>JAVYIG010000200.1:0-535000 GCA_035222895.1 Strongylocentrotus droebachiensis
AATCGAATTGTTTATGTATACCAGTAGAAATGAGAGAACTCAGTTGTTGGCGGGTTAAAGAAGGGGCGGCGGGGCTGAGGGTGGGGGGGGGGGGGAGGGGGAGCTGGGCAGAGATTACGTCACTGCTACTTACACATTCGATCCAGGAGAGAGGAGGATGAGGTAATGATGACAGCCTTGCTGGGAGGGCTGGTGGATCACAGTATATGTGTTCCTCGTGATGGCGACATCTCAAAGCTGAGATTAAATTGATAGTGATTTGGGAAAAGAAAAAGATTAAATTGAATGATAAAAAATTGATACAAAATGTGACCATCATCAACAATATTTTGCAATATGTTTGTTCCACATTTTCATATACGGTATTTAGAAGAATATTTGGAAGAGGTTGCACACAAATGTTGATACTACTCCTTCTTTATATTAGATATATCTCTTGAAGAAAACATCTAGTACAAAATGTATCAATTCACGACGCTAGATGCAATACTTTGAACTGCACCATCGGTTTCGATTTATTTTCATCAGGTAACGTGAGCCTTTCATGGTTTGGCATAACTATATATACACATGTACATAATATAGTTACACAATTGTATTCGAATTATTAAGCTGTCCTATTGATTAGAATATTATATATGTTTTATATCTATATAAAGATTTTTTGTGTCAAACGATTACTCATTATAATGTATTTCAGATGTTAAAAGAATATGAATATCTAATTTTCTTAACATCTTATCAACTTTTTCGCTAATGGGGCTGGCATGGGATTATTATAGCTACATTGTGTAATACATAAAACAATAATTGGTATTTTCTCTGTCGCTAAACAAATCGATGTCATGAAAAATCCCATGAAATTGTTCATATCCCCTCTCCTATAAACAGCCTTAAAAAAGCTCATACCACTGCTCATATATTACATGATGCGTTTAGATGAATGCATTATGACATCACGTATAAATATATCTCAGTTTGCTCAGTTGGAAATTCAACGTATTAATAAATTGACAATGGTTGATAATCTCTTGACCGAGAGAGCTATCGTTTCGAAACCACGTCTTTCATAGAAGGTGTGCTTCAAATATAATACATGCTTAGTTTCGAGTAATTCGAAGCAGGAAGCTTTTAATCAATAGAATGCCAGCACGTTTGATAAAAGATGCAATATGAAGCTTCAAGGGAGAGATGAGGGAAAGTTCACTTTTTTCTAAAATAAATCAATAATCACTTCCGCAAAGGACCTAAACTGCTCTTCCCCTATTTAAAACACAGATATACTAACTAATGGACGATGCGTTAATCCAAGCAATGTATTTACATATTATCTTGTTGTTTTAACTGTTGCATTATATTGTTCTTATTCTCATTTTTAAGGAATTTGTTTAGATTTTATCTTTGTATATTTAATTCTTGTGTCTGTATTAATATCTAATTACATTTGTGACTGTTTATTATTACTTAATGTATATTATGTTATTGTATTTGTGAACCTGCCTCTTGTCAGTTGGTGGGGAAATATTTCTCTTCTTCTGACAGAGGATCTGGGTAATGTCAATGTAACTTTATTAATTTGCTTCTACTGAAGTAACGATAACTTATAAATATATATATCATTATCATAATTACCGACCGATTAAAAAGTATTTTTCTCATAACAGATACGCATAAATATAGCTCAATATTACACTCCGGCAAACAATGCAACTATGAGCGGAAGATCTGGGCCTGCACAATAGGACTCCGAGAAGTGGTTCTCTTTTTGGTGGTGGTGGTGGTAGTGGTGGTGGTGGGGGGGGGGGGGGGGAGTGGGGGTAAGGGGGTTGTCTTTGACTAAAAGCATATCCCGAACATAAGACCTTTTATATTTTTGTTTTGTTGTCAGTGAGGTTCTAGATCTAAGCCACTCTGCCTAAGAATCCCAAACTGCCAAGATTGCCAAAAGAAGGCGATCAAGGAAGTAACACCATGATATAAATAACTGTGTTGATGTTTGGAATCCAATCGTTTTAGCGTTTTTAAGAGAGTATGTTACGTGTGATCATACACGGATAAAACATTTACTATTTTTCTAGTAATTACTTGTTTCACCAAACAGTAATAAATCATGCCAAAATACGTTACTAATATCAAATGATAGATTTCAGATACGTTTAAGAAATTTTTTAAAACAAATATAACTTTTTCCAATTTTTGATTAAGACTTCCATTAGCGTCATTGGTCAGAATGAAACCAAAAGACAAAGGTTTATGAGATGTGTTTGTGGTCAACGCTGTAAGCTCACTTTCCTTTAGATCCCGGCTATCTCCATATTTAGTTGACATCTATGATGAATAACTTAACTTGTGAAACAAGATGATGGACATGATTTTTCCTTGAATTTTCACTGGTACAAACTATGTGTATAGATCGCATGATATTCTTGTTCGAAGTTTAATATTCCATTAAAACCTTCAAAGTTGTCATGATACGTATGACTGTATAATGTTATGTGTTTGCGTATGGAGGGCTAGGTATTAAAGAAAAATCCAACCTCGATAGTTTTTTTTTCTATTCAATTTTGAAATGATTTGTCAACTATGTGTTTTTAAAAGGTTATACTTATTCAATTGATTTACGTTGTGTACCTAGGTCATATATTACTTTCTTTTACGTTGAACAATGCAGACAAATAAATGAAACAAACAAACAAACAAATTGCTCTTACAGAAAACAGAAAAAATGAATAAGCAGATTGGTGAAAGTTTGAACGAAATCGGACAAAGAGAGTAAAAAGAGGGAGGGGGAAGTAAGTAGATAGGTAGATAACGATATATATATATAGAAAGAGATAGAGAGAGAGAGAGAGAGAGAGAGAGAAAGAGAGAAATAGAGAGAGAGAGAGGGAGAGAGAGAGAGACCAAGATGATGATATCTCTTACCTTTTCTCTTTCTCCAGATGAGCACAGCTGTAATGACCACGATGCAAGTACCAATGACCACATAAAGCGAAATTGACATTACAGTCGCAATGGTAAAGTTATGTCCACTGCTTTCACCATGGTCTGCATCAGACATATCGTCTTCTGGGTGAGAGAGAGAGAGATTAAGAAAGAAGGAGAAAGAAAGAGAGAGCGAGAGCAAGTGAAGGGAAAAGATAGAGAGAGAGGGAGTGACAAAGAGAGAGAGAGAGAGAGAGAGAAGGAGAAAGAGAGAAAATTTGAGAGAAAAGCATTATTGGTAAGGTAAACATATACAGATAACAAAAATTGATAGATCCATTGATATAAATATGTTTAAAGATGATAGAATGAGGAATGGAAGATATTTTTTTTTCCGGGCTGTCGTTCTTTAAAACAATAATGTAACATTGTTACAGGTCATCAAAATATCCATTAATTTACAATGCTAAGCAATCATTAATGTTCGCGTCCGTCCTATGTTATTGTCTACATCCACTCTTAATAAAGAACAAAATGGTCACTGTATAATCAGATCAGTGGGTCGAATTGTAATAACATCCTACTTGATGCCAGAATAGCGACCTTACGGAATACTTAACAAACAATGCACATACATTTTATTCTGGGGAAAGAAAAAAAAAATGTACAGAGATCTACATAATACCTCTATTAGCACCATATAAATCTGTCTGTTCATTTTACAAAACTTTGTCTATGCGTAGCTATTCGTTGGTGTGACCCCAAAACATACAATTCATTAAGATAAATAGGCATACTTGCACACGGCAAAGTATCCTGGTGATGTTTTGTTCTTGGGGGGGGGGGGGTCACCATCCAGGGCCCAATTTCACAAAACTTTGTCAACAGTGACAAATGACAGTTTATGTTATAAGCTACTGAAATCCTCGCTTGTGATTGGTTATCAGCAGATTTGTCATTGAATTTTGTCATTGAAAAACGGCTTTGTGAAACACCCCCAGGAGTCGGTGACGACTCCGTGGCATGAAATAACAACAATAAGCCCTTCGTTGTATTGATATGTGACGTGAATTTTGGTAATAAATTATAAACTCAAATCATTTCAATTCAAATCAAATCAATCTCCATACCTACAATGTCGAGTTGGAAGGCTTGGCAAACGTCGTTTGTACAGCATAAAATGCTGATATCGCCATTTGAAAGTCTATTGGGTAGAAACACAATATCATCAGCTTGGCAGCATGTCTTGTTTGAAGTGGCATCTCGACTTTGATGATAAAAACACACTTGGCTCGAAGTTCCATTGTTTATAGGAATATTACCTTGACTGAGTTTATCCGTCTTGTCTGGTCGTATGAAAAAAGAGAAAACAAGGATTAAAGATGCGATCAAAATGTAAGAATACTAGATTTTTTCAAACACTCCTTAAAAAAATTTAAAAAAAAAAATCATATTTCACCCATGATATCAAAAATAAATGTAGTGCTGATTGAAGAAGAAGCGAAGTGCGTTGATTTTCTCCACTCGCTTAATAGTATTGGATGAATTTAAGCGGGATTTGCAAATAATACTTACTGACCTTAACTCATAGATTCCTCAAAACTCTTCTCAATGTGCCATAATTTATTCATAGTGGAATAGATATACCACAAACTTTATGACTATTGAACTGTTTCCGGTGCGAGATTATTTACCATTGATTGCTACTCACCATTTCGAGCAGTGGTCTCTCAAGGGATGTGCAAATCTAACAGATGTTTCCTCAGAGCTACATTTAAATTTAAGTTCTACCTATAAAGACTTCGAATTAAACTATGGTAGTCTATTTATGTCCATAGAAAGTATGTAACCAGATGTATGTAAGATTAGAGAGAAAATATCTAAGGAAAATTAAGATCTTTTATTCATTTTTAATTCATTTTCCCCTCAAACAAAATCTGAAGATGTGTAACCACGTCCATTGAGACACCAATGCCAGCAGTGGTAAATGAACGGCCTGCCATAGTTTAAGTTATTAAAGTCGATCTTAGTCTTTTGGGAGTTTACCTTGGACTTTCAAGCTGAAGCGTCTTGGTGATTTTGTACTCTCTGTGATGCCACATTCCACCCATTTGTTATTATCGGCATGAGTTGGATGGAACGTCACAGACGACGTCACATAATCTAATTCGTCATCACTGATGCTTATCCGATCCTGAAGTGTCTGCATTAAAGGAACAAAACATACACCAATGATATTCCACAGGCAGAAACATAAAACAACTATAACACAAAAAACATTTAATTCGATTAATTATAGTCATGGAAGATATTATATGTGATAGTCAACTGAATGGTCAATTTTTTTTTGTTTTTCATTTTCCAGTCAGGCATGATGTTAAAAGTAAAAACTGATTATACAATATAACATTTTATTTTTTACATTTCATTTTCTCCAATGTATATTCCACTTCAATTTAGGGTAGATAGCCTCACGATGTCCCCAATCATGATCTTGGGCCCTATTTCATAAAACGTATTATCAATATCAAATTGTGTCATTTGATAGGCTGAGAGCAAATTTGTCATATATATATATTCAGCCAGCATTTGTTATTTATAACAAGTTTTATGAAACACGTCCTTGACCTTACGACTTACCTCTGTCAGATTAAGTCCAATTGAGTTCCAGAATATAGTTCCAGTTAAGTCCTTGTCAAGAACGGTGGAACATGTAAGTGTTTCTTCCGTATCGGCTGTTACGATTATTTTAGAAGGATCATCGGGCTGAACACCGCCAGACGACTTGATACGTATGGAGGTATCGGTCGCTACATGAATGAATAAACGGCGAGAGTAGACAAACAAATAAAACATTTGACAGCAGCCACCCATGCTTGAAATTCCAAGAAGAAAAGTCACTGTTGACTGTATTGTACTTATTCAGTTAAACTCGATACTGGTTCTAAATATCTTTTTTTGTATAAACATGATAAAGGGGAATTAAAGACCTCAGCCCAAATTCCATGGTTAAACTTAATTTTGAACAAAAAAAAACATAAACGCAGCGTCGGGTTTTAATATGTAGCAAAAAAGAGGCCCTTTTGAATTACAACAATTTTTAACTTAAGTCATCTTTGGACTTTGCAAAAGGTGTGATACTGAAATATCTAAGCTGATAAATACTCAATCTTCACATGGCATCCAAGTTATTTTTATACGTGACTTTTGATTACTGCAAAATAAAAATGAAAGGAAATGATATCCGGATCAATGGTTAAAAGATGTACTGAATAGGTAAAGAAAACGCCAAACAAGAGAAGGCAAATTTAATTTGTGTATAACAGTCTTAAAGAGAGGCCTAAAATTGCATGAATGTTTGCAAAATTTGCAAGAAAAATATTAAGCTCCCTGGAACTGGATGGGATATTCATTTGCATAACTTACATCTTCATTGTTATTGATTCAAGATTTTCATCAGTAAACATGGTGGGAAGAATGTTGACAAATTCGTAACATAAGGAAAAGAATTGTCGAAAGCCGATATTATCTTTATCACTTGCGTATTTGAAAAACAAAAATATTAATATTTTCTGAGATATACTATTTTTTTACCGACTGACTGAAAGTTCTCCACAAGAAAAAGAAAACTTCAAACATACGACATTGATGAAAGCTGATATTTTCTAGAGAGACATGCGAATCATCCAACAAAATATTGTTATTTCAAAATCAAGGAAGAGTTTGTAGAGGTATTTCTGACATTAATTTTTTTTTTTAGTAGAATCATATTGCCTAAAACACGTGATTTACACCCAAGTCTAAACAAATGTGGCATACCTTCATACATAACAGAAAATCCTTCCCACTTTGATATTTCCAACCCAGAATGAATATGACAACTCCAAACCGATCGGGATTTTCTATTTGTCAAAGATGTTTCATCTACATAACCACTTAGTCAAATATCATGTATTCTTTTCATTATTTGCTTCTCAAAGTATTTTTTTAATTTACCTTAACCCCTTTTCAAAATAAACTGGCTCCGCCCCTGATTGACAGTTTACTTACCACTAACACTCAGACTGACTGTTTGTTGGATTAGACCTTCTGTTGTCACTACTACACAGAAATAGAGACCACTGTCGGTGCTACGAACATCTGCGATAATTAGATTTGCTGTCTTGTTGTCGAAATTCAAGTCAAAGAAAGTCTGGTTCTTGGATGTTCTTGTCTTACAAGAGCCTGAGGATTGGCCTCTTGGGCATTCATGAGAAGCGACGGTTGTATCAGGATTTTTGGGATCCTGCAATATTACCATTCATTGATATAATTACCATTAATTCTACCATTAACTGATATAATGATAATAATGATAATAATAATAATAATGACAATTACAATAATAATAATAATAACAATAATAATAATAATAATAATAGTAATGATAATAATGATAATAATAGATATAAAGAAAACAATAATAATAAGAACAATATAATCTATAAAGTCCAATTATGTCACAGTGTTTACAACAAAAATATATGCTTCTGAGTTTTAACAAAAAAATCGTTGACATTTCGAGTCCCTATTAAAATACAATCAAAATAATACACATGTCACGATGTAAGACAACATAGTTTTCACATTACATAATAATCACTTTGGTGTGAAATATACTAGAAAAGAGTATCATCGGTACTAGAACATTATTAAAGGGAAAAAAAAACTATGATTTAAACTTCTGATTCCATCAATATTGGTACTAAATTTGACAAATTCACAAGTCAAACAGTGAAGGTGTCTTAACAGCGCCATATCTTAACAAGCCTTGCTAATTACCGTAAGAAACCATGTAGCATGGTCTAGGGTTTTCCGGTCCTCTTTCTTAGAAAGATTCCATTCATGTGAACATGGTAAGGTGACAGTCTCCCCGTTCTTGGCTACTATACGGGGATAGGTGGTCGTAGCTAGTCCAGTCCCAGCTCTTACAGTCATTAGCACTACATATAAACAAAGATACATCTTGTAAAGTGTAGTTGCTTAAGATCTTGAGATAAACATATTTTGTGAATTCCTGTTCATTATTTTTATCAGCTAAAAATGTAAAGCTCCAACATTCAAAGATCGTCTCTCTCTTTCTCTCTCTCTCTCGTTTTATATTCATGTCGTTTACACAGTAGGCCACCTTTTTGTGGAATGACCCTTGCGATTTCAAACTTTACCTTCCCTAAAACTATTTAAATTGGATTTCATGAACACAGTTCTGATCAATCCATGGCGGTAAACATTTTGCGTCATATATTGCGACGTGTAATTCTTATCCAAATGTACATCTTCGAAATATCATGTGTTTCCTTCGAGAGATATCTTAAAACCCCACTGCACAACTTATAGCTACTTGCGCCCTTTATATAGCAAGCAATGCCTCATCGGTGACCATTGGTCCCCCATGATCCCATTTCTCTTATGTTAATTGAGAGCTGATTTGATGAGATAACCACCTGTCAGTGACCATGCAAGGAGGTCTAATCCCTCCCTCTTAAACCTCATATTCACATTTTATCTTAAAATTCTTACCAGAAAGGGCAAATAACGCCAACTGTCTTATCCTCCACATCCTGTCAACGTGATAAATACAATCCAGAATTAAAGTTTATCCGAGGTGTGCCAGACAAAGCGGATCCGTAAGAAACTGTGGTGCTTTCTCTTCCTGATACTGTCTTTACACTGTTTCCAAGAGATCATGTCAGGATGTATTGCTATTAAATATGAGTGCTCGTTGTTGTGAATCCATTCATACATTTATCACCAGCCATTGGCTGGGGAAATCTAGTTCACAAGAAGAATCATAATTAGATAAAGATTGTGAGTGTCATTTTACTTTTACTTTCGGTTATGCGAACTCATCAACCGGAAGGAGCTAAAAATAAACCTGAATTTTACCAAGAAAACGCTATACACATTTATTTATGTATTTATTTATTTATTTAAACATCTTTATTCAGAATAAACATGATCAGCAAAGCTGTTATCATAATGGTCCTGATTGGAAGAAAAAAAAAGAAATTCAGCACAATTATGTAAACATTAGAATACATTTCAAAGGTTGAAAATAAAAAGTTCATGATACATAATGTATTTAAATATTCACACACAGCAGTTACAAATACAAGGTAATTGTATGATACAAAGATACTTCTTTAATTTGTAAAGTTATCAACAATATAGAACAATTATGTGGGGATCACTACAATTAAATCAGTACCATATCATGAAAAAAGAGGTTAAAGGTAAATTGAGTTCTGGTAAAAAAAAAGGAAATTATTTCTCACAGAACCAAACGAAACTTACACTGAATGTTCAAGATTACAAATAAATGTCACTTGCCAAACAGTTTTGGTAGAAAATGTATACTGGCTGAGTAATGAGCATAGAAAGATAAGGAAATCAAGGTAGGTAACCCCGACACAATGTGTGTAGTCTCATTCACACCTTTCTGTGTACAGTGCTTGTTACTTTACCAAGACTGGGCCAAATTTATTATGATTTTGATGACTCCAGAACCTTGCAGTACACACCAATACTTACATGCTACATCAACTTTTTCTGATCCATTCCACATCTTTTCTTTAACAATGCAATCGCATGATCAGAACTCACCTTTATCTTTAAGTAGACAGAGAGATAGCGGCACCAAGATGTATGGATGGCAAAACAAATAAGAAGTATATTTATGGAGAGTACTAACATTACATAAGGACAATAATGGAATATGTTTGGCAATTCAATCGGTATGCTTAAATATGATATGATTATCTCCTTGTATGAAGATTAAAATGTGTTGAAGGATTGAATATTTTGAAAATTGGAAGATAAATTGTTCCATACTTTAACCACTTGCATATTGAAAAGATTTCTTAAAATACTCTGCATTTGGCTTCGGTTGAACAACATTCAATCTATTAAAATTTCTAGTTTTAAGACCATGCCTATCAACAACAAACAATTCAAATCCATTGCACAATCTATCGGGGGCAAGACCGTACATACATTTATATGATAATGAGGCGAGAAAATAATCCCTCCTTTGCTCAAACGTTTGCCATTTCAATTTACAAAAAAAGACACATGGGCGGTTAGAGTAATCAAATTTCTTTGTTACTATTCGTGCCACCCGTTTTTAGAGTTTAAATATCAATTCCCTGTATTTAGAGGAATAGTTCCCCAAAACTGAACAAGCGTAATCAATGCAAGATTGCATAGTTGTCCTATATAAGGTTTTCAATAAATTTCTATTTACAGTTTAGCTAAGTCTTCTGTTTTTTAGAAGAAAGTAATCGACATAAATTTTTAACGTGAAAATCTACATCAACTCCAATATATCTCACATTATGTTTTTGTTATAATATATTTCTATTAAGATTAATTTTAAGTTCATCCTATTGTTTTGAGTTGCGCGTCGAATTAAGCATGACATTTGTTTTGGAAAGATTCATTTTTTTAAACAATTTTTGTAAAACCAATTATTGATATCATCAATACAAGTTGTAATCTTCGTTCTATTGTAACCAAATTTGAACATGAAATATATATATATACTATGACATCGTCAGCAAATATGTTACAACTTCCACCAAAACACTTTGAAAAATATCACTAATCGAACAACCTGACTGATATTTGAAAGATGACTTATGAACAATTGAAACTCAATTTATTTAACACCATTTTTTTAAAGTTGAAATAAGTGTTACTTATGATCTATTTTTTTTCTTCGAAACATGTAGATATGTCTAGAAAAAAAAGCGCCAACCATTTCAAGATTAATGAGGGCTTCGTACCAATCATCAACAATACATGGAGGCATGTGACCGTTGAATGACGTTTCAAAAAGGAAGACTGACCAACAGTTATCATATTATTAAGAACTAAGTATTCATGCAAGTTAGTCTAAATAATCTTGTTCATAATTTTTGCAACATGACATACACCGGAATGTTTTTCAATAGGTGGAGCATACATCTGTTGAACCCTTACTCCTATGATTTAGTGTTACTACTCGTGATCATTTCGAGTCATCTATCCCAATTTTAATTTCAATCGAATAACGCAATGATAGGGTGAGTGATTCATAAATACAAAATGCTACTATTTTTTAGCAATTCCGAGATATCTAAAATATCTAAATTACCATCAAGACCAAAACTGGAAAATAGTTTAATATCATCACTTCCTGGATAGTTCTCATTTTAAATTCATAAATGAATTCAAGATTTTTTTTTCATTTAGGAGATTTAGGCTCACATGTGTATGAAATCATACATCTAGCTTTTGCCGAAAAATGATTTAATATCTCCGGAGTTATTTGATTATGCACTAATTAATAATTTCAAATTTTTTAGCAGTTGCTTTGAATCATTTTTATACTTTATGTCAACCTAAAGTAGTATATGTTTTAGCTACACAAATCATAATATTAACTGAATTTATTAACTCACAACAGTCATCTTTAAACTCTTCATTAACATCAGACTGGTCATTCAGGTAGTCCTGTGTAACGTCTATGAGAGTTAGATATCTCATAGTCAAAGGATTAGGCAAACATTACGAATTGAGCTGAGTAAATCTCTTCGAAATGAGTTAGGTGCGTGTAGAGTTATCTGTACTGAAACATGCTTCTATTTCCTATTCAAGAGTTACGAATAGTTTTCAAAAGAGCACACAAAGAGAACTCTCAAGGTTTCATCCATTTTGTCCATTGTTTCACATCGGAAGGATATGACATCTCAAGAAGTCATAAACATTTTGAAAGTGCACGTTAACTCTTCGTAAAGACTTTTGTTGTGGCAAAGGATTCCGGGAGCATGGTACTTGATAGTATTACATCTGCAGCGATCTATTTCGCTTTCCTAAAGTGTCATTAAGGTTGTAAGGGCAGTACAGGGATATCGGAAGTGTGTGGGAGGGGGGGGGGGGGGTGGGGTGAGTTAACAAAGTTTAAATTCCTGTCCGGAAACAAAATCTGAAAGAGTTAATAACATCCATTATATTTATCAAATTTTAGTTTAGTTTGGGTTCCTTTTTTGTTTGGGGGGGGGGGGTGAGCTATCTCTTATTTGAAAGGAATGCATATCAACATCCTAGTCTGACGATCATAATTATAATGTTAATAATATTAATAATGATAATGTTCATATTCATAATCATAATAATAACAACAATAGTAAAAGTGATAATAACAATGATAATTGGATTTATAACCGTATGCAGGGGCTTCATGGCACTGTCCTTAGTTTATGCAACGATTAAGAAGAAAAAAGATGAGGTAAGCTTTTATATAGATGTTTTTGAAAAGTTTAATGAAGTATTACATATGACTCAGATATGTGAGTAATTTGCTATATAGGCGTAAGGCAGGTAATTAAAAATATAACAATAACCAATATTCCCATGAGCTCAAATTAGACGATCGCAAATGCTTTCGAAAAAAATCAACTACATTTAATTTTTATAACCGCATTGTGCCTTGCATATATCGTATAAAGTCTACAGATGTTATAACATCTAGACCTACGTTGCTGTAATGGTCACATATTTAAGTAGTCAGGCGATGGACATCCCCCAACTCCTACCCTCTTTCAATTCCCTTGTAATTTCGCGTGGGAAGAGCTGTATCACCTGTATGCATGATCTGTTGCTTTTCGAAACTAACACTTGAGTCTCTGCCTTTGTCCCATTTACAATCCTTCTGCAATTTGAATACGTCCACCAAAAAAAAAAAAAAAAAAATCATACAAAATAGTGTTGCAACTTATCTACAATTTTTTTTTCTCACTACCCAAACTTGCTTTCTAGAGCATTTCTAGAGTCTATCTATTCATATAAAAGAAGTGATTAAAAAGGGAAAATCTGCGCTTTTTCCGATGGTTTTAACCCTTCAAGGACAGGTACCAAAATAATAGCTCAATAGAATTTATTTCTTGATGAAACCAATAAAATAAAACAAAAGAGATGGTAATGTATTTCCCCTTTTTTTCTTTTCTAATTTTCTGTTTTCTCCCGTTTCTGCTTCTTTCACGGCGCTGGAGCGACAGCAGCCTTACTGTACGTCAATGGTTACGCCATTAGACACAATCCTTTTAAAAACATGCAAGTGAATTGCTACAATAATGATAATATTAATAATAATAATAATAATAATAATAATTTGCCGATATTGTCTAGCTCATATCACTTCATGATATAACGTCTCTATTCACTTACGAAGGATTTCGGATACTATTTTCTCAGAGTTAGCTCCGGCAACTGTAGCGCTCAGTGCATTCAAGGAATACATCCTACCTGCAGGTACCCACTTACTACACCTTGGCCGAGTTTGGCAAATGTAGGATAATTGCAAAGGATATTAGTGCAGCGGCCGGATTCGAAAATCGGCCCATGTGATTCGCAGTCGGGAGAATTATCCACAAGGTAATAAAACAACCCTCCATTGTATCTGATTACGAAGTTTAACTTTGAAAGCTGCCTCTCAAAGAAACGCTGCTTTTCTACTATTAATGAACGTCACTTAAAATATCTCTAAATATCCAAACAGATGATTGCGCTTTAACCCGGGCTAATGAAATATCTCCCACCATTTCTAACTAAACAAAAGCATCCAGCACAACGAGAAAGCCAACAAATAATTGAGTGTCATTCTAAACTGCACTTGAGTTTCTGATCATGGATTTTTCATTTTAAAACTACCTGGCTTAGGTGAGTTACAGTTAGCGGATTTTCTTCCTCTCTGGCATATCTAAATGAAATCAATATAAACCAAATAGAAGAAAGAAATCATTACTGTAAAAACAAAAGTCATTTGAACAGTTTTTATTACTTTTCGTTAAAAATCATCAATTACGTTTATCAAAATATTTTTTACTTATATAGTACTTTTCTTCTAGACATAGCACCACTTTAGAGGCGACTAAACTTGAGGTCACTATATAAATTATCGTATGGTTTCGACCGCATGGCGTTTTGTATCTCTTGAAATCATTTTTCTCTTGTTAGTAGTGAAGTATCTGATGACCTGATGACCCATGATCATGGGAAATCTGATATTATACATCTTCTGATCAGTCTGGCAGCCACCTTTCACAAATATACTGAACCGGATCATGAATCATAAAAGACCACTACTCCTCCACCAAGTAATATATAAATTTTTGTTACACTGTTGCCCATGAAGTTGGAAACATTTATCTCTTTCCTGTTTTCATGAATGATGAAATGATTTTGACAAAAATGGTTTATGCTTGTTAAATACAGTTTGTATCTTCTCAAAACTTAACTGATCAACCTAAAGAGTAACGAGATCAGGCCAAAAAAAAAAATTGTTTGGTTGTCCTCGATTGCTTTTCTGGAGTAGGGGCGGGCGGGCGGATTTTTTTTTTTTTTTTTTTTTTTTTTAACTTTATTTTTTGTGTGTCTTCCCCCCCCCCCCATTTTTTTTTTTTTTTAAATATTTGTTTTCCATAAAAAAAATAAACATTGGGATTGTCAAGCATTTAAACAAACACAGTCTATAAATTACTTTAATATGTAAAAGACTAGTTTAATGTACAATGAATATCAAGACCAACACAGAAAGTATTTTGAGCTTTGAAATACAGCACCTTTTAAATCTCCATTGTACTACTTATAGCTACTTGCGCCCTCTATGTAGCAAACAATGCCTAATCGATGACCATTGGTCTCCCATGATCCTCTTTATCTTATATTAACTGAGAGCTGATTTGATGAGATAACCACCTGTCCAGTGACCTTGAAGGGTTGTCTAATCCCTCCTGAAAACTAGTACAGATGGGCTTTAAAATGAGTTTAAGAATGCTCAGAACTTGATTTGAATGAACGGCATTTTGACATAGAAAAATAAAAATGGCAAGTTTAATATATACCTAATTGCGTACTGAAAAGTCAAAACTGGCAACGGGACGCATTTCGATCCTTGCAAATGCTTAAAATGGTGTGTTTGGCATTTAAGATTGCTCCCCCAAAACAATTAAATAAAAAAAGAAAATGACGAGCGGGCGGTCGAGGAAAACCAAATGATTTTTTTTGGCCTCATTACTTGTCCCGTTTTAAATTGTCATACTTTTGTTCGCTTCTTCGTTCAAGATAAACAATCAAACATAAACAAATAAGTCATGCATTTTCTCGACAAAAAAATATAATAATGTAAACAAAACTGTGAAAACAACTGTTGCTGAGCTAGCGCCATGAACATTCCAAGATAAGGTGTGCGCTGTATAAGTTTACACTATTATTAGTATTATTATTATCAAATGCAAATTTGAACATAGGTTTCGTCAATTATTTAGTTTATCATTGGGCCTGGGAATTTAGAGCAATTATTTACTCGTAAGTTAGTGGTAACGGTCATACTCTAGACAGTTGTTTCGGTTTGACCACGAATTAAAGTTTACCACATCTCTTTGATAAAAACAGGCGTGATGAAGACTGAGCATTTAGAATACTGTCAGAGATACCATAGACCTAGTTGGTGGTAGGTCTATGGAGATACTAAGGAAAATTACAACGATTTAATTTCACATGAAAATGTAAAATAAATGGTGGTTATTGAATTTTTTTCTTCAACTTTATTCAATGCAGTTTTGTTTTCTTCGATACATCTTACTTCAATTGAAGATAAGAGTGAATTGTTTATAGCTTACTTGGAGGTACATTGTTGCCAATAAAATTGAAAAACTATTTGTTTCCTTGCCTCTTTTCATGAAAATAATATGGTTTATTATTGATAGAATGATGTTCGTATCCTCTCAGAATTTGATTCATTAATATAAAGAGTCATCAATATTGAGCAATAAATTCCTTGAAAGAAATCGAATTTATTAATACAAACATTAAATAATTTACAATCATTTTATAGGAATAGAGGTAAGGAAATTATCTTCCAACTTTATACGCAACAGTGTAGGCATGTGCACTTTCTACCATCAAAATATAGCGATAAAACGTAAAGAATTGAAATGTGAAAGTCTTTTAGAAATAGGCATTTAGATTACATGTATATATGTATTCTAGATAAACAATAAATGTACTTCTTTGACATTTGTGACAATGACAATACAGGTGTATAAGTTAAGCCATTCTTAAGATGTACTTTTATTTTGAAGAAATATGCATATTATTCTTAATTAACGCCTTTTCTACAACTTCCTCTCAAGCAGAATGTATGTCACCCCCAAAATGCATTAATGTTCACCTCTCTTTTCTTTAACAAATCTCTTTAAAAACTCTTCTATAGATATATTGACATAACTGACTTCAACGTGCAGTAGGCAATTATTATTTTTTTCCTTCAATATTGAAAAGGCCACATTTTGTTTCAACTCCAATATACCATACAGAGCTACGTACACATCCACCATTAGCTACACACATACACACACGCGCGCACACCACCACACAATACACACACAACTCGCACAAACAGATCGTGTGAAAACATTCTCATTTAAATTTCACCATACGATTTTACTTCTGAGGACGCCCTCCTAGTCAAGCGTCGCTTATAAAGGCGGTTTTGCACAGATAGTTAGGATAGTACTTTAAGTTTATAATACTGTATTAAAGAAATGTCAATTTCGCTATCATATCTATACAAGTAAATCAAATTTTGATATGAAGTATTTATTGTTTGAATATTTGTTTTACACTTTACGTTTTGTTCCCGTTTTGAAAAAAATCAGATGTTATATTTGGAGAAAAAACTGCAGAAATCAATGCAGAAATCAATGCAGAAATAAAACCAAATCAAAGAAATGCTGCGAACAAGAGAGGGCTTTGTGTACAAGAATCGTAGAGATATTATATCGGAAATCTAAAGGGCGTACACCCCTGGCTTGCATGGCGGAATAGAGAATATATATATGTATAACCTTATATGTTGTATTAACAGGACATCTATATATAACCCTAAATGGTATAATAAAAACTGGTATATTACCCTAACCCTGACCCTAAATTCAAAACAATATCAGTAATAAAGCTGATTACTAATGAACAAACCTCTTTTTTTCTTGGGAGGCCTAAAAGTTTCCTCTGCCTGCAAACGATCGTAGAGGGTAGCAATTATATTGTTAAATCATTAACAGGACAGGAAAATGTCCTGCTAATGACTCATTTTTTTCTTCAAACCAACATATGGAACCAACCAACCAACATATGGAACCAATATATGGAACCAACATACGGAATCAACTTGAAAGTTATGTCGACATAACATGTCACCTACTTTGAACAGTTTTAAGCACGCTCTAAAAGCCCCGTTATCTGTAGATGACGTGTAAATGTTTTTTTTTATTTTTCGGGGGGGGGGGGAGGGGGGGGGGGGGGGGGTTCGTGCGAAACTAACCATTTCCCCCATTTGCCAGATTGTGATATTTGGTTGACATGGTTATCGTTATTTAATGTATTCATACATGTAATATATCCATTTTATCCAAGTGTATTAGTTAAAGAGCAATTGAATGTAAATATGTATATACCAACTTTGGTATCCCGTGCGTTAAGCTATTTCACATTATAAAATGAACGTTTTCAATCAATTGTTTTTCTTCATTTGAATACGTGGTTATCATCTATTCTTTATTTTATTTTCATTACAAAAAAAAAAAGTTCACTTGAAAATTCCATCCACCTATTTCTTGTAAATGATCAAGGATGATTCTTGAATGATCAGTTATTTCATGGGGATACCAATTAATTTGTATTTTACCTGTTTATATGCTTGTGTATTTATCTATTTCGTTTTTGATGCTGTTATTTGTTTTGTTCCTACCAAACAGGGCCTCATGGAAGACCACCAAATTGGTGATATGTGCCACCATTGTATAAATATCAGAAATAAATAAATAAATAAATGTCCGTCTAATGACGCTGTAAGGTGTAATTTTCTTCGGTGTCTCTTCCGCTACCCCTCCTCCTCCCCCCTCCTGGATCCACCGCTGCCAAATGATAAATGGATGGAAAAAATCTTTTCAACAAAGAGGAAAGGATATAAATAATATGAGTAGGCCACAACTTTAATCCATTTTCAATATCTTCTTTATAAGTAAACATGCCTTCCTATACTTAATTCTCTCCTCGTTTTTTTTTCTTCTCTCTGTTCCATTTACAATTTTTTTTCTTTCCTATCAACTTTCTGTTATATAACGTCCTTGTTTTCACGAAGTGACGGTAGTGAGGAAAATCGTAACGCAAAGTGAATGCAATTTTTTTTCACTACCGTCACTTCGTGAAAACAGCGACGATAAAATGTAATTTTCATAATAATATCTATAATGTTCTTTCGGTAACTGTGTTAATATATGATGGGCGTTCCGGGTTTTCGCCTCCTTCCGTATCTGAATTATTTACTGTATACCCAATGTTGAAATAATATTGTTACATATATCATGTATATATACATTGTGTTTCAAATTGTACTGTTGAGAAGGAAATAAATGTTAATAATAATAATAATAATAATAATGACTTGGTTATAAGGATTAAGACCACTACTCTACCACTAAGGCATAGCCCCTCCCATTTGTGACAATGCACGTGCTCAGACGTTACCATGGCAATCGTTTATCGCGAGCAGCTGATTGGTGCTGGCCACCGTGGTTATAATTTAGATGGTGGGATCATGATAAGAAGGCCAACAACATTTATACATGTAGACTTTGTTGATGCTCTCACCATTTTGCCGGTTCTACTGTTCATACGCCAAACTTCAGAGTAAATAACAACACTTTATCAAGGTAAGGCTGTTTGACTTTTCTTTGCTTGGACACATACTCCGGTTACAATTTATCTGGGTTTTATTTCGCTAAAAAGGGTGTGGGTTGCAGTTGGTGTTTCGGTTAGAGTTAGGGTTAGAGTTAGGGTTAAGTATAGTGATTGGTGCATGGTTTAGAATTCGGTTGGTGTTCGAAAATGACGCTAAGCAATGATCGCCAGAGCGTGTAGTAAAACCTAAATAGATACCCGTACATTGCGTACATACATCCAATCTTAATGGGATAGAAGAAGAAAAAACAAAATAGAAGAAACAAGAGAGACAATTTACATTATGTTGGTAGAAAACTAACCTCAAATATTAAATGTGTCACTAGAGTGGATATTATTTGATTTTTTTTCTCTTAAAGGTAATACAAAGTTTTGGGAAATTTTGAAAATTGGGTGGATAGTGAATCTTTACAATTTTGATATATTTGGATGCCCCTGTGGATGTATTATAAGCACTACAAAAATTAGCCCCTAAAAAACTTCTGTTTTCGAGAAAAATTGAATATAAAAATTTACCGGTGCTCCCGGTAAATTTTGATGAATTTCAAATAGCGCCTATGGTCGTACAATGGTAGATGCGACCATGAAAATCTCAGAATATGTAGTTGTGATATATAAGTTCCAAATGGGAATAGCTAATCGGTCGATTTTAGTTAAAAAAACATTGTTTTATAGCTTAATTAATATCTTGACCTTGAGAGGGAGCTATACGACATAAGAAGTTTATTATTTACAATTTCATAATTTTAGACTCGATTTCAACCGCGACAACGATCAATGAATATTGTAGGAACGCGTACGCTTCTAATATGTTAATTTGAACCAAATTCATGACCCCATACCAAAACTTTGTAATACCTTTAACATTCTAACATTTTAATATAAATGCTTTAATATTTATTTTGATGTTGTTATTTTATTTCTTCTTCCTTTCCTTCTTTTCATTTTTTCTTCTTCTTCCTCGTTTTGTTTTGTTTCTTCTTGTTGTAGTGCTTGTACTTCTTTTATCTTCTTCTTCTTCGTTTTGTTCTGCTTTTTCTTCTTCTTCCTATGCTTTGATGGTGTCCTTCCGATTGATGCTTATGGTATTGTACTGATCCTCTAAATTTAGCTAACGCATGTAAGACATTAATACTCTTTATGTACCCTGCAAAAGACCTCCCTTTGCAATTATGCATTTCCAAATTAAATCAAGGGATTGTAGATTATTTGATTTATTCAGGAATACAAATAAATCCACATGATGTTACGAAAATCCTAGAAATGGGAATTAAGGCAAAGCGTCTGAAAAGGCAGGTTTACTAACATATTCAAATGTATGGATGTTTTTTTCCTTGGAACCTAGTGACGAGTTTTACTATTAACCTGTTATTAATGAATAAACTACAATCCTCGAAATTCAGTCTGAGTACATCACTTGCTGCTATGCTGGGAAACCCTCGGCCAAGCTTTCAGGGTTATACCTACAATTCAAATATGTTAGTAAACCGGACTATTGATGCGTAATGTTTTGTACAGATTGGCTATCGTTGCAAACGAACGACTGTGCCATTAGGAACTTGTTGCAAGGAAAGGTTAAACTGGCATTATCTTTGATCTTTCCCATATAGAATCATGAAGAGTGTCTTCATTGGAGCTTTTCTTCTCGCATGCCTCTCATTTGGAATAGGTAAGAATCACCTGTTTTACTGGTCGTGGATACTTCGACATTTATATCATAAATAGTTAACGTTGAAGTAAACCAATATGAAGTAAACCAAATCCATGCAGAAACAAAGGGGGAAAGATAAATTCTGATAAATTCAAAAGGTGCTTTGCTACGCTACGCGGCAGAGCACCTAATTAATAAAGATAAATTCTGACGAAATCAATAGGTGCTTTGTTACGCTGCCGCAATTTTAGCAGCAGATTACCTATATCAATTGAGTCATAATATATATAACATTTTCCCCCGTAACATGAGAGTATATTAACCGATTCATTCTTTTAATTAGATTTTTAATTGTCATTGTATAATTGTGTTAAAGGTATGCAAAGTTTTGGGAAATTTTGAAATTGGATGGATAGTAATTCTTTATTTTTTTTATATATATTTGGATGCCCCTGTGGATGTATTATAAGCACTAAAAAAATAGCCCCTAAAACACTTCTGCTTTCGAGCAAATTGAATAATCAAAATTTACCGGTGCTCCCGGTAAATTTCAAATATTTCAAATAGCGCCTAAGGCCATTACATGGTAGCTGCGACCATGAAAATCTCAGAATATGCAGTTCCGATATATAATTTCCAAATGGGAATAGCAAATCGGTCGATTGTAGTCAAGAAACATTGTTTTAAAGCTAAAGTAATATAAGCCTTGAGAGGGCGCTATACAACATAAAGAGTTTATTATTTACAATTTCATCACTTTAGACTCGATTTCAACCGCGACAACGATCATTGAATATTGTTAAATCGCATATGCTTCCAATATGTTCATTTGAACCAAATTCATGACCCCATACCAAAACTTTGTAATACCTTTAAGTGGGGGCAGGCTACAAGAGTCCTATTTCGCACCCCGGGGCAACGTGTCTGACACGGCCGGTTGTAGCAACTACTCCGAAGATCAATATACATTAATCTTGATCTAAGGAGATCAATAATTTATTGCATTTTACCCCGGTCCCCAACATAAACAAATCCTCTGGACGGCCATGCATTATGGCTCAAGGCATGGGCACACAGAAGATTTTTTTATGTTGGGGACCGGGGTAGAATGCAATACAAATTATTGAAAATTTATTGCATTTTCTGTTTGTTTTTTAATTTATGGAAACTGCCCCCTACCCTAGCCCCCGCTGCGTACAGTCATGGTTCAGTGACAAAGCAATGGCCTCGTAACTGTGAGGCCCCAGGATCAACACCGTGTCGATGTGCTATATTAGTGCCCTTTTGTGAGGCATTAATCCTCATTACTGTCATTTATGACTTAAGGGCATATGTCCCCTAGTTGATAAACATAGTAGCATATACATGCTTTAGCAGTCACGCAAAACACACATTGGCAAATTATTATTCAATAAAATCTGAGACTGTATACTATTATCTAGATCTAGTATTTTTAAATTATTTTAAAATAATTCCATAAATTGGGACAAAAAAAAATATTCCACCGTTATGAGCAACAGTGTAGCTTATGCGTGAAATATGCATCATCTGAGTTGCATCAAATGAAAAAAGAGGATCTAAGCATTCTAAATATGTGTCATTTATTAATTATAATTGTTATTGAGTTAAGATAAAACATCGATAGTTCTCGGCTTCATTTTTTTCTGGAACGCACTGTATAATTCAATACATTTTTTTGTTCCAAACACTACATCGTAGCCATTCATTGAATTGGGCAACTGTTTTTGCATTGAACAGAAGTAATATTATCACACAAAACAAATTTAAATATCGTTATAACACGACTAAAATGCTACTACTATGCTAGCCACAACGTATTTTGTTGAGATCCCCAAGGGTGAACGCGCTTATGAAAAAAACAACAATTTCTGATATATCTTGTTAAACGTTAACCGGGAGAGCTGGCCGTGAATAGTCACAATCCAGGGACCGAAGGACCAATTTGAGATTCGCAAACATTTAACGATCTCATATTTCAAACACTCAGAACTTTTTTTTTATTATTGGTCTGATTTATTTCAAACTTACCTTTCTTTTACTCGAATTCATAATTATTTATGTCATCATAACATAATTAAGAGAAGGCCAGACAAAATAAATATGAAAAACCCATATTTTCCCAATTTAAGAGTTTAGGATGTTTTCTTTTATGACTTTGTCGTAAGGATTTGCCAATTCTGAAATGCCTAATTTCAGTTTAAACAGGGAATGCACATATTTCTTCATTTTGTGTAATCGCATGCGAACGTAATACCAAAAAATTCTCCTTGCAGACAAGGTTAGACGATTCAAACAAAGTCTCTAAAAGCAACTCTTAATTGTAAGCGAGACGGGCCCTTGTTTACAAAACTTGTTACAGAGTGGTTTTGAGCCTTTATTGAGCTCTACCAGAACCTATTGTATAGCATACCAGCATATATGGGGTTTTCTGCAATCAAATATTCACCGTCTTCTAAACTTGGTAATTAATACCGCAAGAGGGAACCAAGTGTGAGTCAGATTACGATAAGAAAACTGTTTCGATAAGCACCAGCGTATTTTTTATAATCAATTTCATATTTCCAAGGTAAAATGAAGTTCACTTGTATCAATATTCTATTTCACCAATGTCTGCAACAGATTCGTGTAGACCAATAGATTAATCTTTTATTGAAGCTGATAATACCCTTTTTTTTAAATTTACAAGACCTATTCTGTTTTTTTATTCACAACACTCATTATTGGAATATGTTTTGGTCAGCTCTTCATTCATACCCTTATCCTGCAGATTCGAAACAGATAAGAAATATCCTGTCTCTCTCTCTCTTAATTGACATCAATTGTGTTTAATGACAATCTTTTTCTTTATTAGGAGAAGTTTCTCCATATGAGTAAACGCATATTGAGTTTAAATGTTCAGTCGAATTAGATTACTTTTGAAAACAACCAGTCTTTGTAATAGAATGAATGTATCGTTTGAATATGAAAATTAATAAGGTAAAAACCTTCGTTTAATATATTTTGCATTTTCCCCAAAAGGTTTCCTAGGGAGAAACCTAAACCATACATACAGGTTTGTTCTACAAAGCCTATAACATTTAAAGGAAAAATGCTCTTAGAGTTTGACATTTCCAATTGCCTGGCAAGCTTAAATATCTATCTATGGTAGTTTTTTTGAAAAAATGTTACAATTACTGCCCAGTAAAATATTGAAGTGAAGGAATAAAAATTAAGAAAGCAACTTAACTCATAGCCTGCCATAAGGATGCATGCACGCTATTGTTATAGTGCCATGTACACCTCAGCAAGCTAATGCTCCTCTGCTTCTTATATGTCTGCACGCATATTATTCAGTTATTGTTCATGCCCATTGGACTGTGCCTAGTGTTTTGCACGCGCTATTGATAGTACCATCACGTTAATCCGATTATCTCGTTATAAACTTGGCACTGCGGGGATTTGGGGCCTGGCACAATGGAGATTAACCCGGTGCCCTTGTCTTGGATGTTTGCAACCCCCTCCCCCGCCCTACCCTCCCAATGACCACCGCATAGGCAAACACCCACTTAAACTAATGTTTATTCTTGTTATATAATTTTCATTACAAATTAAAATTATGATATAATGTTACATTCATGTTTTTTTTCCTGGATCAGGCCAGGGTCTCGAGTGTTCGGCATGTGCATCCATGACAATAACATCCGGTGCCTCTTCGCTTGGAGAGTGTGATGAAGGGAGCTTACCGAAGATAACGTGTTACGAGAACCAGACTTCCTGTGCACGTGCTACGATCGATGGTAATAACTAATTAAAAATGATAAAAGGCCTAGTAACTAATTCAAAGATGATGCTTTAACGGTCGAACATTCAAACAGAATTAATTTGAGGCATCAAGTAATTAAGATAGCATTTGATATTCAGGAATGAGCCGCGTTATCAAAAGATATGGTTAATACAATCATGATGATAATGATGATGATTATAAAAATGATAATTTTGTATAACGATAATAGCAAATATTATACTAATAATGGTTATAATACTAATAGTAACGAAAGCAATAGTAGTGGTAATGAAAATAATAAAAAAAAAACAACTACTACTACTACATTTCAGATTTGTTAACTATTTACTACCCTCGAACTACTCTGCGATCTGCAGGTAAATACCTGCTTGAGAGTCGTAAAACACGCTCTCTTCTAGGGAATTGATCATTTACTGCCTGTGCATCGAGATTGTGGAACGGTCTTCCCCAAATCGTTAGGTGTTGTCACCAGTTATCTACTTTGAGAACTC
Organism: Strongylocentrotus droebachiensis; assembly: GCA_035222895.1. Taxonomy (NCBI): domain Eukaryota; kingdom Metazoa; phylum Echinodermata; class Echinoidea; order Camarodonta; family Strongylocentrotidae; genus Strongylocentrotus; species Strongylocentrotus droebachiensis. Next base: position 24,692 of record JAVYIG010000200.1, read on the forward strand.
CACTAAAGATATACCTATTTCAGATTGCTTCCAATTATTCACTGCTTTTTGGGTCTTTCCCAGTAAAAATCATGAACAGACATTTTTGGTAGTTTTTTTCAGTCTCATCAGCACCTTTGATTAGGCAACTAGATATTGGCGCTCTATAAATACCTGGATTGGAATAAGAATCATAATGATTAACAATAATAAAGGAAAAGTAATGATACAATGTATTTAAGCAAAATCATTCACATTGTATTTTCAAAATTCATCCTATTTTTTATTATCTGACCTCTTCCTTTATCAGGGTACGGCCCGTTCAGTCAAGGCCAGAATGAACATCCTGTGTATGGACCCTTCAATGGCACTGTATGGGGCTGCGTTGGAACACCCATTGACAACACGTGCACATGGGATAACGCCGCTCGATCTGAATTGCTATGGGGTATTTCTAATCGTCCTGGTGACTACGGCAACTCTTTGCCGCTCTTCGGTAACTTCTTAGCCCTACTGCAGTCAAACAAGACAGCGCTGTATGGAAATATGGTTTGCCCCTGCAAGGGTAGCATCTGCGGTGGGAGTGGTGGTTCTTCTGAATATGGAGGAAACGCTGGTTCGCTGAGAACAGACGTGATGATTGTCCTGGGATTCTTTCTCATAGCTGTTTTTATTAAACAGTCTTAAACATGATGGCAACGACTTGCAAGAAATCAACCTTTGGCTAATTCAATAAAACTGCCCATTACCTCTTGAAATGTACGAACATTACAAAAGTATGTTATACTACGCGTACTACTACTTCAAATGCAACTAATACAATTAGCGATATTAATAATGATAATGATAAATACAATAGTTACATGAAGGATAATAATACGAATAATTATAATAATAATGATAATAATAATATTTAAAATATTAATATAACTACTACTACTACTACTTCTACTTCTATTATAACTACTACTACTACTACTAATGCTAATAATAATAATAATCATAATATCGTTATTAAAGATAATCAATATCTTAATAATAAAAGTTATCTTAATGATAATAATTAAACCAATAATATTGACAATAATGATAATAATAATATCGTTATTAATGATAATAAATATATTAATAAAAATAATAATAATAATAATAATAATAATAATAATACTCAGTTTTTATAAAGCGCTTATTAGAATCACTAAGCGCTTCCAAACTTGGAGATTATTACCCCGGCTTTAGCTGTGCTGCGATTGCGGCGCTGTAGCATTTCAACAAATTTATTCCTGCCAGTTAATATTAGTCATCATAATAATAATAATAAAACCAATGATAATAATCATGATAATAATAGCGTTATAAGTGATAATAAATATATTAATAATATTAGTTATCATAATGATAATAATAGAACCAATAATAATAACTACAATAACATCATTAACCATTATCCCGGCAGTAGTCGAGCTACCCTGATAATTCACTCAGCCATTTGAGGAATTTCTTTCATACCTGGTACCCATAGCATAGCCTGGCCGGTAAAAAGTGGCCAACGTAGATTGACGAACTTTGAATTATTTGGTCCACATGTAATGCATGAGCATCATTTCTGATCTATAGGCTATGTAAATTTAAATTACGATGGTTATAATGATATAGCCGGCGAGTTGATTTCTTCAAAGTCTTTTCATTTGTTCCATCATTTATCAATTAGGTAATACTTGTCTAAAATTACATCACTATACATAATCATTTTTTTTTTCATTATCAAACAATACTTCTGTTTTCCTGAGAAAATTTAAGACCGGGTTCGAAAACACGTTTGATTAATCACATTCATAAAATAAATAATACAAATTTTATGTGCATTTGCACTCTAACAAATAATCATGATCAGATTTGTTGGTACGTTATATATATTCTATACATGCTATAATCTTATCGAGCAATTTCAAATTCAAATGTTTTAATCTTTTTCCTTGAATATTCCCAATAAATTTGATTTGAATTTATAAAGGTTCTTTCAACTAACACCAAATTTATAATCTGCGATTTTTTTAGTTTTTAGCTAATATATCATGACATACTTTGGGTGTTAATCCAAAATAATGAACCAAAAAAAATGTTTCACATTTTGATTTTCTTTTCCAGTCATGAGGTATACACTTCCAAAGTAATTCAACCTCATTTAAATAATTATGTTCAATACAAAGTAATTATTTTGCCCGATTCATATCCTCATTCCCTTTTTCGTCAATGATGTCCACAATAATTTTTGTGTTGTTTTGTTGGTCTTTTATGTATGTGTTTCCCCGCAGAGCTGCATTCTAATATTAGTGAACTCATTACATGACTTATTTACATGTAGACGTTTTTTCATGCCGAAATACATTGTTGCTGAAATAAAGATATATTTCTAGGAACTTTAATTTTTAGTCTTTGAAGGAACTCATCTTAAAGAGTAAAAATTATAATCGGGTCAACTGATGAAGGAAGTTTTAACATAACATATTTTGGTTTGCAAAGTTTTGCTTTAAAAGTAATTGGCTTTATAAGTTACTGGAAAATAAAGATCATAATCATTTGAACCAACTTAGTCCCAACTTAAATGAGTTTCTTAAAAAAAAAGTCTGTGCATTTTCTTTCCTGAGTATGCTCTAAAGGTTTGCAAGTTTGAACGTTGAATGTTTGATTGTGCGCACAATATTTCTTGCCGTCGAGCTGTTACAAAACAAAAATCATAGAATTAAACAAAATTGTGTCCACTGTACATCACTCTGCAAACAAACACGAAAAGTACTTTGAAAAAAGTTACATTATTATTGGAGGATAGTTTTTAAAGAAAGAAAACGAATCGCATATGGGTGTTCGGCAAAGTCATAATATACTAAATAATTAGTTTTCTTTGGAGATGAAATCACAATTCACCAACGATTTGCCACTTTGTTTCCACTTCATTCTTCTGAATATCCTCCAAAAGAAATACTTTCTTATATGTTTTAATTTGTATTTAAAGCATGGTGATTTAGGTATATATTATGATACTTTGGGAAAAAAGGCTACATTAATAAATACAAGTGAAGGAAAACGACATACTGCAACTGAAGTGATTTTTGCTCTTCTTTTCTTTTTCTTCTTCTTCTTCTTTTTGGTTTGATTGGCTCGATTATTTGCTTTACCTGACTGTTAAGAATGCATTTGTATGCTTGTAAGTAAGCAACCAGGGGACCGACGGCTTTAAATTTACGTCCTCTCCGAAGGACTAGGTAATGAGGATTAATGCCTTACCAAAGGGCAATATCGCATCAAATTGGTTTCAAACCCCATCCAAAATGTTATAGCGATGCTGTAGAAGGTGAAATCTAAGCCAGAATGTTCATGTACTACTTATTCAATAGTGAGGAGGCGGCACCAAATGGATTCGTCATCGTTCCCTTTGGCAAGGAATTCATCATATTCCTTGGAGAGGATTTACGACGGTTGGTACCCAGGTTGCTTACAAGTATACATATGATTTCTTAGTAGTCAGGCAAAGTAAACCATCACACCAAACCAAGCCAAACCATTCACTGTCTTGTATTCATGTTGATTCATCAACTTGTCTTGGTCATGGGCAAGATTATGACAAGCGGTTGGAAGGGGTGGAAGCAGGGGGGGGGGGGGGGGGGAGGTGAACTTCCCATGCATACATTTTCTGAAACTTTACAGAGTATAGAAGACGTAGTTATCAATTACACTAAACACTTATTATTCTTTAAAATTTCTACATTAATAAATGTGTCCCCATAGACATATCGTCCACTCAATATAATAATAATAATAATATTTAGCTTTAATTTAGCGCTTAATACAAATAATGCTAAGCGCTTTACAAATTCACTATTACCCCGGTCATTGGATATAATGCTTGCCCGCACACAATGTGTGCACAATATAATTAGTTACAGGCCCAGACCTTTGGGGAAAACTATCCACAATCAACACAATTTTTTGGCGGCTCAAAATTCATCTTAAACACAATACACAACACAACGAAATTGATATGAACTTAGAGACAATTTAATTATTCACGACATGACACATAGCCCATTATAGTGATTTGACTTATGTTCGAAACCAGGTTCAAACACACCAAAAACGTCCTCAATACAATAATACGCATACAGTTAATACAGATATGGGTTTTAATTAAGTCAACCACTGGGGGTTGCTATAACTTGTCACTGGAAAGAGACCCGCAAAACATTGAACACGGTGAATTCCTGGAAAGTTTATTGATAAACAGACCTCCGATTTCTATATTTGGTAATGTATTTCGATAGAATTTTTTTCTCCAAATATAATCACATAATTGTCACATCACATGTTGAATTATTTCAATTCCATTTAACCTCGTATCATAATTTTTTTATATGACATCAAACCCATGCTGTTTCAAGATGTGTTGTTAAAAAAACGCTATTTTTTGTCAAAAGGGTCGCTCTTCATGTAAGGGGTGTCCGCTACAAACTAAACAAAAAAGATCCCTGAAATATTGTATATTGTGATGAATGCTTTTGAATAAACGAGGTGTGGTTAGTTTGTGAAGTAGTGTCAACCAACTCAAAAGCTTAGCAAGATATTTTGCTTGGGCTATACAGAGCATCTAAGGTTACATGGTTGAGAGCAACAATATCATTACGTATTGAGGGATCTGGTTTTCGGATGTACTGCGGGTATCGCCGAAAGCTTTTATTTCGAGAAGGGAATGGCAAAGTGGAATTATTTGTTTGAAAGATTCTTGGAAAAAACAGGTTGACATTAAATCTTCTTTATTAAACGAGTGTATCACATTTAGACAACATCGCTATCTTTTAAAAAGAGTATGTTATTTTTTATTATATTTGTTCATTGTTACGAAATGTAACGCGTATTAAACTGTTAATAAAAAGGGGTGCTCTCAATGTTAACAGTTATGAAAAGCCAGTCGTGTTGTGAGGACTGTGCATATTTACATAACGGAGTACAGTGGTATGGCGGTGAAGGTTATACAAAAGGCCCTGGGTTCGATCCCCGCTCGGTGCGCACTCAATAATGACCCTCTCGATACATATGTATTGAATGGGTATATGGCATTTTAGGGGGCAATGATATCTACAGGACCATAATGACGATCAGACATAATGTTGATGAAGATTAAGGTTAATGCTAAATATATTACTCATTGCGGATATAGTATCGAAAATAATATCGCTAGTGATATTCGTTTGTCTCGCAATGTGGTCAATAAGGAATCTAAAAGTTCACGACGTTTCGTGCGCATCTGTAACACTTCGTCTGGTGATAATAACTACTGTAAGCAAGGGTCTTTTATACTCTACGGGAGGACCGGCGGAGCGGTCCATAATTCGATCGATAATTGGAACAATAACGCACAATGCCTATTGGTCGACGCACACGGTGATCGACCAATCACCAGGCCTTTGGATTCGGCCGCTGGTTCGGCTAATGCACCAGGCCTATTGGCCGACGCATACGGTACTCAACCAATCAACGGGCCGCTGGCTCGGACCGTCTGCTAAATGGAATCGACCGGTGTTGGCTGGCAGGACGGCGAGTGTCATGGCGGCGTATCGTCCGCATCCAAAATTCGGGGATATCGATCCCGTTGTCTCTGTTGAAATTATTAGGATTGAGACGAATATCACTAGCGATATTATTTTCGATAATATTAAGGTTGATATTAATGTGGGTTATTTATTGTTGTTGTTCTCTCAATATTGTTATTATTATTAGTAGTAGTAGTAGAAGTATCATTATAGGTATCATTATTATTGTTATTTTTATTACCATTATTCTGATTAAAGTGACTCGGTAACATTGTTGAAGGTTGATGAAAAAATTGCTTAATTTTTGTTTCAGATGTTACTTATTATATTTCTTCTACTGTACTAACCCTCTGACATGCGACAAATCCTGAACAAATTCTCAAACCACGAAGATATAATAATAATAATAGCTCGTTCTTATATAGCGCTTTTCAGGATCGGAGACCCTCTCAAAGCGCTTTACAGATAAGTATATTATTACCCCGGTCATTGTATGGTTTTCTTTAAAGGCGTCACTGTGTAACACTCTCTAACAGTGATTAACAGTAAATTTTCCCGACCATTTTTGAATTTTCTGAACCGTTTTTCAATGAAAAAAAGACATTAAACAGGCTATAAAAAAATGTGTCAACACTTAAATGTCTGAAATGGTATGTACAGCCAATTTATTGCTTTGTGATGATTTGAAGTCACCTAAAATGTAATTAAATTGTAATAATATAGTTGGGAGAAGTAAGGAATTGATCAGATCAATTTTTTCCAATTTGTATCATTAATAATGGTCCGTTTTCATTCAAATTTTCAGATTATCTTTTAAGGGAACCAAAACTTTCATACGAAGTTACTTTTATTGTAAAGTTTAAAAGATTTGAATAAAATCAGTGAAAATTTAAACAAAATCGGGCAAGGAATAAGGAAGTTAGAGCTTTTTGAAATGACTAGTAACTAGAGGGCGGTATTCAATTTGATGACATCATCTGTGGACAACTCTCCATGCCTATTTATTTGTGTTCTTGATCCGACTTCATAACATGTGAAGTAGAACATCAGTTTGCATTATATATCTTGCTTTCAGGGGAGTAGATTATCTCAATCACAAGAAAGAAGGAAAAACATGAAATTTGATGTACAAAAGGCATGGAGAGTTGTCCACAGATGATGTCATCAAATTGAATACCGCCCTCTAGTGACTAGTCATTTCAAAATGCTCTAACTTCCTTATTCCTTGCCGGATTTTGTTCATATTTTCACTGATATTTTTCAAATATCTTAAACTTTACAATAAAAGTAACATAGTATGAAGGTTTTGGTTCCCTTTAATTGTACATCTGGCATTGTAGTCACTACCTCATCACCACTTTCTCCTATCTGAACAATGTTACCAAGTCCCTTTAATATAATTATGTTAATTTTGTCATTGCTATTATAGCTATTGTTATACATTTTTGTGTTATCAGTTTTTAATGTTATTACGTTTACGTTTATTACTAAAATGTAATTACATTGTAATAATATAGTTGGGAGAATTAAGAAATCGATCAGATAAGTTTGGTCCGTCTTTACTCAAATTTTCAGATTATCTTTAATTGTACATCTAGCATTAAATTCACTAACTTAGCACCACTTTCTCTCATCTGAACAATGTTAATAAGTCACTTTAATATCATTATGTTAATGTTGTCATTGTTAATAAGTCACTTTAATATCATTATGTTAATGTTGTCATTGTTATTATAGCTATTATCATTATACATTTTTGTGTTGTTTTAAAATAATTACTTTTACCTCGTCACCATTTCATTAGAGTAGCGTATTTATTTCTCAATACGTTGAATTAAAATTTAGGTGGAAAGTGTTCGGTGGAGGTACCCAGACGCACATTGTTTTAGCATTGCTGCAATCAGCGTTCGGCATTTATAGGCTGGAAAGTCACATGCCTTTTTTTAAATCCCGATTTCTTCAAAGAATTAATTTAAAACAACATTTAAAAGCTTGGTTAAAAATAAAACTAGGGCATCTCTTTGTTCTTTATATCCATTTGATAGTAAAGTCTGCAGAAAATAAATTAGAAATAGCATATCATCATTGTACAACTGAAATCGAGATAGAATTAAGGTTTGCGATCAAATGTGGTAGGAGGATGTACATTTTCCTACTAAGGACACGGTTTGCAAGAAAATAACTCTTGAAACGTTATGCTATACAAAAATACAATAACCATGCTTTATGCAAACATATGAAAGAGAGAGAGAAAACAAAAATCAACTATCAGATAAATTGCTTGACTGGTTGCTTTTATTCATATTCCTTGCAGATTAACAAAGCACAATACATTTCACATAACATTTCTTTATTAAGCAATATGGAAGTATAAATCCTAAGTCACAGTAATTACTGACAAGAAAGACTGTTCTGTAAAACATTAAATGAAACAAAACTGAGCCTACTCTTAAAAAGCTAGGCATTGTGCACGTAGGTTCAACTACTAACTTTATATATTTTTTAAACAGAATACACACACACTAGACTAAGACAACAAAATTCACCTAAGTCTCTAAGCGCTCTAACTAACAAAATACAATGGAAAACAATTACATATTAAACTAAACGAAAAATTCCAAATAAACCTACAAATTACGATACATACGAAGTATACATCAATGTGAACAGAGTAACTTAATCATCAAAAGCAAATTTGGAATAAATGTGTCATGAGACAATTGTTTAAATATGTGACAGTCTGACAGTTTTTGACAGCGTTATAGATATATTTACCACAATTTAGACCAAATAATAACAATATCAGTGCAGGGACTTTTATGCTCAACTCTGTGCAGACACGAGTCCGGTGAATTAAATGTGGCATGCAGATAGATGTTTTAATAAAATCTTGAAGTGTTAGGTTACACAATAATACAATAACCATGCTTTATGTAAACCTATGAAAGAGAGAGAGAATATAAAATTTCCTATCAGATAAATTGCTTGACTGGTTGCTTTTATTCATATATCTTGCAAAATTAACAAAGCACAATACATTTTACATAAAATTTCTTTATTAAGCAATATGGAAGTATAAATCTTAGGTCACAGTAATTACTGACAGGAAAGACTGTTCTGTAAAACATTAAATGGAAAAAAGTAATCCCACTCTTAAAAAACTACGCAGTTTGCATATAGGTTCAACTACTAACAGTATACTAAAACAGATTACACAAACACTAGACTGAGACAAAACAAAAATAGACAAAATCCACCTAATTTCTAAGCGCTCTATTTAACAAATACAATGGTAAACAATTACATATTAAACTAAACAAACAATTCCAAATAAACCTACAAATTACAATACATACGAAATATACATCAATGTGAACAGAGTAACTTAATCATCAAAAGAAATTTCGAATAAATTTGTCTTCAGACAAGTTTTTAATTATTTGACAGCCTGACAGTTTTTGACAGCGTTATAGATATATTAACCCCAATCTAGACCAAATAATAAAAATATAGGTGCAAGGACCTTTAAGCTCAACTTTGTGCAGACACGAGTCCGGCGAAATGGCTAGCTAACTATGCACCTTATTAACACATGAATTAAATCTGGCATGCAGATAGATGTTATAATACTGAAGTATTTATATAGGATAAGGAGCCACTTGGAGCTTGATCATGGGGGACCCGTTGTGCCCATTACAAAATGGCCTTCACCGGGAAGAAAACTTTCCTAGTTCATCAAATCGCGTATAGTTTTGACATTTCTGGATCTCAAAATTCGGACAAATGCTTAATTCGGACATTCCTTTTAAAATAAAGGGCCATTGTATATTTCTTAATTTAAAGAAAGAAGACAAAACTTGACAAATATGGTTAACATACTTCCAGTTATGATCAGACAAAAAAACATGTCTTTGAAATCAATATAATGTGTCACGCAGGTATCTGATATGGCAAATAAAGGTCCAAAAGGCCGCAATTTTTTTTTCTGATCATTGTTTTAACTTTTTGAATGGTAGACCACAACTTTGGAATCAACTTTATATGAAAAGCTCAAGTTGTGATGGTCCGTACAATGGCCCCCAGAATGACAATTCTTGTTTAGTTTTGTCTATTCCATTCACCAATCATCAAGATTGTCAGCAAAATCTAAATGTTCTCGGCTTAGAAGATAGGAAAGTTTTATATAAATGTACATAACAGAATTCTTTTTTTTAAGAAGGTCGTCACATTCAAAATGGCCGTCGGTGTGATTTTAGCTGTGACTATAATATTTACATTGACAAGTTTACACTGATTATTGATGCTTATAATTATCTTGGTATAGAGAGAGAATTTGGTAAGCTGTAAAGTTTAAGCTACAAAATACGTCAGTGTAGAATTCAACACCATTCATAATTGATTGTGAATTGATGAACGAAATACCTGAATATCATGATGAAGCATATACAAATCTTCTTTAGCAATGTTTTCATTCCAAAGTATCCAATAATCAGATACAAAACAAATAAATATCTTAATACCTCATTTTCTTCCTTTTCATCTCTGCGGCTATACTGAAAACATGTACTGAAGGTACAACCTAAACATCGTAAGAGTTTAAGATGCCTATGATAAAACTATAACGAGAGAAATTATGTTGCATATTTATTCAGCGTGTGAACTCTTCCCTACCATCGTTGATGTTTGATTGCGAAATCGAAAACAATATTCGATGCAAGAGCCATTTTAACACTTTTGCAGGATTTTTAAAATTAATGGCAATAACAAATGAGTATGTCCTTTACAATCAATTTAAAATTGTTTTCAAGCAATAATGAAATTAAAATCAAATGTCAATACATCCTATTGGCACAAAAATATATGTTGGGCTTTGTGGGGCTATTTTGGTCTCTACGGGAATCTACGTCACATCTTTTGTTGACTTTAAAGATTTAAAGTTTGAGGTGACAAAATATGAACACATTTAACTCGTAGCCAGCAATTCAGTGATTTAATCATATTTGTATATACGGAATATTTATTCAAAATGGGCACCCGAAGAAATTGTCCAAATGGTTAGATCTGAACATTTTACACAATACAAATCTATAATATTTTTTCATATAATTGGATATAAAGAAAACAATATCTTGCGGGACCATATTCATATCAAATAAAGAAATAGGCACAACAAACCCAATGGCCAGAATTATTGAGCATAAACAAGTCTATCTCCATGCCAAATTGTATACTTCTATAACACACACACAAAAAAAAACAAACATAACTTCTACCATATCCAGCACCATTCTGTTGGACTATTCATGCTTTGGGGGAGTATTTCGGAAGAAAATGTATCTTCTTCGAGATCCCTTGCTTGACGACCACAACACATTGACCATGATTTTTCTTGGTGGCCATCTGCCCAACTTTTCCTGTTACCTGAAGAAAAAGATATATAATCGTTAATTTATAAAAGCGGATGATAAGTGCATGTGTATCATATTCTAGAATATACAAAACGTTTCAAATTGTATGAACTTTTAACAAATTGTATAAAAGTATAATAATAAGATGAACAATAATCAATTTCAAACCTTAACATAATTCAGACAGAAGTAATGGTGATTTTCTGCTATAATCCAAATAGCAGATTAATGGACCAGTCCTGTCGACAGGGCTCGCGTAAGAACTTGTGCCACCTTTTGTTACGGCAATAAGGAAAATGGAATATTCCATTACACATATGTTTCAAGTTTTAAATCTTCTGACTAGATTCCCTGAATATTTTTGCAGATAAGAGGATGGATGATTATTGGAAAGATTTTAGTAAAATCATTGCCGAAATAATTTTTTCTTTAATGACATGTCATGTGCCCTTTCGCTATAACACACGGTGACACACGTATACGCCCTCTGTCGGCAAGGCTGTGCAAATACTATTTGGCTTCTAACGGAAAGTCAACGTTGGTCCTGAATGATATTCCAAAGTGTTAAAGATACTATACACAAATACACTTTGGGCGACCTTCCACGCAAGCCGCCGTAAGTGGCGCTACAGTTGGGGGGCAGCTGGGGGGCTTCTGGATAGCACCTGAATGGGAAAGTTGAATGAGCGAGAGCTCGTTCGTACTTAGGCCCGCATCTACTGGCGGTGTGGTGAGAGTGCCTCCGTACCGTAAGATCGAACTCACAACTCTGCTCCAGCTAGCTAAAATTTCTTGAATTATTTATATTCTAACTCTAAATCATTCCGTCTCTCACTCTCTTCAATTCAATAAAATCATCTGCATGTTAACATACACGATAATGAATATGTGGGACACCGTTACAACGGCGTCTCCCAAACTTCGATTGCCGAAAACGCACGCAAAACTCGCCAATGACGGACATCATCTACCCATTCATCCATCGTAAATGAAATAAATTTAGACAAAATGAAGTTGAAATGTCCGAAAGCGGCAAGGAATAATAAGTGGTTTGTCTGTGAGAAAGCAATGATCGTTGCATGCAAGATGAAAGCGCAAGCTGATAGAAGCCCCCCAGCGTGTAATGATAAACGTAGAGGGCTCACATCCATGAAAATTCGCCCGTATCGGTGTATAGAGTGGTGAAGTGTAACGTCATGAATTATATATTTTTAGAATTTCTCTATTTTTTCTTCATTTTCCGAAAGAGCATCACAAATAATGTCCGAATGTCGAAACCAATTATATTAAGTATTGGCTGAGATATGACCATCTGAATAAATATATGTCCTATGGAAACTCAGTGTTATAGTGCTCTGGGCCCGTATGGCTAAGAACAAATCTTAACTAAAAATCGTATTCTATAAAAGCATTGGAGGCTAAGATATTTGCCTTAAGAGTAAGAACAATTCTTAGATTTTATCTAAGAAAAAGGGCTTAAAGGGGTTAAACGGTGGTCGTTGTTCGTTTTGGCGGTTTTAATGCCTGTGTGCGTGTATTTGGGTCTGTGTTTGATTTAGTCTTTTACCCTTATACTCCAAAACCTGACCAAACTTACCTGCTCTAACATGGTACACAAGTCACTGGCATGTGCATTCTCAAGGAGTTCCTCACATAGCATCTGAATGAACCATGAACCATCGTCTTCGTCTCTGTAGGCAACGTTTCCTGCGATAATCAGTAGGAGTTTTTAGCTGTTTATGATATCGTGCTTGTTGGTATGAGGCGCATTTTAAAGGTAATGCAAAGTTTTGGGAAATTTGGAAAATTGGATTGATAGTAATTCTTAAAATGTTGATATATTTGGAGGCCCCTGTAGATGTATTATAAACACTAGAAAATTTAGCCCCCAAAACACTTCTGCTTTCGAGAAATTGAAATGTACGGGTGCTCCCGGTAAATTTCAAATATTTCAAATAGCGCTTAAGGCCATTCCATAAAAGCTGCGAAAATGAAAATCTCAGAATATGCAGTTCTGATATATGATTTCCAAACGGGAATAGCAAATCGGTCGATCGTATTAAAAACAAATTGTTTTGAAGCTAAAACAATATCAGTATTGAGAGGGCGCTATACAAAATAAAGAGTTTATTATTTACAATTTCATCAGTTTACACTCGATTTCAACCTCGACAATGATCACTGAATATTGTAAAATCGCGTATGCTTCTAATATGTTCATTTGAACCAAATTCATGAACCCATACCAAAACTTGGTAGTACCTTTAAGAAACCCCTTATTTTTTCTGCAGATATCTGCATAGCCTAAGCGTAAAGGAATCACATGGCTGACCTAAATGTAAACGTTGTGTATACAGATGCTACATATGTTCTGTTAGTTTTATTCATGAACAAATGGAGTAAGACTGAAACAAGCATTATAATTAATTGGAATCAAGATAAATAAGTTTAAAAATAACTTCCCGCTATACACTAGAAAGGGGGAAATAACCAAATAACTGATAAGTAGTCAATAGTGGTAGATGACTCTGCCTTTAAAAATGTAACTGAATAAATGAGGTGTCGAGGTTTAGTGGTTCGTACACTTGACACTCAAGCCAAGTGTTGAGGGTTACAATCCCAGTCCGGCGTTAACATCCTTTGGCAAGACATTAATTAACTTCTGCCAATTTCCACCCATGTATTAAATTGGTACCAAGTAGGATGGGAACATTATTGTAGTTAGGTAAGTAGTGTGAGTGTTTGTAAATTGGATCCTGGCTATATGCTTGCCATGGGCCAGGGAGTGGAGAATGTACATATATTTTGTGTGGGAAAGCCTGAATCCGATGACTTGTGTAATGATAACTACGTCGCTAAGAGACATCGTCACCGCATTTATACAAATCCTGAATTATATCATTAATATTATGATTATTATTATTATTATTATTAATACTAATACTACTACCACCACTTCTATGTCATTATTATCATGTTAATATTTTTAGTACAATAATTGTTATTTTTTATCGTGGTTGAGCGTATACGTCATCGGACTGTCGATCACAAGGTCCACGATTCGAGTCCCGCCGCGGCACTAATGTCTTTTGGCACGACATTGATTTACATTTTCCACACTCAACCCAGGTGATGTAAATGGGTACCTGGCAGATATTAATTCTTAAAACGTTAAAGCGCCGTAATGAGAATCCAATATTGTTATCATGATTATTGTTTCTAGTACTTCTTCTACTACATCTACTACTACTACTACTACTACTGTTATTATTATCACTTTAAATATTTATACTATCTTCAAAGTCTCACCTTCTGTTGTAGCATAGACCTGGAGAAAGTCGGATTTGGCTGGTATTACTATGTCGGCCTGGGCTTCATCAGTTTCTACCTTCTTTTCACGTTTATCTGCGTAGGTATGATAAAAGGTTAGGGAAAAAATCTTATGATTGAAAGACTTCGAATGTGTGCAATCATTTGATAGTGATTCACGCATGATGGTGATGCCATAAGCTACACAACTCTCTTCAAACACTGAGGGATCATACACTTATGACTCGACAAAACCACGGCGTTTTTTTGTAATGATGACCTTAAGTGTAACACGCTTGAAATTTCGATATCTTATAACCCAGAGGTCAATGCTTGTTTAAGTGGGCTGCGTAGCTTATGGAACCTGACTGCTCATCGAAACCTTGGCCACACACCGTATTTTTGATTTAAAAAATAAAATAAAAGTAACAAGAATAATCTTATTAGATGGATGAGGACGGGTAAGAAATAATTCCTGACATCATGGTGCCATAAATCAAACTGAACACCTTGCATCTTTTAACCTTTTAGGTGCTACATTACTTGGCATATCTGCTGGCTCGCCAGGAGGGCAATAAAGGAAAAAACTATTATTTGAAAAGGAACACTTATGTGTATTCTTTATTTGAAAACCTTGTTACAATAAAGAGATACACTACTGGACTTTATAACCCCCCCCCCCTGTTTCACCATAGACCTCGCTCGTACATCCATGTCGTTATTGTGGTCAAGAAAAATGGGCCCATGAATATTAGCGATGCTCTGTACTTGCTTACAGAATGGGTTACGAGTGAGTAAGCGTTTTAAACTGAAATGATCTGTGATGTACGGATTCGGAAGATGAGATTTATGGGGGACTTGATATGGAAAGGAGGATTCGAGACCCTTGCAATAACAGCGACATGAAGGTTCGAGGGAAAAAGATCTCGAAGAAGAAAAGGAGAGAAGGAAGAGTGGTAGGGTTAGAAAGGCTGCAAAAATTGAATGACCCGGAAGTGAAGCTCCTGGTGAAGTTTATAGAAACAAAGTGACGTACAAATACCATGATAGCATAATTCGATGAATATTGACAACAACTGAGAGTGGGAGGGAGGGGGGAGGAGAGAGAGCTTGTTTTATAATCTACATAGAGTTACAAACAAGGCGACCTACTTCCACGGCAACACTGGAAGAAAATCATCTTAGGTTTTCCGTTCATGTGCTCCATCCTAGAAACCATATCACTGATAAACTCTGTAGTTACTTCTTCATCAGTGCATTGGATCCCTGTCTTGGAGCCGTGTCCCATGAGCAAGAACACAGCAGAGCTCATGCCTTTATGGCGAGGAGAATTTACGAACGTCTCTAGCTTGCCTTTTAGGTCCTGCATTACCATTCATGAAAAAAAAGACAAAACGATAGTCATGGTAGTTTTGATTTAATTTAAACAGCCTAATGCTAAAAATTTTGTGACCTACAAACACAACAGCAAATACATAAAACATTGAAACGTTGCTATCAAATGACACAAATAGTTATTTAATATCGGCAAGGTGGTTATTATATCAACAATCAGACCATGAGCAATTACATGTTTAAAACATTTTTTTTTTCTTGTTTAGTTATCTAAAGTCAAAATTCGACCCGTCTTCTATTACAAAATAATTAACTCGTTTAAAAAAAATGTATCGATGTATGTAAAACTACGCTTAATCATCGATTATTTTTTAATAAACACATACGTAATTGCCCATAAAGTTGGAAAAACAATTTGCCTCCTCTTTACAAGAAATGACTGTGACAACATGAATTATTTTTGATAGATAAAATCTATATCCTCGTAGAGCATTATTTGTTCGTAAATCTTTATTGAGCAATCATAATTGATCAGTGAAGTTTTGAAAGAAGATACATTATATCTATAATAAATCTAACTGTCACAATCAGTGAATGAAACTAGAACTGCAATCGTGTCAGAACGATGTGCATGCATTGACGAATGTCTTTTCTCGTGGCAGACAATAAAAAGCCTCTCTCGGACTATCTTGAGCAATTTGTTAGAAGTCTGTAGGATCTCGGATAGTGAAAGTCGGTAGGTCGAAAGATAGGCTTTATAAATGGCACGAAAAGGTTAAAATGTTAGGGGGTCAGCATGAGTGAATTTAGATAATCTAGAATTCAGTGACATTGATGGGAATTAAGAGAGTAAGCGTCAAACTTCAAAAGAAATTGAGATAGAGGAAGGGACTTAAAAAGGACTCAGAAGCACTCAATCTAAAATCAATTGGATTGTGGTGAAAGTGAATACGGGATTATGGCCGTGACGGCTGTCCATAAAAATAGTTATGCAGAGTATGAAATAGCATTTAAAATGGCCCTCATGACACATTTTAAAAATCCGTCTTCAAGATGCCTTGCGTATGGCCACTCAGACTACGCTTGCAACCCGATTTGCCCCTCAGACAATGCGTGTTATGCATGGGCGGAAAGCGTACAGGATCTGTATTATGACCGGACTTACATTTTTTTTTCTCTCTCTCTTTATGTCTCTTTATGGGCCGTATTTGGTAACATTGGAAAGATAATTTCATGGTTGTTAATGTAAACAACTTTTTTTCTTTCTATGATAATCGTATCGAAACATGTGATGTAAAATAGAGTTATAAGACAAAATGGCGACTAAAATGCCAAACTTGACTGATTTAAAAAATCCGGCTTCGAGATGCTCTGCGTATGGCCGCTCAGACTATGCTTGCAAGATTTCAAGAAGAAAAAATGACAGGAAAGGGGCGAAAAGCATTCTGGAAAATGACGTCATAGCCGTTTCGTGTTATAATTGGGCACAAACTCAGCAGATGTTGTATAGTGACCCTTGTTTAAATGCGATTTATTCAAAATTTTCAATGTAAACATATATCGTGTTTGGTATTATTCGAAAGTGCATTTTATTGCAGTCAATTTGACACGCATGTCATCTGTGCGCAATGCACAGCACGGGCTGTTACGTAATGCATAGTAAATTCAACCCTCTTGGTGATAACTTTGTGATGACGTCATCAAATTTTACGAAACTTGACAGACAGTTGCAAATATTGATCATACACTGTTCTGCCAAGTTTCATTGACAGTTTCATTTGTATAAAGATCGCTGTTTTTGAGCAAGTTGAATATTTTTCAGAATTTTCTTCAAAAATGGGAATTTGGAGGGCAATTTTCGCAAAGTCCGTCAGTGATAGGGTATATAATTTGTTAATCGGCTGGAAAGGGCATATCTTCAAGTATCTAAATCCGAAAAAGGTACGGATTTGGCAAGGCATGATGGATCTACGGCTACAGAAAGAAAACCCATTTCAGAACTTTAGAGGGCGCTATTTATTTTCTGCATGGTCATCAGAGCGTGGAATTCGGCATAGTTATGTTCAATAAAAAGATAAAGATACTGTGAGAAAATGAGACGAAACGGAATTGTTATTAGAACAGTTATGGCAATTTTAGATTTTTAGGGGAAGATTTTTACAGATTTTGACGAAGTCGGTTTCGGATTTGAATTTCGAGTTTGAAGATTGCATTTAAAAGGTCAGGTTATGCATCGCAGATAAAAGAACATCTCGTAGACTATCTAGAGGAGTTTGTTAGAAGTATGTAGCTTCTAGGATAGTGGAGATAGGAAGGAAAAAAGAAAGGCCTCAAAACAGTCCAGAAATGGACAAAATGGCGCCTGCACGGTTGCGCATGAGTGATTTTGGAAAAAGAAGAATTAGGTGACCTAGATTAGATGTCAGAGATCACGCCTACGAAATTTCAAAGGAATTGGGCTAAAGAAAAGGACCGAAATAGGAATAGGCCTAACAGGCATTACGTGCAAAACGAATACGATTTTGGAGGAAGAAGAATTCAGAACAACAGGTAAAACAAATGTATTCCAACTTTATGGGAAACAGTGATCAACTGCTTCACAATATTAGATCCAACTGCATTCTAGTTAGTGGTGATGGAGAAGGTATGGTTCAGATAGAAAATTAAATTGTATTACCTACAAATATTGAGGCTTCATTTGATTGTAAGCTACTTCCGTTTCATGCCGCTACGTAATATTTTTCACAATAAGAGGATAGCAGATCAATGGAACAACTTGCTCTTACCTTAGCTGTCAAATCCGAATGGGATTCGATCTTAAAACCTTTTATTTGATCGAACACGTGCACAATATTTTCAACGTCAGCAGCTGATCCCTTCCTGTCTTTAGTCATGTTCAAAATGAACATGTGACCCTTTGCTAAAACATCCATTTTGTAATTCTGAAATCGAGAAAATATTGCTACATATCACTATATATAGATTTTAGTTTAATGCTTCAAAAGGGTAATTTCAACAGTCATAGGCGCGACCCCCCCCCATTTATCCAATGAATTCGTTTTTGAAAACATGGTCATCAACAGTGTGATTGAAACTATGTGACTCTGTGACTTTCTTTCATGTCAGCCTCCCGTCTGTGCCCCCCCCCCCCAGGTCAACTAATTTGAGACGAAATTATGTACAATTTAAGGACCTTCACATTTGCTACATAACTGTATGTATAGATCAGTGGACAAAGTTTTAACTAGCCGTAACTGAGTCGCTTTTTATATTGTTTATAAATTGAATTAATGATTGGAAGAGGTACTAGTGGTCTGTACGACTAATCTTTCACAATGAAAATACTCTAATTATGCGAAACCCCCTCTAGATATCTTTATATTTACTATTAGTATTACATTGGCAGTATTATTATTTTAAAGTAAAAAGAAAACACCAAAATTACGTGGTTTCTGAGATAACTGCAGAAACCCTGCATTTTCAGACCGATGACGGCATTAGGTACTTTAGGATGAATGTCAATAAACAATAATTTGACTTGTTTATTGTTTATAATGGCTGAGCTCGTGTTTCTAAATGGTAATTCATTGTTTAAGGGGTCCTTATACTATATGATCCATGATAATAGACACAATTTTAAAGTGCTTTACCATTGCAAGGAAAAGGCCATATAATAAATATTATATCCTGCATCAAAAATTTGTTGGGTTTTGATTGGTTGAGAGCTCGTCACATGACCAAAAATATTTGAGCTATTTTTAGAAAGTACTATATGAGAGTACTATTTTGGTTTACTATTTTGGAGTTGAAAAAAAAATGTGAATACTATGTAGATTGGTTTGGATTGAATTAATGTTTACAACTTTTACGTATAACAGAAAACAATAGGAAACGGAAATATTGATGGCCCAGCAACTATTTTGGCCTGTTGACAGAAAAGATCAACAATACTAGCATGTGTAGAGCATTATATATTTTGTTTATGTCTGCTAGTCAACCCATTACTCTATTTTAACACATTCAAAATTTTCTTCTTGAAAAACAAAACAAACGTGAGTGATTTTTTCTTTAAAAAACTTGTTTATTTGGGGGTGGCGGAAATGAAAAAAAATATAGAAATCTGGTTTGTTAAACCTTCTAATAATCAGAAAAGAACTGTCCTTGTGTCGATTTTAAGGTAATTCAATTCTCGTAAATGGGATTGAATTATGATGATATGAATTCCAGTTAATTAGTTTATAGTTTCATACATCTAAAAAAAATATTTGTGAAAAACCTTTTTTGGATCCAGCTGCTCTTTAGTAGGGACAGCTTTCTTCATCTCAAGGCCGGTGTAATCTTTTCTGGCAGGCTTGTCTGTGAATTGGAATATAATCAGGAGTATGTGTGCATACGAATGCTAACGACAACTATCATGATGGAAAATGTGTTAAATCTCAGTTTTGACACACTTGACTAAGAAAGTTTGATGTGTGAAACTATTTAGAGCAAACGACAAAAGCTCCTCGAAGCGACATATATTTTCGCTGTACAAGAAGTCCTCATCATCATGTTTGATGCATGTAAATATGTAAACATATCGAAATCACAGCGATTCTGTCCGAGCGCCATTTTGGGTCACGCTATTATGACGCTAACAGGAGTTGTGTGGTCGAACTTATTTCGGAAGTGATAAATAATCAAATTTGTATGAGGTAATATTGTCATAACTCGTCCAACAATTGCAATCAAGTGTGTTTGCAAAGAATTTAATACCTTCAAGATTGTATTTTGACAATATTTTTCAGTGTATTTGGCAAGCCCATTTATTTTTCGAAAGAAAATATAAGGTTTTATAAATTCATACAAGACATAACGCACGTACCTTCTTCATCGTCGTCTTTGCTGATTGTTGAACAATCAGTTCATTGCATATGTTGTTAATGAAGAGAGTGAATGTGTGCGCGGGACAGAAAGAGAGAGAAAAAATGGCAAAACATTATTTCATCTACGCTAGTCTGAAGGTAGGACAGGCATTAATTTAACATATTTATATTTTACTCATGTTTATTATTATATCGTTTGTCAAACCAACATAATAATAATGGAAATGGCCTAGATTTCTTCAACTAATACTGTGAGGTTTTAGCATCTCTTCACTATTTGTTTTCGTTAATTGAATTATTTTATTTATCATTTGGTATTTCATTAAGCAATATTTAATGTGCTACTCAAAATGCCTCTGGCTTTAAAGGCATCGTTTAACAATGTTAAATCGAAGATGCATGGCCCTACGTGTTATCACTGTCTGTGATATGGTTTAATATTGAAGCCCTAAAAAAAGTGCGCTTTAAAATAATCATGCAGTGCCTCAAACAAGTAAAAATCTTTGAGTGACCGGTTTTACCATACTCATTTACCCCAATAGACTGTAGTTTTATAAAAAGCGTTAGGAAAACGTAAATTTACAATAATAAATATCTTGATAATCAGACAGGCAATCGGCTTGTAAAAGTCATGGGATTCCTGACTGACCTAAAGGTTTATAATTATGATTGCAGCATGAGCTAAATCTAGGATTTTTTTTCAGAACCTGAAGCAATGTTTACCAAGTCACTTTCAGCTTCGTGTACTTTTTGGTTAACATCTACGATTAAATTTCAAAGGTTTTCCCTCATCCCCCTCCCATAGCTTTTCCATAAGGTTTTGATTTCATCGATTTAGCCAAGCGGAAAATCTCATGAACTCTCCCTTGAGGTAGTGTTTGACACATTTTCCGAACATGTAGTTTAGATTTTACAGAGGCCTTTCACCTTAGTTTAGGATATTTTTATGCTTTTAGACGAATTAATAAATGAATGGAAACGATTTCAATTTCCGAGGAACATTCATTCTTTGCCAGGTCTTCGAAAACAAGATTTACACTGAGAAAATGCCATTAAATAATGTTCCTTATGTAAGTATTAAGATTCCACAAAATCTATGTCTTTTTTTGTTCACCTTCGTAGGCAATACATATTAGCGTTTGGGTCCGAAAATCAATAATAATTTGTATCGTTTTGGGAGATATTAAATTTAAGAAAATTCAGTTTCCACAAAATTAATGTTCGAAACGGTTTACTTCCAACCAGTTGTTTTCTTTATCCTGACTTATGAGACCTAGCGTGTCATCGGTATATATTTCACAAATTTCACGTCATACATTTTCTTTGAATATTATTTAATTTGTTAGCAGTAGTAGTAGTAATAGTAGTAGTAGTAGTAGTAGTAGTAGTAGTAGTAGAATTAGTAGTATAATTAGCCATCTTATAACAGCTGAAAGATAATTGATGCCGCTGCAATGTTGTCATAATTTGGAAGTGTGTCACTTTCATATCGACAAATGCTATTAAAAGGTAGATGTATTGTAAAAACTAAGTATGTAACTGTTTACAATTTCATCATCTGAGCGACACAACGTTTTAAATCAAGTTTGAAATGTGAGCATAGGTTAAAGAAGAGTTGGTTAGTGCATCATTTACAACAGTGTGCTTTAGGACTGTGCTCTACCGACCCTTTTCTGGTTATGTGAAATTCACTGTAAATTTGGAGAACCTCAAGATATGTTTAGAACAATCAAGACTTCGTCAACATTCGATAACATTAATAAGATGGTATAAGATCATATGATAACTATTTAGCCAAAACAAACAGGTTATTAAGGGATTGAAACTGAGCCCTGAACACTACCCCTATACAATTTTAGAAACAGTCATACCTCTC
This sequence comes from Strongylocentrotus droebachiensis, assembly GCA_035222895.1. Lineage (NCBI taxonomy): Eukaryota > Metazoa > Echinodermata > Echinoidea > Camarodonta > Strongylocentrotidae > Strongylocentrotus > Strongylocentrotus droebachiensis. Next base: position 47,049 of record JAVYIG010000200.1, read on the forward strand.
AGGATCATGTGAGCTTTCAACTTTCCTCTTTTTAGCTGCCTGAGTTGGTCTTGTGTGTTGCTCTTTGAATTCTAAAAGTACCAGAAATCATGATTTACTTAGGTAGCTAATATATTCCAAACGCAAAGTTTCCCTTTTTTCAATTTAATAGTTGATCCAGCCGGAAGTGTAATATAACTAGCCAAATTGTCATTCATGTAATCATTCATTTATAAGGACAACGAACTTAATCCTCGTAAACTTTAACCTAGCCAGCACTGCTGTTTAAGTTCAAACTTTTCCATCTTGTTGAACCATTATTTTAACAGAGATTTGGAAAATGTTAAAAATTAAATATAAAATGATCTATTTATCTTTTCAATGCATATTTGAACTAGGTAATCATGAGAATATTCAAGGGAAACACATTCAGTCCTTCCTGCATTTTCAGACAATTTTCAATATTGAAAACAATATAGATGTTTTAATAAACATTTACAAATAAATAATATTATATATAAACTTCTATGAGATACTTTCACAACAACTCAGTCCATTTCCTTTGAATTGAAAAATGTTGCACCCGTGACTATTTGCGAAGCTAGCGACGAATTAAAATCCTTCACGATTGTGTTTTTTACAATATCTTCGAAATATTTAGACAGCTCTTATTTTGTTAAAAAGAAAATGAAAGGCAATATAAATTCTTTACACACGTACCTTTTTCATCGCCCTTCTCTCTGCTTGTTTAATTATCAGTTCATTGTATATATTGTTAATGAAGTGTGTGTGTGTGTGGGGGGGGGGGGGGTAAAGAAAGAGAGAGAGAGAGAGAGAGAAAGATAAAATGTTTGCTAATCAGATTACTTCTGGCTTTAAACAATTTTGTGTACTTTTTAATTAACATATATGATTAAATTCCAAATGTTTTCCCTAATCCCCCTTCCACCGCTTTTCCTTAAGGTATTTATTTGATCAATTTTGCTAGGCGGACAATCTCATGAACTATCACTTGATGTCGTTTATGTCATATTTTTCCCAATATCAATTTTAGATCTTTCAAAGGCCTTTTATCTCAGTCTTGGATATGTGTATGATATCAGACGACCTAATAAATAAATGGAAACGGTTCTAAATTCTGAAGAACATAGTCTTTGTCGGGGCTTTGAAAACACGACTTTACACTAAGAATTTGCCAACAACTACTGTGCCTATTGAAGGTACTGATTAAGACTGCACAAAATCTATGTATTCTTGTTTTATCTTCGTGGGCAATACATCTGAGCGTTTGGGGTCCGAAAAATCAATGATAAATTCTTTCTTTTTGGAATTGTTTAATTGAAGACATATCAGTTTGCACAACTGTTCAATATGGTTGACTTAGTAGTTGTCTACATCATCTTGACTTATGAGATCTACTGTGTCATCCGTATGTTTCACACATTTCACGTCATCAGTTTTCTTTGAATATCATTTTGTTGTAAGTAGTAGTAGTAATAGTATATAGCTGAAACAGAATGTGAAAGAACCGATGATGCCGCTGCAATGCGGTCCTAATTTGAAAGAGTGTCACTTTTATATCGACAAATGCATTCGAAAGTTAGATTTATTGTAAAAACTGAGTATGTAACCTAATATATTTTCACCATCTCAGTGAATCAACGTTGTAAATGGATTTTGAAATGTGAAAAGATAAAAGTAGAGCTCGTTAGTACATCATTCACAACAGTGTGCTTTAGTACTGTGCTATACCGACAAATAAATGGTTATGTGAAATTCACTGTGAATTTGGAGAACTTGGAGATATGTTTAGAAAACAATATTAAAATATCGTTAACATTTGAAATCATTACAAAGATGTTATAGTATACATAATAAAGATCCTGTGATAATAATGGGTCCCCTAGTTGATAAGCATAGTAGCGCATACACATGATTTAGCAGTCACGCAAAACACACATTGGCAAATTATTATTCAATAAAATCTGAGAATGTATACTATTATCTAGATCTATTATTTTTTAATTATTTTTTAAAATAATTCCATAAATTGGGGTAAAACAAAAATATTCCAAATATATGAGCGACAGTGTAGAAATGGTACTTAAATGTACTGGGAGGAAAAATCTATCAAGACATATCATGAAACCAATGATTAAATATTCATACTTCAAACAATACAACTTTTAACAAGTGGAACATTTTTTCTGACTCACTCTGTATAGACCTTTCGATAAACATGTACAAATTAATGATATTATAAATAACTTAAATAATATACTTTTTCAACAGCTAAGTTTCCTATAAAAAAAAAAAATATATTTATTTTATTTTCAATAGCTTTGTTACAGAAAGACAAACAAATGACCTTCTATGTAATCCCGTAATATAGTATATAAAGTTCATTGCTTCAAAAGTGTGACGAGTGCTTGATACGAAACCCTTATGTTAATAATAATAATAATGTATTAATATACCGCATTTTTCATATACCTGTTCAAATGCACTTTACGGCTATATTGTTATTCATATAATATATATATTATATATTTTTGAAGGTATTGAGAGATTGCTGGTTACGAAGAGATATGGGCAGGTTATTTAACAGATTTGGAGCACTGAGCAGTTGTAAAGGCTCTGTCATCAAGTGTCGGGAGCATCTAGGGAGATATATGGTTTAACGAGATGCCTTGAGAAGAGCGAAGGGAGTAGCGGAATGGTGGCCTGATAGTTATGAGTTCAGAAAGGTAGGGAGGAGCCAGGCCGTGGATGCATTTAAAGGTGAGAATAATCATTTTATATTCTGATAATACTCATATTAGCTCATATTTAATCAAAAGTTTTTAATGAAATTTTCTATGATATCATTAATTAAAAAATAGAAAAATCTCTGAAAACGTAATTCTGTAATGCTTCGAATGAACCATATGTTAAATCCAACTGTCACTGATTTATGACAGTGTACAATTGCAATTTTATTCTTAATCTTTAACAGTGCTAAATTGAGTAGATTAATCAGTATGCATTTACAAAATTTTATCAACTGACACTTCAACATTGTTACATACCCACATCATCAGCAGACAGGTAATCTGTCAAGGATGCCAAGCCGGCTTTCTCCAGTGCAGCTTTCAAATGTTCCCTTCGCTTCGTCTTTGTTCGTAGATGCCATTTTCGAAGCATATCCAAAGTGCCAATGTATGAGCCCCCTTCTTTTTCGTTTTCACCATTGAAGCGAGCGATATCTGTAGGTGTGAATCCTAGTATAGTTCCTAATTTATTAACGACTACTTTCCCGTAGATTACACTAGCTATCTTCTCCAGAATTTCGTCGGAAACGTCGTCGGTTCTGTAAATTCAATTAACACAAATCATGATGATCATTATTATGATTGGTTATTATATTCTTCATTGTAAATCTTTTCTCAATTGGAAATTCATTATTATACTATAATGTTTGTAAATTATATATTTATATGTTGACTCATATCAAATATTCAGCAGTCATAATGTATAAATTGGAAGACAACCTTATCCTTGAATTCTAAGTTCAGATAGAATATCAGGTGGACGATCATGGATATGATCTTTAATCGACGGATATACCGCAACATAAGAACATGTTCATATGTACAGACCGTGGGAAATGTGACCTGCAACTTTTCAAAGAACTTTTGGATTATACTTGTATTTGTTTGTTAAAGGTATTACAAAGTTTTGGTAAATTTTGAAAATTGGCTTGATAGTGATTCTTTACAATTTTGATATATTTGGATGCCCCTATGGATGTATTATAAGCACTAGAAAATTTAGCCCCTAAAACACTTCTGCTTTCGAGAAAAATTGAATATACAAATTTACCGGTGCTCCCGGTACATTTTGATAAATTTCAAATAGCGCCTACGGCCATACGATGGTAGTTGCGACAATGAAAGTCTCAGAATATGCAGTTGTGATATATATAGTCCAAACGGTAATAGCAAATCGGTCGATTTTAGTCAAATATCATTGTTTTATAGCTAAATTAATATATTGACCTTGAGAGGGCGCTATATAACATAAAGAGATTATTATTTACAATTTCATAACTTTAGACTAGATTTCAACCGCGACAACGATCACTGAATATTGTAGAATCGCATATGCTTCCAATATGTTCATTTGAACCAAATTCATGACCCCATACCAAAACTTTGTATAACCTTTAAAGACACTATGTCCCTTTTGCAGCCAACATCAAATTCTGTAGAACTTTGCAGGAATTATGAATATGTCATGTATGTCATATCTGTGAAATATAAAAGTTAGCAGTGTCCTAATATTCAAATTATGCAAGGAAACCTGTTTACTTGCTGGACTTCACCACAGACACTATTGAGTGACTGACTGGCTTTTTTTCTTCTTTGGTAATAACATACATAAAATGAACTGTAAAGGGTATATGAGCATTTGTCTACATCAATAACCCACTTCTTGTAATGGATCAAATTAAACTGATTGAACCTTTGCGCAGCATAAAACGTACAACCATTCGGTACAATGGTCTGAAAATCAGACTATTACTTACTGGCTCTATAGCTCATAAGTCGATTTGACAACTAAAAGTCGTTATTTTCCCACTTAAAGACATTTTCAAGTCCCCCTTTCGTTTTGAGGGAAGTTCTAAATAAGTATTACCATTCAAATGCCGTTGGAATACAACATTTTCATTTTTGACCTGCAAATGAGACATAGTACCTTAAAGATTAGAGCAGGACTCCGACTCCGAATAATCTAACGACCAATTGTTTGAAATCCTTAATTATATATTTGGTAAATTACATGTTATCGGTACATGTATAGTGGTGCATTCGGTTGCGGATCTAAGAGTGTGCCCCCTCCCCCTCACCCCGCTAGCAAAATCATAATAAACCATATACCTTCAATACACAACTTGCTTGTCCCACGTCTGTCAAGCTCAATTGTACGCCCCCCCCCCTATCTAGATGCTAAAGGTTTCAGGTTTTATCAAAGCAATGACTAATACTTAGTTATTTTTTTTAAAGGTCCAACATGAGCCGTTTAGGAGAGTGAAATCAAAAGGTTTCACAAGAGACGCCAGGCGGGAATCCCAGCCCAAAATAATTATTTCGTATGATTTCAAAATAAATAATTTTCGCCCTTGTATTTAGGGGAAAACTAACCACGGAATAATAAAGTATGCATCAATATAAGCATCTTTATAATCAAAGAGTGAATGCATCAAAATGTGAGGATTGGATGTCCATTCTGTCACGCTGGAGTTACCATACTAATACATGGAATATTATATGGAGCAGATAAGATCAATTTAAAGCCCCACTAGGCCTACACTTCTTGTAGCTACTTGCTCCCTCTATAGAAAAACAATGCCTAAGCGGTGCCCGTTGGTCCCCCATGATCCTCTTTTTCTTATGTTAAATGAGAGCTGAGTTGATAAGATAATCACATGTCAGTGACCAGCAGGGAGGTCTAATTCCTCCTGGTCAAACTAGTGCAGACGGGTTTTAAAAGAAAGGCATTGGTCCAATGACAAAATAATACATAGTTAGAAGAGTAAATTTATTATAGAGGGCGTTACAACAAATAAAATGAAGCAATTGTTAACAAATATAATAACAATGTTAGATGTTTTGAAAATGTTGCACTAATGTTTTAATACTTATCGGGATTCAGATAAAAAAGCATGATAGGATTTTGGGTTATCAATTAACATTAGTTTATTAAAAAGGCTTCAAATTACTCTCTTTTATGAAAGGTGTATGCAAGATTAACGCATTTTCATGGCAACGGTTAAACTGTTTGATGTGTCATTTCTTGAAGTGTTCCCAAAGTGACTGTTCAATTGTTATCCGATTGATGTTAATAAACATTTTCATCATATCATGGGAAAGCAAAATCCTCTTTTTAATTGATGACCATGCAGCGTCACGTTCTCACCCAAACTCAGCATAGGGCCTACACAATTCCTGAAACATTTTAAAATGACTAGTACAATTTTCGTTTAAATTTACTTTATATGTTTTATATACATTGTGCAGAGAGAAAAAGACTTTACATTATTATTGAGGACCGTCATAGGGGAATTTGACTTTGGAAAAGTATAACAAATACAAAATAAAAAAACCTGGGTTGTGCTCTCCTTTGACTCCGGGGACCACTAAAATCCAGCATAGGGCTTGAAACATTTTCGAATGACTTTTGTACTTTTCAGTTAAATTAAATGTACGCTTTATATACATTACAAAGCCACTATAAAATGTTTCAGGCTTGTAGTGTATGCTACATTTCTGCGATAAACCCTGAGCTGTCCCCGTAAGTTTCATTGAGAACACAACGTATAATAATAATAATAATAATAATAATAGGCATTTGTATAGCGCCGTCTATCTAGACAATGCTATTCTGAGGCGCACTAGAAAAAAAGTAAGAATGAGAAAGTTTGGACCAGAAAGTTCGGATGAGTGTCATAATGCCAAGTACAGGTATTGTTAAAAAAAAGAAAAGATTTCAGCTTGGATTTAAAAGTCTCTAAGGAAGTTATAATTCTCAAATTAAATGGTAAATTATTCCAAAGACAAGGTGCTGCAGATGAAAAAGCCCGTTCACCACAGGCTACTCGTGTCTTTGGGATCTTAAGAAGATGCTGGTGTGATGATCTTAGACTACGAGCTGGTGTATAAGGCATAACAAGGTTTTGTAAATAGTTTGGTGCTAATCCGTTTACAGCCTTCCATGTGAGGAGAAGGATTTTGAATTCTATGCGCTTGCGGATTGGCAACCAGTGCAGCTTTTTGAGAACAGGAGAAATGTGATCATATTTAGATGTCCCTGATAAAACCCTGGCAGCTGCATTCTGAGCATGTTGAAGTTTGTCAAGATTGCGTGAAGTAATATCGAAAAGAAGGGCATTGCCAATATCTAATCGAGATAAAACAAATGCATGGATAAGCAAAGCAGCAGACTTATGGTCAAGGACTTTTCGAATGCTATTAACATTATGGATGTTATAATACACCGATCGACAGATCTTCTTCACGTGGGCATCCATGCACATGTTCTAGTCAAATAAAACACCGAGATTTCGAACTGATGGAACAGCCCAAATCTGGGAGTTACCAATCTGTATATTACGGTCCTTGATCAAATGATGTTGCGACTTAGAAGTAACTATAAGCAACTCTGTATTACTCTCATTTAATTTCAACCTATTTATGAGCATCCATGACCTCATATCTTCTATAGTAGCCTGTAGACGATGCCTGGCAGAAATTTCACTTGCAGGGTCGGATGGGTCGAAAGAAAGGTACAATTGTGTATCATCTGCATACAAATGAATGCTTACGCCATGTTTATGAGCAATTTTTGCAAGAGGACTAGAATAAACAATATTAGCCCGACGACTGACCCTTGCGGCGCACCAAAAGGAATCTTAACGGGAGATGACAAAGTTTCACCGATTTTAACAACTTGTGATCTTTTATCAAGATATGATGCTATCCAGTCGAGCACAACCCCTCTTATGCCAAAAGACTTGAAACGATTCAGTAATAATTCATGGTCAACAGTGTCAAAGGCTGATGAAAGATCGAGCAATACCCCCAAAACAGCCTTCTTGTTATCGACAGCACGAAGAATATCATTTGATACTCGGACAAGGGCAGTTTCTACCCCATGGCCCTTCCTATATGCAGATTGGAAAGGTTCAAACAATTTATTATCTGAGAAATGGTCAGTAAGACGCACTGCCACAGCCTTTTCCAATATCTTTGATATGAACTTTAAGTTGGAAACAGGTCTGTAGTTTTTTAATTCATCTACGTCTAGTAATAAATTTTTCAGGAGAGGAGTGGCAATTACCTGTTTGAAATCATGAGGAAACTGACCAGTCTCAAGAGAAATGTTGACAATTTTTGTGATAACTGGCAGCAACAAATTCAAATGTGTCTTGAGCACCCAAGTTGGAATTGGATCTAACGAACATGACTTTGTAGGTGAGGAAGAGACAATTTTCTTGATCTCTTCATCAGTTGCCATTTCAAAATTTTCCATTTGGGGAATGTCTGTTTGTGAAACGTGGTGTTCTTCAAGTTAAAACCTACCGGATGTAACAGCCTGCATAGAGTCTAGCTCATCCTGGATAGTGGATATTTTCGACACAAAGAAGTTACGTATGTTTTGAGTCGACGTGTACTTTTCACGTTTTATGTCTCTCGCTAATACATGTCGCATGTATCATCGACCTCGTTTTTCTTCTTTTTTGAGGGGGTATCGCGCGCTACCTGTACCGGGGACTTGGCCGAACAGGTTTGGCTGCAAGATGTGAATCGCTAGTTCTGTAACAGCAATACTTTTCCATTATTCTTGCCTAAGACTCAGCGATTTTAAAGATAAAATGTATGAAGAACAAAATCACATCTCAAAGATATTTATCATTCAAGTTTGAAACTGCCTCCTTTTTCTTCTCTCTCTCTCTCTCTCTCTCTCAAAATAGCGAAAACATACGATACAATCACACCTAGCGAACACAGTCATGTATTGTATGCGCACAAAGTGTAGGCTGCTACGCACCGCGAGTTCTTTGTTTGACCGAACCTCCGATTACGTAATGCGATCTAAAGGTCTGTGAATACATTACGAAACTGGCCTATTGTATAACCTATTTGCAAAAATTACCATAAATATGCAAATGAGTGAATTTTCAACAAATTGAATTTACCATAGTATTTTATACACTTCACTTGACATGTGTGCACATTTTCGCGGCGATCGGCCGTTTCATGGCCGAGATCTTTCTCGTCATTGTAGATTTATGATTAACCATCTGTCATTTATTAGTCTTTAATTGTTGACGCACATACAATTACCACACACACGAACACTCACTTCCCCTCCCCAACACACCATTTCCGCACACCCGGTTCACGCATCATACCCAATGGCAAACACCCTGCAACATAATGGAACATTCTAGTTTGGTAGTGACGTCGAACTAGCTACGTTTGTGCTGGCAATGGTTCAGCGAGCGAAAATAAAACAACCGGATCAATATTATGTCATTTGCTGGCCCATTTGCCACTGGGCAATTGTGTAACCTTGGTTATTTCATGTGCTTTTTAATTTCAATCGAATAGGAATTACACCTTCTGTGGTCAACCACTTTAAAGGTACTATGTCCCTTTTGCAGCCAACCTCAAATGCTGTAGAACTTTGCAGGAATTATGAATATGTCATGTATGTCCTATCTGTGAAATTTAAACGTTAGCAGTGTCCTCATATTCAAATTATGCAAGGAATCCCGTTTACTTGCTAGACTTCACTGTCAGACACTATTGAGTGACTGACTTGCCTTTTTTCTTCTTTGGTAATAACATACATGAAAAGAGTTGTAAAGGGTACATAAGCATTTGTCTACATCAATAACCCACTTCTTGTGATGGCCAAGATTAAATTGATTGAATCTTTGCGCAGCATAAAACGTATGACCTACGGTACAATTGTCTGAAAATCAAGACTATTAATTTTGGGCTCTATAGCCCTAAAGTCGATTTGACAACTAATAGTCGTTATTTTCCCACTTGAAGACGTTTTCAAGCCCCACCTTGTTTAGGAAAGTTCTAAATTAGTATTATCTTTCAAATGCAGTTGGAATTTAACTTTTTCATTTTTGGGGCCTGCAAATGGGACATACTACATTTAAGAGGTTTCCTCTGGTCCCTAACTCGGTGTGGAAATCGACCACATGCTTAGATGGGACACTCACTTCAAGACGCTCATTTCTAAAGTCCATCAAAGTGTCTGCATACAAAACCCTGGTCAGATCCATTTTGGAATATGCCAGAAGTTCATGAGACCCGTACTATAACGGCGGGACATCCTTCTCTTTGAATAAATCCAACGGAAGGCCGCTAGTTTCTGCATGAACGACTCCAAGCAACAGAGCAGTGTTTCCCAAAATATCAAGGATCTTGAGTGGGACACACTGGAGAATAGAAGGAGGGTTACTAGACTTCAACTCTTGTACAAGATCATGAGTGGAGAAGTGGAAATCAATGCTGACACATACATTCAAATCAACACCACAGGGGAGAACAACTAAAAGGGAACAGAAAAAGAATCCAGAGGGTACTGATTAACATAGACGTGCACAAGTATTTATTATTCCACAGGACAGCAGCATAACGAAACCTATTCAAAGGGGAAACAGTTATGTCTACCTCCAGTGCTGTCTTCAAGCAGAAACTTCAAATGTGAAACACCTTTCCTGCCATAGCACATAGACGAACAGACGAACATTGGTTAAGTACAGTTAATCCTGAGTACCGACGCTACAGAAACAGAATGTCAATGAGAGGCTTCCCCGTGTAAAATATATATATAACCCTATATTTCATTACATGCATGCATATGCCTACTACTTGATTGGAACATACCGCGCACTATTTCCGTTTTTAGCTAAGCGCACATGAAATATAACCGCGCTGACACAAAGGGCGTGGGCATGTTATTGTTTTCTCTCAGGATGCCGCAAAAGGTCATCACGACGCCCCACAAGCCTACTTGCGATAAAATTCCTTATTAGATATATTCTCTCGACTGAATGAGTGAACTACGTTTTTATTCACCATACTTAGTTCCGTTTTTGTGTGTGTATGAATGAATGAAGAGATTAGATACACGCGTTCGTTTATCATGATTTCTACACATCAGTCAGAAATAATAAGAAGCATTATGCTCTGCATTGTTACATGTACATATAGTAACAAAACATGACCTGGGCTTTTTCTGTTCTATTTTGATAAATTGTATGTTCCTTCAGTTCTTACGTTATTTGCCTTTCTGTGATATGAAGCAGGATACAACACGGTGTCTATACAATTGTCTATTTTATACTTTTGTTTTGTTTTGATAATCATGATTGTTATTAAAGTGATATTGAAAAATATAATATGTAATTGCATGTTTACATACTGAAGCATTGGCAAAATTGAAAGGAGGATTTGTTTAAATATTTTACCTTTCATAAATGTTCAATTGTATGGCCTATATAATTGTTCCTGTTTTGAGTGTACCAATAACAAGTGTGTAGGTATCTTGGAGGGTTGGTGTTTGTCGATTAAATTATTTCCCTATGTGATGATGGGGATAACAAAAAATAATTTCATATTTTCATTTCCACTATTAAACGCACATTCTTGTTTCACAACATTTATCAACAATCAATTATCAGTACTACTAATCATTTCTTCACATGACTTTTTTTATAAAATTATAATCTGATTTACTCTTCAATGCAATATATGATCATTGGCATTATGTGACCTGTACCAATTTTTAACAATTATACATGTATCACAGTGGACATATATGGTAAAGTGCAGGTAAGCATGCCTCTACCTTTTACTTGGTGTGTCGTCGATCCCATCGATCTGGGGTTCAGTCATCTCTTCGGTTTGCCACCTCCGCGCCATCGTGCTGAGGAGAAATATGAACAAATAAATAGAGATACATATATTCAAAAAAATGATAACAAAAATGGGGTACACCCTACGGGTCAATGTCGCTATTCATAAGGACCGCTATTCATAAGGTCAGCTATTCATAAGGGCCGCTATTCATAAGGACTGCTATTCATAAGGTCCGCTTTTCATAATTGAAGGAAAGGGTCATTATTCATAAGAATCCCTATTCATAATATTACAAAAGGGTCGGTATTCATAACACAGAAAGAGGGTCGCTATTCATAATACGAAATGAGGGTCGCTATTTATAATACGAATTGAGGGTCGCTATTTATAATGCAGAATGAGGGTCGCTGTTCATAAGGGTCATTATTCATGAGGGTCATTATTCATAATCGACGAAGATGGTCGCTATTCATAAAACGAAATGAGGGTCGCTATTCATAATAGGATAAGAGGGTCGCTATTCATAATACGAAATGAAGGTCACTTTTCATAATAGGAGAAGAGAGTCGCTATTCATAATACGAAATGAGGGTCGCTATTGATAAAAGCAGTAGAGGGTCGCTATTCATAATAGGAGTAGAGGTTTGCTATTCATAACACGAAATGAGGGTCGCTATTCATAATACGAAATGAAGGTCACTATTCATAATGGGAAAAAAGGGTCGCTGTTCATAATAGGAGTAAAGGTTTGCTATTGATAATATGAATATAGGGTCGCTATTCATAATAGGAGTAGAGATTCGCTATTCACAATAGTAGTAGAGGTTCGCTATTCATAATAGGAGTAGAGGTTTGCTATTCATAATACGAAATGAGGGTCTCTATTCATAATACGAAATGAAGGTCGCTATTCATAATAGGAAAAAAAGAGTCGCTGTTCAAAATAGGAGTAAAGGTTCGCTATTGATAATAGGAGTAGAGGTTCGCTATTCATAATATGAATAGAGGGTCACTATTCATAAAGCGAAAAAATGGATAGGGGACACCCAACGGCTGTGGCGAAGGCGGGAGGGGGGCACATGGCCCTGAATATTTGTAGAAAACATCTTTGAGAGAAGAAAAAAAGGCGTGCCCCCGCTCCCCCCCCCCCCCTCCATCTGTCCGACCATTTGGCCTACCCTCCCTGCAGTATTTCCGTGGTACAAGTACATATTACCGACAATTCTCGTCTAAGTAGTTCATAGATGGCGTAGCCTGTTTGAGTTTCACGGGGGTGCGGTTAGGGTGTAGCAGTGTTGCCATCAAGGGGTTGATATATCATGTCCCTTACCTTCAGCAAAGGAAGGAAGCAACAAAAGGGGGGGGGGGGTTGTCGGCAGGGGCGTCGCTAGACCTTTTTCAGTGGGGGTGGGGGGAGGGAGGCCACCGAATACCGACAAAAATAGCCACCGAATACCGACAAATAGATTAATGCCAATGTCCCAATGTGTACAAATTTAACCCCATAAATCCGGGGTCCAGGAGCTAAATTATTTTCCATCCCCCCCCCCCCCTCCCTCTCCCCGCGCAAAGCGCGGAAGCTTTGGCGTTTCATTCATTTATTAGACAAAGAAGGCGATTCGTTGTACCGACTTTTAATCATTGTCTGAATTTTAAAGAATGTTTCTTTTTCCGAAAAAAGTCACACTTCGTAGGGAAAAAAGTTGCCGGCTGACCAGCATAATACATCTCACCGACTTCAAACTTCTGCATAAATATGGTATACGAAGATCGAGCAAGAATACCGACACAGTGGACCCGACACAGCAACAAAATTATCTATGCGTATCTTTCTTGCTCCCTCGACGTGGCGACTCCACCAAACATACCCTTCTCTCTTACTCACCCCTCTTCTCTCAGGCTCTTACCCCCCTCTCTCCCCCTCTCTCTCTCTCTCTCTTTCATCCCCTGTTTTTTTTGTTTTCTTTTTCTCTTTTTATTCTTCTTTTGCTCCTTTTCTTCCTTTTCTTTCTTTTCCTTTTTTCCTCTCCTTCCTCTTTTTCTCTTTCTTTCTCCTCTTCTCTTTCCTTTCTTTCCTTTCTTTTCCTTTTCTTTTCTTTCCCTTTCCCTCTCCTATTCCCCCTCTCCCTTTTCTCATTTTTCCCGACAGCAGCGCAATTTTACCGACAATATCGTGACAGGCGGGGGTGTCGCACCCCCACACCCCATTTGGGACGCCCCTGGTTGTAGGGGGTTAGATTATATACAATATTCAAGCTTTTCGTAAATATACAATATTGCACGACTTTTTTTTCCTCCTCATATGTAAGGAAGTAATATTTTCAAGATTTTAAGTCAAATGAGATACGATTCTAGGCCTATATTTTCTTTTTAGCTTTGATAATTATTTAAATACATCCCCATAATATACCTAATCAATCGATCTTATTTATTGGGTGTAAGCCACAAATATGTTTAAACTATTGAAATTTCTCCCAGGAAGCATTACATTTATAAAAGTTATTGTCCTATGGCGGACTAATGAATATTAATAAGTCAGAATGAATCAGGAGAACTTGGGTATTTGTTTCTAGTGCATCGTGACTGTGCCATGGACCAGTAATGGCCTGGTGGTAGAGTCGCTGCCCGGCAAGCAGTAGATGGCAGGTTCAAATCCCGCTGGTTCCAAGATTTGTTCTGACTTGTTTTTCAATTACAGATCGATCAATCGATCTTATTTTACTGGGTGTAAGCCACAAATATGTTTAAACTATTGAAATTTCTACCAGGAAGCATTACATTTATAAAAGATTATTATGGTTAACAAAAACAAAGCAAAAAACACAACAATATATTCCTGTTCTCAATGTGTATGATGAATTGACAGGTGGTATGTATATTACGATGTGTTTGTTCTGTAATTATCTATCTTGTTTCATGACAACCTACATCAGCCTTAATTTTGTTCCCTTTATTGTATTTTTTTTAATAAATTATCGTTTGGTTATTGATTTTTTAAAGTAATTGATTATCTATATTTCGTGTGTGAACCTTTAAGCATGTATATATCGACTCGAATAACTTTTACATGTATTTGCTGTGTTTGCTTTGAATTTACCATGTTTCGAATTAATGAATTAATGTTTATTTTGTATTGAACCTGCGTTCATATTTATGTTTACATTCCGTATTTTGCCTGTGTTTGTTTTGTATTCATCATTATATCAGGCCCCCTCGTTACTACGAGGGCTAGATATCCCACCCCAAAATAAAAACGAAGACAAATTTCTCACGGCATTTTTTTACTTTAATTGTGTTGCACTAAAAAGACCTTATCAGACATCCTTACCCATCACCATCACCCTCAACCCAACACAAAAAGGCAATAAATGTTTGATATTCGGATTGCATTACCTCTTTGTACATGACGCGAAAACCGTAAATGTCCGAAAGTGCTCAAGCCCCCTATCCTCCAAAGTCTCAAACAAATCACAATTCTAGAGTGCCCCCCCCCCCACCTCTCACCCTCTCCGGACAGTAAGTAGGCTCGTGGTCCGGCCCAACCCCGCTATATAATTTGAAGGTCCATAACTCCTACTAAAAGCTACTTTCTACAAAAACATGATTGTCGTATAAACAATGACAATTTCTGAAATAGCAAACTCAGTCCTTAAATAACTATGAAAAAGGGCCTGCTTAGTCTACTTAATGTCGCATTGGCATAGACTGGATAAGATCAGTCGGGGGCAGGGTGGTGGGGCAACATTTCGTACAAGAAAGTCAAATTAAGATACGATTATATATGTTCATGTTTTCCTTTTTGTTTTGCTTCACCATAGGGACGGGAGATGTCTCTATATAATTATCAAAGATTGAAGGCGAAATATACCTACTTGGGACAGGAGGCTTTATGCCACAGTAATTTAGTTAACTTTTTCTGTCCCTGGCGTTCCAATGGTTGATAACTATGTCTTATTTTGTATTGTGTACACTGATATGTAATGTTTTCCTTTGCCGAATAAATAATAATAAAAAAAAGACAAATATTCAGGGCCATATTGTGTCGCCTTGGGGGTGTCCTCCGTCCAACATTTCCCTTTGTTATGAGCATTTTGGATATTGCTTATGCCTGTTTCATTTTATGACTAACGACCCTCATCCCGTATTATGAATAGCATCCCTAACTCTATATTATGAATAGCGACCCTCCTTTCGTATTATGAATAGCGACCCTCTACTCCTATTTTGAATAGCGACCTTCATTTCGTACGATGAATAGTGACCCTTTTCTCCTCTTATGAATAGCGAACCTCATTGCGTATTATGAATAGCGACCCTGTACTCCTATTATGAATAGCGACCCTCTTCTCCTATTATGAATAGCGACCCTCATTTCGTATTATGAATAGCGACCCCCTACTTCTATTATAAATAGCGACCCTCTTCTCCTATTATGAATAGCGACCCTCATTTCGTATTATGAATAGCGACCCCCTACTTCTATTATAAATAGCGAACCTCTTTTATTATTATGAATAGCGAACCTCTACCCCTAGTATGAATAGCGAACCTCATTTTGTATTATGAATAGCGACCCTGTACTCATATTATGAATAGCGAACCTCATTTCATATTATGAATAGCGACCCTGTACTCCTATTATGAATAGCGACCCTCCTGTCGTATTATGAATAGCGAACCTCTACTCCTATTATGAATAGCGAACTTCATTTCGTATCATGAATAGCGACTCTCTTCTCCTATAATGAATAGCGACCCTCATTTCGTATTATGAATAGCGACCCCTACTCCTATTATGAATAGGGAACCTCTTTTCGTATTATGAATAGCGACCCTCTTCTCGTGTTATGAATAGCGACCAATACGAGTAATGAACCTCATTTCCTATTACGAATAGCGACCTTCATCTCACGATATGAATAGCGGTCCGTATGATTAACGAACCGTAATTCTGTATGAATAGTGACCCTCTTTTACCATTATGAATAACGGACCTGCAGGTATGGGAAGTTTCACGTTATGAATAGCGGTCCATATGAATAACGGTCCTTATGAATAACGGTCCTTATAAATAGCGAACCTCATTTCATATTATGAATAGCGACCCTCTTCTCCTGTTATGAGTAGCGACCCTTATGAGTAATGAACCTCATTTCGTATTATGAATAGCGACCCTCTTCTCATATTATGAATAGCGACCCTCTTGCCGTATTATGAATAGCGAACCTCTACTCCTATTATAAATAGCGAACCTCATTTCATATTATGAATAGCGACCCTCTTCTCCTGTTATGAATAGCGACCCTTATGAGTAATGAACCTCATTTCGTATTATGAATAGCGACCCTCTTCTCATATTATGAATAGCGACCCTCTCGTCGTATTATGAATAGCGACCCTCTTCTCCTATTATGAATATGGAACCTCATTTCGTATTATGAATAGCGACCCTCTTCTCGTGTTATGAATAGCGACCCTTACGGGTAATGAACCTCATTTCCTATTATGAATAGCGACCTTCATCTCACGATATGAATAGCGGTCCTTATGATTAACGAACCGTATTTCTTTATGAATAGTGACCCTCTTTTACCATTATGAATAACGGACCTGCAGGTATGGGAAGTTTCACGTTATGAATAGCGGTCCTTATGAATAAAGGTCCTTATGAATAGCGAATGGACCCCCACCATACGGCGGTTCACGGTTTGCCTGGGGCGTATACATGTATATGTCACAACAATTCTTGACATATATATATATTTTCAGAGACTTTGTTAACTGTTACTATATATGCTAGTCACTGTATTTGACTAACAGACGGGGTATTTTGAAAACACACAAAGCTCTCCCAACACAAAAATGTATATGACTGCTTACAGCAGGAATCAAGTATGCTAGATATTTTTTTTTTAAAGTTGCAAATTGTGTACAAGATCTTGAACAATGGTAAACGAATGAGGAAAGATTCTTGTTTGGGGTACGAGAGGTCACTGGTTCCAATCACTCCTAACATTCTGGACACTCATAAACAAAGGTCAGATACTATATATATACACTGTCACTCATAACGTTGAAATATTTGTTTTTTTACACCAATTTATCGATTTATTTTGACAATGATTTATTCCTAATAGATCTAGATAATAGTATACATTCTCAAATTTTATTTAATAATAATTTGCCAGTGTTTGTTTTACGTGACTGCTAAAGCATGTGTATGCTACAATGCTTATCAACTAGGGGACCTACGCCCTTAAGTCATAAATGACATTATTGCCCCACAAAAGGGCTCTAATATAGCACTTCGACACGGTTTTGATCCTGGGGCCTCACAGTTACGAGGCCATTGCTTTACCACTGAGCCATGATTGTACGCAGCTGGGGCTAGGGTAGGGGGCAGTTCCCACAAATAAAAAACAACAACAAGAAAATGCAATAAATTATCAATAATTCATTGAATCCCCCCCCCCCGGTCTCCAACAGTAAACGATCTTCTCTGTGCCCATGCCTTGAGCCATAATGCATGGCCGTACAAACGATTTTTTGTTGAATCAAAGTTTCTACTTTGCAATAATGAAAATAAAGTTATTTTTTAAATCAATGAATATCTACTCTAAACGAATTCGTTTTCACTGCTGCCTGCCGTAGCAACAAACGGAATTGACAAAAGACTTAATTGCGTTTCGTTGACGATCAGACATAGATGAAATACTTTATGCATGGCTGATTGTCAATAAAACGGAGTTAAGTCTTTTTGTCAATTCTGTGTACCATCACAAATGTTCGATAATTTGAAAAGGCTGAATTTATTATCATTCGCTTGCTAACAACTAGCCCTAAATGGTTTGGCCTATACCTAAATGTGTAGGTAATACATTAGAATATAAACCTCTGACATATGTACTAAAAGCTGAGCTGATTAGATATTCGTCTTGTATAGTATCTGGCAAAATAGTTTTTGAGCAGCCGATCCTTTTTTACCGTTTCCACATTGAAACACAATACAATGAGCAACGTTCAATTAACATATAGTTAGACCCAGTCGTGATGTTGATATGTTACTATTAGTGCGGTATGGTATGTAATCCCGTAGGATTTTTGTGCCAAAGTTAATTTTTTTGCTGTTTTGGCTTCAAAAGGGTCCCAATTGACCAAAAATGATGGGGTCCAAATTTCCAGACCCCTCCTTCATTTCCTGGGGGGTCCTAAACCGGGAGCCAGTGGGGGTAAACCTAGCTGGGAAGGAAACCAATTTTAATGTGCACAGATATAAAGATTGCATAGCTCCACATAACAAAAATGACCGTCTGGCATGTTCTAAGTGGTGGGTGTGGCCAGGGGGACGCCCCCACCAAAAAAGTGTCCCTTTTGACGACAAAATAGTATTATGTGAATAATATTTTAAGGAAACCTTGAACCACCATAAGTTTGGTGTCATATGAAAGAGAGTTAAATTATCTACATTTTGATACCAATTTCAAAGAATTTGGGATTAATTAACATCGCAAATTTCAGTAAAAAACATGATTTTCGTGATTTTTTTCGAAAAATTTAATTTTTATCAAAAAACATTATTTTCATATATCAAAATTGGAGAATTGCATTTCTTCATAACTTTCCAGGAATTGGCTTATGTACAACGACAAGATCCTTTGCGAGGGAGAGGTTTATATAACGTTTCAATAAAAATTTATAGCAATCCAAAGTTATTGATTTGATTTCCACAAAAACAACATTTTTGCCCACATGTGTAATGCATATACGTGCATTAGTGTGTTAAGGACCTGTTTGGTGTGTTTACATCGAGTTTTAAAGATAACTTTGAACTAAAACCTCTAATCACCATGTCTTTGGTGTCAAAAGATGGATAATTAAAATACCATCATTCTGATATCAATTTCAATGAGTGATGTAGTGTGTGAAATATAAATTTTGAGCCAAAAAGGTGCTTTATTGTAGATCATTCCTCTGATTTTTGCCAGTATATCGGTATATTAACTGGACAAACGTGATCAGACATTTAGTAGTGCAGAAAGTTCAAAGGATTTAGAGCGCTGTTTGCAATTGATAAGTTCTTCTCCTGTACTATGGGATGTTTCAGGAAATGTGGAAATTGGCGGTTGCCTCCCCCCCCCCCCCTCCCCCACCCCACCCGCCCCTTCCAGCCGCTTGTCATAATCTTGCCAATGCCCAAGACAAGTTAGTGCATCGATCAACATGAATATAATATAATATCGCCATATTTGGTTTAATGGTTTATTTTGTCTGACTACTAAGAAAACACGTGTATGCTTGTAAGCAACCAATACTCCGCATAATTCATATTGTGATAAGATTAGAATGACATAAACTTTTCTCAAAAAATAGTTTTGGCTAGGTATGCAAAGTTATTTTTTCTCTCGATTACAAGTAATTCAGTACAAAAATCGAAGGAACATTATGAAACTACTTGTTTCGATTAAATCTCAGTTTTAGTCTTTGTGTGTTTCAAATAGGAAGTTCCAGAACTACGATTGAGATCAATTTGAAATCTTTTCTGCTTAGCCATGAATAATTTAAAATCGTTACTAACTCCTTGAACTTCTAAGGTTCTCACGATTTGATGATTGGAAAATGTCATTGGGTACCAGCTTATAATTTTGACAACACATCACCGTCTACATTAGAGTTCTATCATGCCTGTTGCATAAATCATGGTCTTTTTTAACATGTTGCTGAAATGACATGATTTTCTGTGATTTTTTCTCTTCTTGGGAGGTACATTATACTTTAGTATGCCTTTGTTGGAAAATATCAAGTCTCCCAAATTTACAATTAGGCAAAAAAATATGCTTATTTAGAAGTATTCATGTCAGGGCCTGCAGAACAGTAGAGCTTGAGCCCTCCTCACTTTTTAAAAAAAAGTACATGTATGTTAAAGAGAAAAAGAAAGAAAGAGAGAAAGAAAGAATGAGTGACCTGCCAGTGTCACAAATGAGGTTTCAAAATATGCTCTTCTGACCGTAATTAAATACCTAAAACCCCTGATCTTCCGGGGGCTCCACACCCTGGACCTCACCAAGGGCACTAAGACGAGTCCCTGAATGCTCATCTGACCATAATAAAATGCCTTAAACGCTGAGCTTCATGGGACACAGCCCCCTGGACCCTACTTCAATAAGTCACATGTCAGTGTCACAAATAAGGTATCTAAATATGCTTATCTGACCGTATTTAATGCCTAAAACCCGTGCAGCTTCCGAGGGCTTCGCCCCTTGACCCCGCCGGGGCAAAGACACTGGACCCCACGCCAATTTACGCTGCACTCGCTCCGCTCTACCTGATCGTTAATACTCCACTTTGAAAAACGTTCCACGGCATGTAACGCGTAAGAGTGGTGGTGGTGCAGATTTTTCTTCTGCCCCCCAAAAAACGTTTTTGCTCATTACGCCACTGCCCCTGAAAGGTGAGCCCCTGGAATGTTTGCCCCCTCCCCCAATCCCAAACTGTTGAACTTTCTGCACTACTAAATGTCTAATCACGTTTGTCCAGTTAATATACTGATATACTGGCAAAAATCAGAGGAATGATCTACAATAAAGCACCTTTTTGGCTCAAAATTTATATTTCACACACTACATCACTCATTGAAATTGATATCAGAATGAAGGTATTTTAATTATACATCTTTTGACACCAAATACATGGTGATTAGAGGTTTTAGTTCAAAGATATCTTTAAAACTCGATGTAAACACACCAAACCGGTCCTAAATACACTAATGCACGTATATGCATACAGTTATTACACATGTGGGCAAAAATGTTGTTTTTGTGGAAATCAAATCAATAACTTTGGATTGCTATAACTTTTTATTGAAACGATATATAAACCTCTCCCTCGCAAGGGATCTTGTCGTTGTACATAAGCAAAATCCTGGAAAGTTATGAAAAAATGCAACTCTCCAATTTCGATATATGGAAATAATATTTTTTGATAAAATTAAATTTTCGAGAAAAATCACAAAAATCATGTTTTTTACTTAAATTTGCGATGTTAATTAATCCCAAATTCTTTGAAATTGGTATCAAAATGTAGATAATTTAACTCTCTTTCATATGACACCAAACTTATGGTGGTTCAAGGTTTCCTTAAAATATTATTCACATAATACTATTTTGTCGTCAAAAGGGACACTTTTTTGGTGGGGGCGTCCCCCTGGCCACACCCACCACTTAGAACATGCCAGACAGTCATTTTTGTTATGTGGAGCTATGCGATCTTTATATCTGTGCACATTAAAATTGGTTTCCTTCCCAGCTAGGTTGACTCCCACTGGCTCCCGGTTTAGGACCCCCCCCCCAGGAAATGAAGGAGGGGTCTGAAAATTTGGACCCCATCATATTTGGTCAATTGGGACCCTTTTGAAGCCAAAACAGCAATAAAATCAACTTTGGCACAAAAGTCCTACGGGAGCTGTTTCAGTGACATACCGTACCACACTATATGCTTTTACAGCCAATGTGAATATATTTTTGAAGCTGCGATTTTCAATCGTTCACTATTTAAACCACTATTTGTATACAAAGCCTTTCAAGGGTAATGTTATTCGACCGGCTTTGCAGAAACTAAATTTAAAAACATTGAAAATATTGGAATAATCTATGAAAGAACTATTGGGCCACGGGGCATAACTCAAATGATATATTGTTCTGAATGTACAAGATCAAAACAGACACACACACCGCCCTCTTTACTTCAATAGTATAATCATAGTACTAATAATAACTATTTTGTTAGGAAAGGGAGGAAATCTGGTCTTGTTGTAAGAATTCAGGGTCGGTGATGAAAGTAATGAGGTTACAATTGCCAATGAACTGCTTTACCTACAATTAATAATATTTCAAAAAGTATATATCTTTATTTATAATACTTTTAATTTTACGCAATCATAGAAATAAATGCCAAATCGATTAATTCTCTCTAATTTTTCCTCCAAAAGGAGGCAATATTCATTATTACGTTTTAATGGTTCGCAAAAACACTCGTAATGTTACGTTTATTTATCATCGAGTTCCTAAAATAATCGTACAAGTACATGTAATCCTAATTTACACAAAAATGAAAGACATTTTAACATAAAAAACTGTTGTTTATTTTGTTTCCACCCTCCACTTCCTCTTATCTGGAACATCCTCCCCATTTATTTCCATGAGACTTCTAGTCTTTCTTCCCCTCTTATGCTTTCAACTTCCAGATCCTATGCTCTTTCCACAAGTTCATTATCTTCCCTTCCCAACACATGACCCATCCATTTTAGTCCACTTCGATTGACCACTTCCACCACAGTTTCTTAAATATAATATCATAAATGGTAAAAATAACCCCAAAAAGTATTGGAAAGTCACATGCAATGAGCTTATTAAACGTTGTTACTGGCCCGTTTGTCGACGGGCTTTATTATGTAATGATATAAATTTGTATATGGTAATCGAAATGACGCGACGTATTGCAATGGCCAATACATATGACGTCATCTGAGATATCTCGATAGCACATAGTATGTAAACGTAAGAGCAAGATTGAATGTATTATCTGTTATCTTAGGAATTCGATTTACTCTAATTAGTACGAACAAAATGTATACAAATATATAAACGGAAACTCAAAGTTGAGAATATACAAGTTACGCTATTTCGATAGTTTGTTTGACGTCTGCCGAGAGTCGGAAGGGTGTTAACGCTTTCTAAAGTTATATCCGTTGCACACGAGGCGTCATTTGTGTGACGTGGTACTGCGTCAGTGGCTGGTGCGCTCTATGAAGTGCAATGTGACTGACTGCACACTAAACAATAAACACCTAACGTTGAAAAAGCACACACATAGTTGTTTGAATGACAATTATAACAACAACAAAAAAGAAAGAAAAACAGTCAAATGCTATATTAAGCTTATTAAACGATGATTTACCGGCTCATTAGACGACGGGCTTAATTATGCACCAAAAAGACACGACGTATTGCAAAGGCAAATGTATAGTAGGTAAGCTGAGATATCTGGATAGTACACATTCTTTAGAGTATGCACACCTAAAAGCAAGATGATATGCATGATGTAGTGAAACGGAGGATGGCATAATGATAGTGGAGCAAAAAAGAAGTCCATCCATGTAAGGAATAACAATCTTTACATTCATTTCAAAGTTCTCACGAATGTAATGAATATTTTACTTATATTTTACAAATGTCAGCCAGATAAGTACAGGCCTATATTATTATTATCTTATGAAAAGAAGTATTAGAACTTCCATAGGACAAACATTGTCAGATTATTTGACCCTTGATGACGGGGTACCTCAGGGTCCATCCTGGAGCCACTACAATTTGTAGTTTTTATAAACGATCTGCCTAGGTCTTTCATGAAATGCAATTTGCACTTTTATGCCGACGACACGGTTATGTATTATTCCCAGAAAGATGTAGATGTGATTCGATCAGTTTTAAACGAAGAGCTAGGTAATCTACAATCTTGGATGAATGCAAGTAGATTCTCTTTGAACTCCAGTAAAACAGTACGCGTGCTTTTAGGGAAAAAGTTTTTGCTTTCTAAGCTTGACATTCTTAAGTTAGAGATGAATGCCACTGAGCTAAATCAAGTAAAATGTTTCAAATATATTGGAGTAAATGTAGATTGTGCACTTAAGTGCAATATTCATATAGAGCAATTGAACAACATAATTGGCAAAATGATTGGTTTCAAGAGGAGATTGAGATATGTTAGTAATGGGTCAAATCTAAAACTGATTTATACATCTGTAAATATGGCAAATAATAATAATAATCATGTTGATCAACCTCAGAAGCTTCAGAATTGGGCAGGAAGAATTATTCTTCAGGTTAAACCTTGTGAACATATATCTATTCATCAGATTCACGATGTACCTTGAATTGGGAAACTCTAAAGTTTCGACGTACGAGACATATGTATCCGTTACTGTTTAAAACATTTCATGAGCTAGCACCCAAACATATGAATGATAAATTTGTATTTAACGAAAAGTGTTACGGGCTAAGATATAATGACAACTTAATGCTTCCGAAACCAAGAACCAATCAGTGTAAACGCACATTATTGTGTCGTGGATCCGTGTTAGACAATGAACTGCCTCTTAAGAGCCGTCAAATAGGCAACAAACATGTTCAAAAATACTTTCATTATTTTTATATTTAAATTTCGCAATCCCATTGGCTTTTGCCGTAAACATAATCAATGTAATAACAGACTGAATTAGATAATGTGTAGAATATCTTAAAACTAATTAAATCAATTGTTAGCAGGATGGGTGATAAGGGTGGGGTCGTATTTGGTTACATTAGGGATGGTAGGGGATCTTTGACTAGATTTTAATGATTTTTGTTTGTGTTTTTTGTTTAATTTTTTTTATTTTTAGTTTAGCCCATGTACAAGGTAATTTATTATGCCTTACTGTTTTGTTTTATCATTTCTTATTATAGTATCATTATGTACATATTGGATTCCACGGAAGCATAGAGCCATTTGGTTAATGGCTCTAAAATGGACTATCCAACCTTTTTTTTCTTCATTATATTATTTTTATATAAGTCTTTGATTTTGTTATATTGTCTTGTTTTTTTCATGAGGATTTTCGGAAATAAAACAAACAAACAAAATGGGGAAGTACTGGGTTCTTTTTAATCATATAGGGCTAAGAATATTTCACCTCCTCCAAGCTCAGCAACGCAGGGGCAACGGTGGAATTCTGACAATCATATTCTCGGTGAAAATGCTCCTATTACTCTCCTAATTGAGTGAGTCTGTCAGGGTCGGCGGAATTCTTCAAATGATAAACCCTGGAAAATCCTCTCACATAATTCAGAACATTAGAATGGAACATCGGTTGCAACCGGAAGAGAAGAGAAAAGGGGGAATAATGAGAAGGGAAAAGAAAGAAAGGGGGATGATATTATAAGAACATGTATTTTTTACCGGAAAAGGGCAGTGGGGTGGGGGGGGGGGGGGCGCTATTTTGCAGTGAGCATAAAATGGGGTCCCTCATGTCAGGCGTGTAGCCCCCCCCCCTACCCCCCCACAAAAAAGCACAAAAAGAACCAACAAACAAGGGAAAGAGAGATTTTTTTGTGAGTTAATGGAGAAAGGAAAACTTAAGGAAGAGAATTAAACAACGACAGAAGAGAGGTGCAGAGCATGAGGAATTGCATTTTTTTTTACAAGACTAGTGGGATAACAACCACGGCCTCGCTAAAGGGGGTGTGGGCGTGCGACGCCCCCCCCCCCCCCCCGCACCCCCCCCCCAACTGTCAGGATATAGTCGGTAAAATTGCGCTGCTGTCGGGAAAATGGGAACAGATGGAGGGGAAAATGAGAGGGAATGGGAAAGAAAAGAAAAAAAAGAACAGGAAAAGAAAAGGAATAAAAGGAAAGAAAGGAAAGAGAAGAGAAGAGAAAAGAAGAAAGAAAGAGGATAAGAAAAATAAAGAAGAGGAAAGAGAGGAAAAGAAAGAAATGAATGAAAAGGGAAAAAAAAAGAAGAGAAAAGCGAAACGGGGGAAGAAAGAGAGGAGAGAGAGAAGGGTAAGAGCCTGAGAGAAGAGGGGTGGGAGTAAGAGAGAAGGGGGATGTTGGGTAGAGTCACCAAGTCGAGGTGGCAAGATAAGCGTAGCATAGATAATAATGTTGCTCTGTCGGGTTCACTGTGTCGCGCGAGAGGGGTGGAATCTGAATTCAGACAAGGATTAAGATTCGAAGGCAGTACAACGAATCGTCTTCTTTCTCTAAAAAAATAATGCAAATTTCAAAGCTTCGCGCGAGAGGGGGCAAACTGAATTTAGACAAGGATAAATAAAGAAAAACAGTACAATGAATCGTCTTCTTTCTCTAATAATTTAATTAAACGGGAAAGCTTCCGAATTCGGAAAAGGATTGAGAGTAGAGAACGGTAAAACGAATCGTCTTCGTTCTCTCTAATACTTTAATGAAACGTGAAAGCTTCGACGTGGTGACTCCACCCAACATCCCCTCTCCCTCTTACTCCCACATCTCCCCTCTCAAGCTCTTACCAACCCCCCCCCCATCTTTCTATCCTCTCTTTCATTCCCCGTTTCTTTTGTTTTCTTTTTTTTTCCTTTTCTTTCTTTTCTATTATTTTCTCTCCTTCCTCTTTTCCCTTTTTTCTCTTTCTTTCTTCTCTTCTCTTCTGTTTCCTTTCTTTCCTTTCTTTTCCTTATCTTTTTTCCTTTCTTTTCCTTTCCCTCTCATTTTTCCCCTCCTCCTTTTCTCGTTTTTTTTGACAGCAGCGCAACTTCACCGACAATATCCAAACATGTGGGGAAGGGAGAGGGGTGGGGGGGGGGGGGGGGTGTCGCAAGCTCTCGCACCTCTCTTCTATATCGTTGTTAAATTCTCTTTCATTCTTTTGACTTTCTCCTTTAACTCACGATTATTCTCTCTTTCCCCCCTTTTTTCCATCTCTTTTGGGGTTCTTATTGTGCTTCTTGTGGCTTTTTTCCCGCCTTTTCTCCCCTCTCTCCCTCTCTCTCTCTCTCTTCCCCTTTCTTTCTCTCCTCCTCCTTTTTCTCCTCTTCCCTTTTCTTCTTCTTTCTGTCTTCCCTTTTCATTCCCTTTCCCCTCCTTTTTCTTTCCCTCCCTTTTTTTCCTGGGGGGGGGGGGGGGGGGGCTGATTTCGCCACTGGTATAGTTGTATAGATGTAGTGGCATGCTTGGCCCGTTATATTCCCCGTCATATTTACCTCGACTAGCTCTTAATGTCACGACCTTTAACCTCGAGTAACTTTTCTCCGTCTGTACACGACTAATTGAGTCCAATGTACAATAGGGCTGGCGCGCAAGAGGGAACCTATCTCTGTTATCCAGTTGTATGCATAAAAGGCTATGGTTGGACTTAAAGGGGCTATACACCTTCGGTAACTGTTTTCATCGTACTCAGCTTAAAACATAAGATATCGTTTTTAGTATTCAATGTCAAATAACTGGGAAACGTGGTAAGGAATTGGTTTAAACTCGTGTCTACAAATTCCTTCCAAGAATAAATTAACGAACTAATCAATGCTCGTAGGAAATGGGGAAGTGAAACATGTTAACATTGAAGCTAATAACTAGTGAATCGAATGGATATTGTAGGCAACGTAGGCTGTTGTAGGCGGGCGACGCGTGGTTTTGAATACAGGGAAACCCCCAGGAATGGCGGGCGGACATAACGCTACCAGCATTGGAGATGGGCGATTTCGGATTCGTCTATAGGTGTCTGTTATTATTGCCACTTCGCATAACCATTCATAAGTTTAGTACAATTTGTTAATATTGGTATTTGAACGCAAGGGAGCTTGTATGTGTTGGAGTAAAAGCTAGTTGGTAAAGCATTTGCGACCCTCGAATGAAAATACTGAGATCGCAATAATGATGAATTCATCATTCTTAAGACATATATCATGTATGCCTATATGGCTATGTAAGCTTCCTACATTTAACAGTAGGGATTGATATGATGAATGGGATAACAAAATTTTATCTTAACAGTAATGGGGTGATTTTCATTTTTTTAATTTTTTTTTTAATACAATTAGAATACAAAAATTCCCCCTTTGATTCCGCTTGAAAAAAGACATTGGCCATGACGTTATATTGTTATTCAAAAGGGAGCAATAGGCACACTATGTCATGAAATATCAAAATACATAAATATGAAATTGTATGCATGCATTTGTATAGCTGAGATACGTATGATGATGATGATGATGATGATGAACATCATTTGTATGGCGCAATGTATCTTTTAAAAAAAAAACATTCAAAGGCGCGAGCCCCTCCAATAAAATTAGCATTTAAATGTCTGAAGGAAGATGTGAGTTTTGAGTGAAGCTTTGAGGTGTATGAAAGAGAAAGCGAGGACGGGAGGTTTAAGGTCCGGCCCCCCCCCCCCCCCCCCCCCCACTCAGGTTTCGAAATGACCGCATGCGTGTTGCCAAAATGTCCTTTTCGTAACAAAAGAAAAAGGTCGACCCGTATTGACTTTACACACCGGACTTTTGCTGAAAGGGGGGGGGGTGCTGAAAAAGGCTCGTATTCAAAAGAAAAAGGTCGAGCCGTATTGACTTTACACACCGGACTTTTGCTGAAAGGGGGGGGGGGTCGGTTGGAACACGCATATGCGTACCCTAAATAACACTGAGTGGGGGGGCGGGGTTTAAGGAGAGAGAGAGGGAGGGTGAGAGAGAGAGAGAGAGAGGGAGAGAGAGGGGGAGGAAAGGAGGAGTGACCTCCATCAGCCAGAAATCCTTTCGATTGACGAAATCCCTTAGTGCCCAAGCGCTTTAATATATCTACAAGTTAACATTGAAGCTAATAACGAGTGAATCGAATGTCTATTGTAGGGAACGTAGGCTGTTGTAGGCGGTCGAAAGCGTGGTTCGAATACAGGGAAACCCCCAGCAATGGCGGACAGACATAACGCTACCAGCGTACGTTGGAGATGGGCGATTTCGGATTCGTCTATAGGTGTCTGTTATCTTGGCCACTTCGCATAGCCATTTATGAGTTTACTGCAATTTGTTAATGTTGGTAGTTTGTACGTAAGGGAGCTTGTAAGTGTAGGAGTGAAAGCTAGTTGGTAAAGCATTTGCGACCCACGAATGTAACCATTGAGATCGCGATAATGATGAATTCATCATTCTTAAGACATATCATTAGAGACTGTAGAAATGTTTTTTAAACAAATATTTTATAGATAAATAGCTGAATAAGCGACTTACCTACGTTAACTGCCTGCTGCTTCTGGGTGAAATGAGATATATGTTCCTCTAGCACGGGTTTTTTGTACACAGTGGAGCTTTTGTGTGTGGGAGCTTTTGTGTGTGTGTTTATGAGTGTTATGTGTGCTTTTTCTTGGTTATGCACAGTGGCATAGGCTACACATATACGCTTGCCTCCTGCCTGGGGCATGGGGGGGGGGGGAGGGGTGGGTACGAATGTTGATAAAGATGATTATTTTTGTTTCACATTTTTATTTGCAAAACTATCATATTGGTAATTTCTGCTTCTATCTCTGAAGGTGTTGCATATTCAAAATATAACTGAACTCTTTTTGTTTGTACGGACGTTTTCAATTTTGTTGATATCATGTTAACCTCAATTTCGTAACATCGATATTTTAATATAGGATTTCCCGGCCAAATTTGCGTGTTTGTCATTCGAATTCATTTACTTTGCATTTAAGTTAGCGCAGATCGGCTTTGCCATGCCAATTATCATTCAATTTTCCAGCTTTTGTATTTAATTTAGGATTTTGGTCGAAAGGTTTCATAGATCTGTCATTCAATTTAGAAACTGCTCAACTAGCATTCAAATTAATATTCACTTGTCGAAGCGTAATTGTTATCATTCAAATTAACACCTGTCATTCGTATTCGTAATATTTTTATTCAAGTTAGGAATGTTAGGCGGAAGAATTGCAACAAACTTTTACAGTTTTTAAATAATGCAGTTAAAATGCATGATTTGCCATCGGGGTCTAAGCTGTTATTCCATTTATTTATTTTCAGAACAATGCAGATGGGTGTAGTCAGACATAAAGTAAAGAATATACCCGGGAAAGGTGGGGGTACCCTCAATCGCCCCTTTTTACTACAGACTCGGAATTTTACAAAAGTAATTCACATACATACTGATACCCAGTACACCCCTCTGTTTTTCTTAAAGAGTTTCATAGTTTACTTGCCCGCCAGCAGATCGATGGCTAGAGACATGGCTAAATAATGAATCATGTTCAAATTGTTTACCCTAGTCCCTACCCCAGTCACAATATTGTACCCTTCTTCCATAATGAAATTATGATGAAATTATGATAAATTTATGATGAAACATAAGACAAACAACTTCCTTACATGAACATTTACAAATATACTGAGACAATCTGGTCCGTAGATGCAAGTCGTTTTTTTCTTCTTAACAATCAAACTTAAATACTGATGAATATCAGATAAATTTAATAAGTATAAGTGTATAAATGCAAGAAAATGAAATATAATGAAATACACATGAAAAAACAATCTTGAAAGAAAAAGAATGAGCTATAAAAAGTGTGTAATAAACGAGAAATGTATAATGACTATCAATTTAAGTGCACAAAGTGCTAATTTGAATGCTACAAATGAATTAGAATGCTAGAAGGACACCGTCGCGTTGTCAGAAAATCGTGTTGCGCCAAATCGAATGACCAAATAGCGAAAGAAGCACAATGTTCGTTAATTTGAATGAAACATACGTAGATTCTAATGAAAATTCCATAGATTTGAAAACTAGAAAAGGGAATATAAACCCGAGATATACCTGACTGCACTAAAACCGTCGAATTTGAACGTAAGACAAATTAATTTGAATGACAAACTCGCGAATTTGGCCGGGAAATCCTATATATGCTTTTTGAATTTTAAGCAAATAAAGAACATGAAATGAAAGACAACCTAACCTGTGAATTCAAAGTTCCACAATGGAATCGTCAACAAGGAAAGTTTGTATTCCCTTCAGTGGTCGTGTTTATTGCCCCCGCCACCAGAACCCGTCCACATTGCCTCATCCTTACACACACACACACATTCGCGCGCACGCACACACACGCACACACTCACACACGCGCGCACTCACTCACACGCGCGCATACATACACATCGAGTAGTGAAAAGGTCATTTCAACAATTAGAAACAAGAAGTGATAAAGGGAAAGGGAGAAGCAAAAAAAGAGGTCAGCAACCTTGAACTAGTACAATCGCTTTTCATTTTTCGATTGAGTTGCCTTCCTCCTATAATGTTCATTATTTTCTGCTTTTGTATTGAACTGATAAATGAAGTTGACAGCAAGCGTTATACAAGCCGATCAAAAGATTAATTCTCATCGATTGGCATACAATTACCCATAAATTGGCGTCAACCTAAACGTATTGAAACCAGGGCTCAAATTATTTTTTTGTCCACGGGGGCTCTTCCCAAAACAAAAGAGCCCCCGTGAGCCTTCTCACGGGGGCTCTTTTAGTGCTGACGGGGGCTCTTATTTTAATACAAATTTCCATTGAATTGGTACCCATGAAACTCCTAAATTCCTTGTTTTTTATCATTATCATTTATCGTCCACGAGCCGCATAGCGGCGAGGCGATTTTTGTTGTTGCTATTTTGAACCCCCGTAACACAGTGATGTTTTCCTGACATCTACTAACATGCGGAGCATCGTCCACGAGCCGCGAAGCGGCGAGGCGATTTTTTTAGTGCTATTTTGAACCCCCGTAAGTGAAATTTTCCTGGCATCTACTAACGTGCGGAGCATTTTTTTGGTGCTATTTTGAACCCCCGTAAGTGATGCTTTCCTGGCATCTACTGACATCTATACTGTGTAGGACACATGATGGCATTTTTCTATGCACATCACAATTTTACTTGGCAGCCCAAGGGGGAGGGGGGGGGGGGATTTTAGTGCTATTTTGAACCCCCGTAAGTGAAATTTTCCTGGCATCTACTAACGTGCGGAGCATTTTTTTGGTGCTATTTTGAACCCCCGTAAGTGATGCTTTCCTGGCATCTACTGACATCTATACTGTGTAGGACACATGATGGCATTTTTCTATGCACATCACAATTTTACTTGGCAGCCCAAGGGGGAGGGGGGGGGGGATAGGAGGGTTAAACACCCTAAACCGCCTAGATCCGCCCCTGCAACATCTTTGGTCTTGTTCTTCTTCTCGATATTGATTTACTGATCGAGGTAAATAATTTGCTGGTCTTTTAGAATCACCAGATTTCAGAGGATTCACACTTTTCACAACGAAAAACTTCTGCATATTTCAGTCTTTGCGTGACGTCTCTAGCTCCAGCAGATATTGGGCGTCAGCGTGCAAACCTGTACTACCGGCGCAGTATAGCCACTGCTGACGGCCGCACAATATAGTGCGAGCTTCCGTTTTTTTGTATCGGTAATACTCATAGAGCTGGGAGAGATAGCGCCATCTAAGTTCCATTTCATTGGTTTAAGGTTTGAAAATTGATACTCAATATTGTGTTAAAGTTATATCAGAAAAGATAATCTTTATTTTATAATTTCACGGGGGCGATTTTTTATTTTGCAATCGCCCCCGTGAGCAACCTGACGGGGGCGATAATGGAGCTCACGGGGGCGAATCGCCCACCGCCCCCGTGTATTTTGAGCGTTGATTGAAACACATTGAAAATATTAGCCTCTCTCATATGTGCATCAAATTCTGTATAGTGTCTGAAAAAACAATAATTGAGCAGCCGATACGTCTTTCACCATTTCCCCATTAAAACGCAATAAAATAAACAACGTTCAACTACCATAGTTAGACGGAATATGTTTTTTTTTAATGTTTCCATCGTTTTTTAGATGATGGGAACATATTTTCGCAGCAATGAATTTCAATTGTTTACAAATCGGGCCACTATTTCTATACAAAGCCTTTCAAGGGTATTGCTATTCGGCTGGCAGCGCAGTACCTAACATAAAATAATTGAAATACTGGAATGACGTATGAAAGAACTGATGGATCAAATGTCATAACACAAAACATTTATTATTCTGAATGTATAATATCAAAGCAGAAAGACGGCCCCATCTTTGTTTAAAAAAGAAAAACATATTGTTATCAACCAAGAAGTTACTTCTGATACAAATATTAAAGTTAACCAGTCAGTCGGCAAGTCCGTATGCTAATGAGGAAATGCGCAAGATTTATCCCAGTTTTTCGGACTTTGATCGGGTCTCGCCGTTAGCGAGATAATACACCGCTGAAGTCATGACTTGATTGCTGTCGTTTGAATGCACTTTCCAACCGAGATGTCAGGGCAAGTAGTGAATCCAATTTCACGTGATTGAAAATGTATTTTTTCCCGTTTAAAATGAGTATTTTTTTACCATTGAAAATGTCTCTTGAAGTGGCATTAGTATATTTTTCTCGTTTGAACATTGTAAGTGGCTGCTGACCCATCTAAAAACGCAAATTATTAAATTGTTTTTCCTTCGCATTCTCCAGACTTCGGCCTAACCAAAGACACCAGATTTTACGGTGCCTTCGAACTATAAGTTGTTGAAAATTAGGCTTAAAAATCGCATATTTTGAGGGCGAATATGTTTTTCTTGGGTGCTAGAGCGGTCACGTGATCGAGTTTAGGGGATAAGGAGTTATTTTGGGCCATAAATGCGCTGATGTTTGCAATCGGTGCGGAGGTAAAAAGTCAGTCCCATCTGTGCAAATCTGTGTTAGTTTCTCTTGATCTCACGTTCGGTGTTTTGATTAAAAAGATCTGATACTATTTGGTTGTAATTTAATAAAATACTGCAAATCGATGAGTGTTAAGGATAGTAAGTAGGACTTGTGGGTATTTCGTTTAACCCTGGTAATGAATATAACCACAGATGTGGAAATTTAGCCTTGCTACTGCTTGCCAGTATTTTTAAAAAAAGTAGACTTGACTCTAATTTTTAATTTTTTTAAAGACTAACATTAGGATTAAATTAATGCAAGGAAGGAAGAGAATTAATTTAAAAGTTTACAAGAAGGCTAGAGGACTAGCGCTAGGTTAGATCCTGGGATGAATTTTTAGTGACTTTGTCTACGACTTGGTCTTGACTCTAGTCTTGAGTTAGAGTTGGGTCTACATTAAAACTTTGTAATTGTGTAATTGTATTACTATTGTATTTGTAGAACAGGGCAAGGGCAGGGCCAGGTTGTGGCTTGTGCGCTGCACCGGACATTCACAAAAACAATGTCGCACGTATTTGAGTACAATTTGACGTAATGAAGACTGAAGGAGCCCAACTCCACCTAAAAATAGTATTATTACCTAATTTATGAGTAGACTAATTGATAGGTGTCTGGTCAGGTCACCCCCAAGCCGGTCGCCTCCTTTACACAGTCGCCTTCTATTCCCAGTCGCCTCCTTACGTGGTCGCCCCCAAATTGTGTGGTCGGGTCGCCTCCTATACACTGTCGCCCCCTACGTACAAAGGCAGTACGCTAGCGTAGCACTGCGCCCAATGAGATTTGTATTTTATATTTTACAGTGCTAAATTGACAAATTCAAACTGATTGTAAACTTCTCCAATACTCCAATGTGGGTGACATGAGAATAAATTGTCATTGGGACCCGGTGTCCTTGGGTAACGCAGGGTCCGGTGTCCTTTAGGGTAACGCGGGGCCCGGTGTCCTATGGTTAGGGTTAGAGTTAAGGTAAGGTTAGGGTAACTTTGAACTTGTAAAAGACATCAAATTAAAACAACAAATTAGGGGGCGAAATGACCAAGAATCTTAAAATTGCCAACAAAAAATCGGGGGGGGGGGGGACATGACCAATTGAGGGCGACTTTGTAAGGGGGCGGGTTGACATTGGGTGACCTGACATGGAACCAATTGATATATCAATTTCAATTTTCATTCATAGGCCTACCATTTTCTGAATACAGAATTTGATCGGAATATTTTTTCCTTTGACTTGGGCTATAAATTTGTCCCCTAAATCTACACTACCTTGCAATTGTATTTTTTTTAAATTATGGTAATGGAGATGTACAACATGTACCACACTTGCCCTAACCTGCATTGTTCTACTTCTAGGGTACTGATAAAACTTGTATTTACTCAACCATGGAAAATCCTTAAAAACGTAGCTAGATTTTATTTTTATATTTTACTAATTTTCTTTCTATTTCATATCATGACATTACAGGTTTCCCCAAGACCCATCTTCACTTTTTTGGAAAGTGCATGTGTAAGAGGATTCAATTCTTTGTGGCCTTCAGGACAATTTGGAACTGCATAGTGAAGTTTTTTTTGTTCCTGCCTGGCTGTAACATGCATTCAGTCCTTGAGATCATGTCAGATGGAATAGTTGTAACTACTGAAGATATTGAAACTGTGTTTATCCACGTTGGAGCCAGCAATTTTTCTACAAGCGTCTAGGATTGGGATAGCAGTGCCTACATAGATTTATACTTTACAATTAGACAGAAGTATTTTACCTCGCTGGGATTGTAAGCTTTTGTACGAAGCCAGTGTTTTCTATAATCTTAAAGGCATTGTCTAACAATGTTAAATCTAAGATGCATGGCCCTAAGTGTTGTCAGTGTCTGTGCTATGCCCTTAAAAATTGCGCTTCAATATTACACCATATCACAGACACTGATATAGCGTAGGGCCATGCATCTTAGATTTAACATTCTTAAACGATGCCTTAAAGCTTAATTCTCTCACCACTTCTTTCTCTAACTGTGCTTTTGTTGAACTGCCTTCAAGCTATTGTACATACAGTTACCTGTTTTTGCGTGATGGACCACATCTTAATTTCTTCGCAAAGAAGATATTTTCAGAGAATATCAACGCTACAATAATTAAATTTATACATGTGCTACGTCCAATTTGTGCTAGCAAGTATGTTCCTTCGGAACTTAAGATGTTGTCGACACCTGGGCTCAAAAAACAGAAGAAGATAAATATGGCTCTTTCTAATGCACCTGCTTCTCTGCCGTCTGCTTCTTCTTCAACTGCTTCTACCTCATCTGCTTCTTCAACTGCTTCTACCTCATCTGCTTCTTCAACTGCTTCTACCTCATCTGCTTCTTCAACTGCTTCTAACCTCATCTGCTTCTCCAACTACTTCTACCCTCATCTGCTTCTTTTTTTCTCTAACCAATAAACATGTTAATATTTTTTCTCAAGCTATGCAGAAGAAGGCTTGGGAGAGAAGTTTGTATATTTCACGTACTATAGGGTACCATTACGCAAGTTTAGGTGTACGTGGAACTTAAAGATACTTGCGTACAAATGTTATGTCTTAGAGTTCTACACAGCAGCTTCCACTAAGAAGTTGTTTTTATCGACCTTGCCATGTAACTTGGTACACTTAATAAATATACATGGATGTAAATGTATATATATTTAAAAAAAACTTAAGTTGTTGGCTTTGTTGTTTCGCTGTAGTAACAGTTACTGAAAGTGTGGAAAGATGGAAATATGAGATGTACGTAGGTATGAGCTAATTTAAGTTTATGAAAATTCATGCATCTGACTGAAGGAGAAAACTCAAAGCAAGTAATTTGGAGGAAAAGAGAAATAGAGAGACAAGTTTTTTTTTTCTTTCAGAGAGCCATACAGAGAGAAAGAGAGTGATGTCGGTAGAGAGAGTGAGACAGTTTTTTAAAAAGAAAGCCAGACAGACAGAGAGAAGTAGACCCTTATAAAAAAGTACCATGGTAACCATGGTAAAACCATGGTAAAACCATGGTACCACCGTGGTACCTGTGGTACTCGTCTCTAACCATGGTACTACCATCAAAGAACCATGGTATTACCATGGTTATATGACAAGTACCATCGTATACCATGGTACTTCCGAATTTGTACCATGGTACTCTATGGTACCTGTGGTACTAGTCTCTAACCATGGTACTACCATGCAAGTACCATGGTATACCATGGTACTTCCGAATTTGTACATGGTACATTGTGGTACTTAATTGGCAGTTGTATGGTTCTAACCATGGTTCAGTACCATATGTTGTGTTTGTTTTGTTTGTCTGATTGATTTAATTATACAATTAATGTGCAAGTATGAGTCGTTCGGTAGGAATCGTTTGCAATTTTTTAAAACAAAAACAACAACAAATTACCGAACGCATGAAATCATTTTACCGGACGCATGAAATCAAATAACAAAACATATAAGAACCATTAAAACAAAAATTTAGAATAATTAAGAACAAGATAGAAAAAATTATGATTACAAAAAATATATATTTTCATTTGGCCATTTATCAATAGTGTGTAAATGTAGAAATTGTGCAACAGCTTGAAATATCATAAAGAAGGACTGCACAAGTCAAGACTATTACCTACAAGCCCGGCCAACCCCACACAACCAGCGCATGCAGCTACAGCTACACAACCAAGGAGCAGCCATTGTGTGTGCCAAGGATCGCTGTACAAGCAGTGCTAGTGCAGTGTACGTGTATGCTGTGTACATGCAGCAATATAGTACGTGCACTGTTGTTCACAGTCCAGCTTCATTCCTCGTGTTCATCTTGGTGTTTTAGATCTGCAAAATCATGCTGAATTCTGTTTTTCCCGGCTAATCTACAACAGCATGGGTAAGTTTAAGAATCATCTACTTTATTTACAATATGTACATAGATCTAGTCGATGTCTAGATAGTTATTTATGATGTCAACTGGGACTTAAAATACATTCGACAGGATAACAGTTAAGACTGAACATGTATGATCCCATGTACGTTATTTGTTGTAGTATCTTGATGGGTTTATGGGGCTTATCATTCAAACTTTCAAAGCAAAGTTTGTCCATTTACATACACATTGTCATTAACTCTACTGTTAGTATATAGTGTCACTGTTCGAAGGATTGAATGTTTTATTCTTTTTAGAAAATAAATAGAATACTGCATAAAAATCCAGCAAATTAACGAATTAAGCTAATCGATGTCATGTCTGCCTCTGCTCTGTGACTGCATGTGTGATTTCATGTTGACAGTTGTTGATATTCATATTTGTTTTTTTTATTTAATTCAAAATTGTCTTTTTTAAATTACAGATATATACGCAACATGACAAATGAGTAGTTTCCATATCGACGTCGCTCTTTATTATCATCTTGACCAAAACATCAACGCCACCATCACCATTTCTTCGTCGTTGACCTCCGTTTTGGCGTTTAAACTTGAAGTTTGTTGCGAACTCTAATGATGAATTGGACATTGGCATTATCGACTTTTGTTCTGCCTTTGAACACCATCGACGTCGAACTTTGATTGAAGGTAAGAACCTCCTCTTTACCTTCTTCGTCTTCGATTTGCTTTTCGTCGTTTCCAAGTCTGATCCTGACTCCGGCTAATGATGAATTTATCGACTTTCGATCTGTCTTCGATCACCGTCGACGTCGAACTCTATACCAAGTTTCACCATCGCCAAACATGGACTTCGCATCCGATCGACATTGCAG
This sequence comes from Strongylocentrotus droebachiensis, assembly GCA_035222895.1. Taxonomy (NCBI): domain Eukaryota; kingdom Metazoa; phylum Echinodermata; class Echinoidea; order Camarodonta; family Strongylocentrotidae; genus Strongylocentrotus; species Strongylocentrotus droebachiensis. The sequence continues at coordinate 85,502 of JAVYIG010000200.1, forward strand.
ACTCTTGGCTGATGATTACCCGACGTCATCTATGATCTACCATAGGAAGTAGGCCTAGCTACCAATTGTTTCTTCAAACCAAATTCGAGTACGACATCGTCAACGAATCTCGCATCTCCGCTGGAAGGACAGTTTGTAAATTGTACTATTGAATATGAGCGGCAGTCTTTCGCTATAGAAATAGACTAACCATTTTACTCATAATATTGCTGTGTGCTGAAAGTGTTAGTGTCATATGCAATGTAACAAGCGGCAGTCTTTCGCTATAGAAATAGACTTCAGTTTTCGACTGTAAATCGTTTTATATATTTTACGCGAGATAGATTTTAGCTCGTTTGAATAAACGCCTTTAAAAAAGTAAACATATTGTTTCCAGTGTTTGATGTTTGATACGTCATATGATCATTTGACAATAATGATCAACATTATTGTGATGTCTTTTGTCAACAGATGAAAGAGTAGTGGCCGAACCTTGAGAATATGGATAATTGTGCTGAAAGTGGACTTCATGCCAGCTCCTGTCATTTTGTGTCTACTTTGCAGACCAGCATGTTCTTTCAAAGTTAAATGATCAAGGGCTGGCAGATATTATGAGGAATACTGTGTTGAAAGTGCTTAATTTAGGTAGTAGATTTGTAAATGATAACAAAAAATCAATCATGCAATGTAATCAATGTTTTCTTTTTTATTAAGCTACATGCAGAATGGAAAGGCGACTGGGTACGTGCAGTAACATTATAGTACAAGTACCATGGCAACCTAGGTACAGGAGAACAATGGTAACGAAAGGTGTGGGAGAACCATGGTACCGAAAACCATGGTCATAGTACCAAGAACCATGGTACCGAAAACCATGGTCATAGTACCAAGAACCATGGTACCGAAAACCATGGTCATAGTACCAAGAACCATGGTACCGAAAACCATGGTCATAGTACCAAGAACCATGGTAACCATAGTACCGAGAACCATGGTACCGAAAACCATGGTACCGAGAACCATGGTAACCATGGTACAGAGAACCATGGTAACCATGGTACCGAACACCATGTTAACACTGAACCATGGTTATCATACTTCGGTGTTACCATGGTTTTCAGTACCATGGTTACCATGGTTCTTTGTCCAAATTACCATCCACCATGAGAACCATGGTAACCATGGTACTGAAACCATGGTTTTTACATGGTACATTTTTGTAAGGGGAGAGAGAGAGAGAGCTAGGCTGCACGCATGCATTTTTCCTTGGGGGAGGGGGGGGGAATTCCTGCATTTCTAAAATTGAAATTGAACGATTTTTAAATGTTGGAAGAAATTTCTGGGAGGAACTGATTTTTGAATTTTTTAATGAAAAAAAATAGAAAAGGGTTTGAAAATTTCTTGGGGCAACTGCCCCCTGCCCCTTTGCTGCGTACGGCCTTGGGAGAGTGGGAGACAAAAAGGGAAAGATATAAATATATATATATATAAGGGAGAGAGAGATTTTTTCAAAGGGAAAGAGAGGAAAGAGAGAGTGCGAGACAAATATGAGCAACGTGTAGGTTGACGTGGAACAATGGGCAGAGGTAATACATACACGAAACTGAACACATGGGACCGATGTATATTTAGGAACAAGGAATGACGACGTATTATCGCACTTGTGTAAATATAATTAAAGAGTATTAAGAAGTGATCGTATCCATACTAATTTAAGAGGAATCTACCCTAATTGTAAGGATAAGAGGACGTTTTATGGGCAAATACGAAGATTGCAAAATGTAAAATGTCGCCATTTTGTACGGACAGAGAGTCCGAGCTTACGAACGATGCGTGCGACTTCCACTCCAAAAATAAAATCGACATCGGTATGTATTTAGCTGGCTGCTGACCCATCTAAAAGTCATCAAATTACTATTTTACCATATTTTTAAAGCTTAATAAATTTCCTTTCACAATTTCTAGCTACTTTTGGGGCCTTTTGAAAAAAATGTGGAATTTAAGACGAAAATCAAAACTTCAAATTTCCAAAAAAAAATCATCGTTCTAACTACTGATTTCATATTTTTTTACCTCTTTTTTGAAAAAGTAAAGATGATATTTCCGTGATTTCAACTTTTAACTATTCAAAACAAAAACAATCATTAGAAAATCTCATTTTATAACGGAGCTACGAGCATTTCAAAACGAGTATTCCTTTCCGACTTCTGAGGTCAAATCGGGGTCACGCTCGCGAAGACTTGGATAAACTAGACGTGTTTTTTCGGGCTTGCGGACTGACTGTAACAAATGCAATGAATGATGACACGATCACAAACAGCATTTTCTTTTAAACTTGGTAACATTGACTCTGAGTTTGTACTGACAAATTTAATTACGAATGATTGTAAAACAGCAATAGGTTTCGATGATTTACATCCTCGATTATTAAAACCGGGTGCTCCTTTCATATCACAGCCTTAAAGGCCCGGTCACACAGAGGGGACGCATGGGGGACGCAAGGCCGGCGCATGGAAAATTTGCAATTTTGGCCAGTGCGTTGTCGTTCGCTAGGCGTGCGTCATCACTCGTTACTCGTTCGTCGAGCGCGCTGGACCCACGCTATGCATTCGTCGTCATTCGCTGTGTGCGTCGGGATTTTTTGAGCATGCTCAAAAGTGTGCGCGGAGCTCGACGCATGAATGTACACGCCAAAGGCACGCCAGACGTGCGTTGAGCGCGCTAGACCAGCGCCAGACATACGCGGGGCACACGCCCTGTATACGCACAGCGCGCTAGCTACACGCTGTGCATTTTGTGTCAGCTCGCTAGCTTTTCCAAAATCATGACAAAAGTTAGGCACAAGGCCTTTTCCGATTTCCAATGCGCTGGCCGTGCGTCGTATAGAACGCGGTGCATGCGTGGACCATTCGTCCAGCGCGCTAGTAACACGCTGTGCATTCGTGGAAGTTGTTATCATGTGCGCTCTGGGTACGGTTTGTATGCGTACTGTATGCGCCCTGTATGCGCTCAGCGCGCTAGCAACACGCTATGCATTTGGTGTCAAAAGTTGGGCGCACGACAACGCACTGGCCAACATTGCAAATTTCCCATGCGCTGGCCGTGCGTTCCCCATGCGTCCTCTGTGTCTGACCGGGCCTTAACCTACATATTTACTCATATCCTGCCATGAGGCTGCTAGCGCGCTATTGTTATAGTGCTCTGTGCACGCGAGCGCGCTACCGTGTGACTGCTTCGTGCACGCTAGCAAACATATGTAATAACAGTCATTGTTCATGCCCATTGCACCGTGCTGAGTGCTTTTACAGCGTATTGAAAGTACCATCGCGTGCATCAGATTATCGGCTTTGGATTACGCGTCTTTGTATACAACAGTCAGATTGGATTTTCTCGAGTAATTCAGCGATTTGTTTTTTGTAAAGATTTAAATAACACGCACTTGAACCAACCTTAAAATTAACTTGGCACACAGGAGATTAGCACTGTGGCACTGGGTGCATTGTATGGGTGGCAGCTTAAGAGTTAATAGACTATGGGCTGACACCTGCAACATCACTTGTTTCGTGACCCCCCAATTTCGCACCACATTTTGTCAGCTGTAATATTTTGCTAAAAATATGCAAATACATCTGAAACCACTTGCCAGTCTCAGCTCTTACAAAATAAAATGAAAATGAATAAAAACTATCCATGATTAGTGTATATGAATATTAGTGAACAGCATGTATATGGACCATACGTTGACATGCATTGAATGCATGCAGGGCCAAGCCACACACACAGCATGTCCATGTACATATGCATGCATATTGTGTTGTGTGTACGAGTGTGTAGCTTGTCGATGTATGGGAAGTAGACAGTTCACAATGCATGCAAAGTGAGCAGGCTCGTACAATACGATTCAGGTTGGTTGTTCTACATAAATATTGCATGTGTGCTGTAGCCTGTAATCAACATGGACAAGGATGGGTGTGACGTCTGCTACCAAAAAGGCCTTTTGTTGTATGCATTTATGTTCTGATCAAGATGGAAAAGTCATAGTTTTTCAGTCTAGAGTAGAGGATGGTCCAAGTTTCTGAACTGTTGCCTTTGCTAGATCAAGATTTCTGGTTCAAAAGAAGCTGATATTGCAAGAAAGAATAATGCCAATCAATAATGATACCGTACGTGCACTGAAATGTGCAATTGTGAAAGATGTGAAAATCAAGTTGCTGACACTGCTGAAGAGCGAGAAGAAGAAGAGGAAGAAGAAGATGAAGATAATGAAGACTTTGATTTTGAGTAAGAAGGAATGGTGTCATTGTTTGGAAAAAAATCCAGTGAATAAGTTTAAAATTTAGTTTAATATTTCGACACCTTGTAAATTACGTGTTGGTACATGTATGTTGTATTAGCCTAATTGTATTTATTATTCAGATTGCTTTTGTGTTGCAATTTGATGCTCCACAGCTGCAAATGGGATTAGAAGTTTAAATAATAATACATTTGTTTTAAAATAGCATAGACTTACATTGTATATGTTCCACATATTGTTTTCATCATGTGAAATTGTTTTCTTGCCAATCATTCCAAAGGCGAAATGGTAGAAGAAATGGGGGACTCAGAAGGATGCAGCCCAGGATTTCATTAAGTTTCATAAAACTGTTGTCATTTTGAAGTCCCGCCCCCTCCCCCCACTCCAAAAACGAACGGACCCCATGCATGGTACCAAAATGTCCGATAAAGGGGTACTTTTCGTGCGACAAAGACCGGCCTGAGAATTGTGAAAAAGGGGTGTATTAACTTTTCACCCGGAGATTTCTTTAAAAAGGGGGTGTTTTTTTTGGTTTTTTTCTCTCATCTCTTTGGACTCCTGAGAAATTATTCCGAATTTAGGGGGGTACATTGAGCATTTTTCATGATTTAGGGGAGTCTCCAAGGCAGGAAAATCCCGCAAAAAGCCCGCGAAAGGGGGGTTCGGAAATGTTGGCAGTGCTCAGATAGGGGGTGCTTTCAAAAAGAGGGAACAAGCATATGCGTACCCTAAATAACACTGAGTGGGGGGGGGGGGGGGGAGGGGGCCTGGTTTGAAGTACATTGCGTTATATTGACAAGAAGTGTTGGGTGATTAATACATTTTGATGCTGCATATAGCCGGGGAAAAGTAATAGCATGGGCTACTAGTATTCGATTTGGAAAGCATTTATCATTTGCTGTACTGTATTTGTGTGTCCCTGATTTTTTCTTGTGCATTTTTCAGATTTTGTTTCTCCATAACTTATTTTCATGCATCCTCATTGAACACCAATCTACCTTTGAAGCGTATTTTTTTACAAATGACTGTGAAATTGTTTCACTTAAATTCGCTTACTGCTTTAGATTACAAATTGGTGTGTAAATGATTGTTATACATGTACACTTCAACTAAAATGAACTCAACAGTATGAGAAATTCCTGTTTATACAATAACTGCAGTTACGTTGTAGGATGTAGTGCAGTATTTCAAAGATACGAATGGGGATTGAATTTTGATTACATGTTGTTGCTCATGTGTAAAACTTAATTATGTAACACAGTGAGACATTCATTTGTAATTTGTGTAGCATTGTATTGAAATTATTGGTCCCTCCCTTCTAAATGAAATGGGAAATTTTGCAAGAATGTGAATACGAAAACCAAAAGCAAAGAAAAAATAGTGTATTATGTTTATTGTAACTTGAAATGTAAGTACATACAGTGTACGTCTGAGAGGAAAGTCAACACATGTATTTCTTATTTTTCTTTATTAATCACCTGGAGGAAGTGTAAGATGACCAGATAGTGACAACAGTTCCTAAATGTAGGAGGGCACCAACCGGTGGTATCAATTAGACCTATGCAAGATGGATAAGTCCTATACATAGATAAGTTAACATGTAGTCTAAAAAAAGCATTCTGGACATTCTTATTAAGACTCTTAATAAAAATGTCCAGTATGCTTTTTTATACTACATGTTAACTTATCTATGTATAGGACTTGTTTACACATATTATGTCCTCAATCCAGCTACTGTATATGACATGAACACATACTTTTTATGCTAAGATCTGTATATTTCAGAAAAGTTTTGTGTCAAAATTTATGTAAATATCCTCACTTACAAGTGATTATTAGTGTTGTCACTTGTCAATATGAGTATCTGGTTTGTGAGGTGTTTTTTCTTCTCCACTTATAAGTATGCTAAGCATTACAAGTATGGAAATTGAAATGCAGTGAACAGTGCAGAGTGCCAAACAGACATCCGTAAAAGACATTTTATCACTTCTCTCAACCTTTTTTTTTTGGGGGGGGGGGGGGGCGGGGGTGGAATATTTGTAACCATTTGAAGTTATCATCTTTGCTCTTTGCAATTTTTTTTTTTCTCTTTGTTGAACAATTGATACGACACCAAAACAAGCAAATGTGAATCATCATTGTCAAGTATATTACATGTAGTCATGTAGCACTGACATAAAAAGAAATGATTTTGTTTGTAAAAGAAATTGGAAAGCATGCCCCAAACTCATAAGTCTTGTGAGAATTAAAAATGCCAAATGAATGTGTAAACAAATCAAAGTTTAATGTGCCTTGCCATATACAGTGTATGTTAGCATCAAGTCTTTTATAGGGTGTAATATACAAGAAAGTTGCTAGTGTTTGTGAGTGTTTTGTTTTTTTGTTTTGTGTTTGTTTGTTTGAGTGAATGTGTGAGCGATAGGGTGTGAAGATGTGTGCGAATTAGTGTAGTATTCTCAGACATATACATGTACTGACTCGTAACGCCAAAATTAATACAAGAAAGTTGCTGGTGTTTGTGGATGTGTTTTGTTTGTTTTTGTTTGTTTGTTTGTTTGTTTGATTGTTGAGTGAATGTGTTGACAAGATACATTGGATTACTTTGAAAAAACAGTGTCATTACACAAACAAAAAATAACTTTCCCTCTCCTCTGTTTCATGCTGTGAAAACAAGTGGACAAATCTATGCATAAATTTGGATATTTTATCTTCATTATTTTAATACTTGTAATAAATACATAATAACATCTATATTTCAAGGCTTAAATTCTAAACTGCATTAATCTCTACTCAAATTATCTTTTTACATACAAGAATCATCTTCTTCAACTTCAAGAACGTGTACATAAGCCGAAATCACATTTTTGCATGAATTAGCATAAATTACCAAGTATCTCTTTTATTTGTAGTTTTTGGGGTTGGCAAGTGGAAAAATCAAAATCAGCACCAAAAAGTACCCCATAAACAAGTACAAGTGTGTGGTTCGGATTCGTGGACCACGGAATTGAAAAATGGCTCACATTTTCAGAAGTCAGCCCACAGTCTATAAACAGATCTATGCAACCGTCCGCTTTCCCAACAACAACAAAAATCGCTTAAAATTATTCCAATAGCTTAAAGTAAAAGAACAAAATTAAATGACAAACTTCAAAGCTATTTCACTTTTGTATGCTGTTTCTAAAATATTGGAAAAACATATTCACTCACAATTGTTTCACTACTTGAACAAACATCGTCTTTTGACTGACCGCCAATCGGGCTTCCAACCCAAACACTCTACTGCAACTTGCCTGACTGACATATGTGATATTGTGGGTAGATAATTTGGATTCAGGCCAAATTACAGGAGTAATATTTCTAGAGCTCAGTTAAACATTTGATGTATATCCCATGATATATTTTACATAAATTATCGTACTATGGAATTTATGGTACCAAACTATCTTGGTTCACCTCGTATATATTTAATAGAATGCATGCGTGTAGCCTATCAGGGCGTAATGGGTGACTGTTTTACCTGTTTTCTGGCTATCAAAGAAAAGTACGGAATTTTGAGTTGAAATTAAAAAAATACAAGGTCATTATCTAAAATATGTTAGTTACAATAAATATGTGGGTGATGTTCTTCAACAAATTCTTAGTTGGTCGTTGCATAATGAAATAGTCCGGTAAATAACGCGTACTGTAGCATGCGTAACCATCATCTCATGTCTGATGAGACAAGGCATGATTCAGCTGCTGTATGTTTCACTAGTCTTACCTCATGTATACTTTTTTGTTGTGTTTGGGGTACGTATACCAAAAGTATATGACTCAAATACAAAAAGGTTAATATAAATATACAAGATTAGTTATGAATGCCGATTGCATACGTTGAGTGCTACTTTGATGCATACACTGAAATGACAAAATGTTGAAGATAAAGTTAAGTACCAATGCTGTGTAAACGTTTACATAATTTCTAAACAATATTGCTCATTTGTATGTAGATACATTTGTATCCAGAAAACTAGCACAATAACATACAAAATATGCCCTCAATAGCCCATTATTTATACCCAAACCTCAAACTGATTTTGTTTTAACGCTTGCCTTCTCACTGTGCATGTATGCTGTTTAATACATTTCCACTTCATATTCAATTATAATAATAATGATAATAATAGGCATTTCTATAGCGCCATCTATCTATCTAGATAATTCTATTCCGAGGCACATTTATTATTACCCCGGCTTTAGCCTCATATGGAAACGTTGTATCATCCGCTCAATCTGACTTGCGTGCATAGAACAATAAGCATTTTTCCATGAAAAAGTGAAGTTTTCTTAAATGTACGTTTCTTTCCAGCATTGGGGCGCCCGGAAGTCACTCGGGTAACATTTCATAAAGTATAACATAAAACGACCATATGCAAATTTTCTGTACTTTTGTCGGAAAAAAGACATTTATCCAGCACAATGTCGTCTCTTTTTGCGTTGGAGAAGAGCAAATTGCGAATTTCAATCACACTTTGGCCGCTCTCGCAAGCTCTCACTCGTTTCACTGTGGTCAAGCGACTTTGGGGCAAGCGGTTAATGAAAATACTAATCGTTAGCTTTATTCTGGTATTAAACTTGTTTTGATTGATTGTATAATTTTGTCGGAATAAAGGAAACAAAAACCTTGAATTCCCTGATGCAAGCGCACTAATGACGTCATCTTCGCTAAATCGGTGTCTTTTATCGTAAAATGCGACACTTTCACAATGTTTATATATATATTTGTTTAATTATTAGTAAGATAAAACATATTTTTTCTGATATCATTGAAGTTTTAGGTTTTATTTCATGAGTAATTTTAAAATAAGAACCATTTTACTGTTTTAATTTACTGGATCTTACCATTAAAGTCGCAGGGAAGAAAGATGCATTTTCCAACCGCGCCAAATTTAATTTACGTTCCGACATTCTGTTAAATGGGTTCGTGTTGTTAAGAATCCACTGCTTTTTGCTTCAACAAACGTCCACATGCGGAGTCGTTTATCAACTAAATTATTCAAATTTATGGATGCTTCCTAGCTTCCCAGGTGTTTGTGTTACTGTTGAAGCAGTTCATTCACCTGCTATCATTCTTTGTACTCCAATTGCCAGAACGCAAATTTCATTTTAGTTTTATAGTTTCATCGGAGTCGTTTATCAACTATATGTATTCAAATTTATGAATGCTTCCTCCCCAGGTGTTTGTGAAGTTTATGCAGTTCATTCACCTGTTATTATTCTTTGTACTCCAAGAACTCCTTAGAATACAAAATGCATTTTTGTTTTATAGTTTCATGCGATAAGTAAGTCAATAAAAGAGTATGTTCTGCACAATAAAAACAATGTGTGTCCCTATTGTACAATGTAATGAGTCCCCTCATTTTGCTAATAGTTAATTTACCCATTCACATAATGGAACTACCTGCCCGATGAAGTCCGTGGCATGTGACCCCTGAGCACTCAACACCATGTGGGAGTCAGTTTGTGTTCAAATTCTTTTATGAGACAAATACAAGCAAACGTTTCCATATGGCAGCCGTTTAGACAGCGCTCCAGCATTTCAAGGAATTAATTCCTGCCAGGTACCCATTTACATCACCTGGGTTGAGTGTGGCAAATATAGATCAATGTCTTGCTAAAGGACATTAGGGCACTTTAGCAACGAGACGGTACGCACAGGAGACGGTAACGCGAGCGAAAAAAACAAACATGCACGATCCTGAAATCTCTCCGTCCCGTCGATTTTCGGAACGGTACTCGGCCAACATAGCGTTCGTTCCCTAAACACGACATAAGAGAGAGAGAGCTGACAAATAATCTGTATCTAGATCTAACAATGCAGGGCACTACCATGACTACTGAAGATAAAAACAGTGAATCTACTAGTGTTTGCAATGTCTGTTCGGTATCTATACCACAATCTACAATAAATTGATGGTTTGGCCGTTGAAGCCTACTTTGGGGGGCCCTTTTTCATCGTTATGCATGACGTGCCTGCACGCTGTGCACTACAGCCCACCGCCGGGTCTATTGCCCAGGCGCTCCGGCCAAGCCTCAAGGCCCTAGAGCACTAGCACAAAAAGGCAGCAGGCGTGCAGTTTAGAGCGGGAATTGGATACGGACTTTGCGTTCCCGTCGCCTTTAGCAGACAGCGAAAGCGCATAAATATTACGACGGTAACAAGAGTGCGAGACCCGTCACAGTTGGTTAAACACTCCGTCTCCTGTGCGTTCCGTCTCGTTGCTAAAGCGCCCTATTAGTGCCGCGGCGGGACTCGAACCGCGGACCTTGCGATCGACAGTCCGGCGATGTATTTACTCGACCACGACACCTCTTTGCATCATCTTTGCAAGTTTTCACAAATCGAACCCGACAATATCAGTCCTTTCTTTGAAAAAGTATACCTATAATGGATTTCTCTAATTTCAACAAGGGCTAACACATTGTGTTTGTTTTTTTGCTTGTTCGATTGTATAATTATCTTTTAGTGTCATTAACCTGTCCATTGTGTGTTCATACTGTCTTTCTATTGTGCAATCCACTTTAATTTGGCGTTTTCTTTTTAGCCACACTTTTTTAAAACCCTTCAGTCTGATTTGAAATGTTTAGTATGTTTTTATAATTTTCTTTGATTGTATTGTATCAGTGCAATTGCATTAGATTATGTGAACTTCATTTGTTTAATTGATAAACATAATTGTATGCCCTTGCTCTATTTGGCTCAGCTTTTTAACCATACATGAATTTTATGTTGGTCGTCTTTTCAAACTGAAACGTGTTCTGTGTTAAAGTCCCTAATATATATAACTGTGTATTATGTATTGTCGATACGTTTTATTTTTTGTTGTTATTATATTTTCTACCATGTACTTTGGCACTTGCCTACAAGGCTCCCTTGAAATGCAGGATATGGGGCTTTAAAGGGACTACCCTGTATTTAAAAGAAGACTGAATAAATTAATTAATAAATAGATAATCGTTTGTCAGTTCGATTTATATTTGTTGCTTTTTGCATTTTTTTAAATTATTTTATGTCAACCATTAGTTATCCATATGAATAATGAGGGCTCATGTTGAAACATTCAATTGATAACTGAGTGCTTACATTCATAGTGTTCATAGATTCAGTTTTAGATTAAGTTTTAGTTACTATTTTCGAAGTTACCTTCCTTCCATAATGTGCAGTGTTTGATAAATGAGAAATGAACTAAACAGCAAGATTTATACAAGCCAAAAGAAAAATATATTCTCATTCACTGGCTTACAACTAGCTCCATTTCAATTGGCGTATACCTAAATGTATAGATGTACATTAGAATATAAACCTCTGACATATGTACATCAAACCGGAGCTTGTTTGTATATCAATCCTGTATAGTATCTGGCAAAATGATATTTGAGCAGTCGATACGTTTTTCACCATTCCCACAATGAAACGCAAGAAAATAAACTAAGTTCACCGACCATAGTTAGACACAGTCGTGTTTTGGATGTTCCATGTTTGTTGTTTTCAGCTGATGGGATTAACTGTTCACTATTCAGGCCACAATGTTTATACAAAGCCTTTCAGTAGTATTATTATTCGGCTGGCTGCGCAGAAAGTACTTGCAAAGAACTGAAACAGCGGAACGACGAATGAAAGAACTATTGGGTCAAAGGTCATAATGCAAATATTATATTATTCCGAATGCATGATATCAAACAGATACACACCGCGCTCTTTGCGTCAATAATATGATAATATAAATTATAACAACTATTTCGTAAGGAAAGGGAGGAGACGTTTTGTTGGTAAAAGAATTCAGGGTTTGGCGATGAAAGTAATGAGGTTAGAATTTTCAGTGAATTGCTTCACAAACAACAATAATATTTCAAAGAAGTATATTTCTTTATTTATAATACTTCTTACTTTACGCAATCATGTAAATAAATGCTAGGTCGATTCACTCTCTCCAAATATTCCTCCAAAAGGAGGCAATTTTAATCATTACGTTTCCGTAGTACGCACAAGCACTCTAAATTTAACATTCGTTTCCGATCAAGGTCCTAATACATGTACATCCCAATTTACACAAAATGAAAGATAGTTCACTTAAAATATTGTTGTTATTTGTTTTCCACCCTCCACTGCCTGTTATTTGGAGCATCCTCCTCATTTCTTTCCATGAGGCCTCGGGTCCTCCCTCCCCTTTTATGCCATCCACTCCCAGATCCCGTGCTTTTTCCGCAGGTTCATTATCTTTCCTTCCCAACACATCACCCATCCACCTCCACTTCGATTGACCACTTTTACCACTGTTTCCTCCAGACCTAACCTTTTCATTATTTCATTTGTGTTCTTCCTACCTGACACTTTCACACCACACATTTTTTTTTTTACATTAACGATGTAAATATGACAAGAGCACTCGAGGCTAACATCCTAAAAGAATGAAAAGACTCTGTGGACGAGGTCATAACTGGCTGACGTCTTTAATACGCGGCCCAGTGAAAGAATGAAATAATATTTCCATTTCCATTTCACACGAAGAATACAAAATGAGAGTATATTGGTTATATACTCGCTAGATAATATTAGCGTCCTATAAGGAATGCATGAATTTTCTTTCCTTTCTATTGACAGAAATATGACACCAAACAGAAGTTTTATTTTAATCGGAACCACTTTTTACAACTCTTCTACTTAACGGGAGTAGTATGCAATGACGGATTGGAAAAACAACGAACTAAATCATGACGAGCAGTGTTTGAAGGGGCATGGGAGCACGGCCCCTCCCCCACCTCTCAAATGGACAATTTTGAGAAACAGAGGGGAAAAGGGTGAGACGAAGAGGAGTAAAGGATAGGAAAAGGGGTACAGTTGCAATACCATCCCACCCTCTGTCTTGGTGCTGATATTCAATTATATCCCCTCCCCCATAGACCGGACCCCTATCTCAATCACTCACTTTAAGGACACACGCTCTGCCCCCTGGTATTTGATCTCTAGCAATTATTTGATGAAAGCTATAGTTGGTGTTACCATTGGCTATTATTGTTGTTATTATTAGGTGATACGTACGTATTAATACGTACAACCTTCTGATTTCGTCAAAATTTTGCCTTATCAGGTGGGCTGTATATCGTACAGACCACCTTATAATTTCGTTAGAATTGCCTTTATTTATTTATTTATTATCAGGTGGGCTGTATCTAATACAGACCACCTTATATTTTTGTTAAAATCGTCTTTATTTATTATTTATTTATTATCAGGTGGGCTGTATATAATACAGAACACCTTATGTTTTCGTTAGAATATTTTTCTTATTTCGACCCACTTTTTTGTTAGCAGGATAACTTGAAAATGGCTTTATCAATTGCCTTGAAATTTGGCACACATATTTATTGGCATGAGGAAAGAGCACAGTGAGGTTTTCAACCTTGACCTTGACTGATAACGTTATCTAGGCGCCATTTTGTGAAAATCAACATATGATCATATCTTCATAACGGAAAGTTTTTTCTCATTCATATTTATCACGATCAAGGTCAATATCAGTCCGGTCAATTTCAGGTCCAAAAACGCGCGCGTACGCCATTATTAGCAATGGCATTTTATAAAGAGTCGCGCGTACGCGCATGCGCGCGCGTTTTCGTTTGTCACGGCCGAACGCAAAACAATTCCTCCCGGGTATTTTTTGACACAGTATTCCTCATATCTTTCCGAACAATTTGATACCATGTTTATCTCCTTACGACCATTATTAAGGGAATGAGCGTCCGTTCAAGATAAATGTCCGTGTGCGCGAACTCTTGTAATACATAGCATTATGGGCAACAACATGCCTATATAAAACCCTTATGGCTCTTTGGGATGTACGGGAACCCTCAATTTTTGTTCATATTCGGATAGAGTATGAGTGGGAGATGTGATTTCATGTCTCATTTGGCCATTAAGTATATCGTGTCATCATCATATTGACCTTGGAACTCAAAATACGAATTTGCATATTATGACGTCAGCATATTTATGGAAAATTGATTGTATCTCTATAAATATTGATCGATTCTCTTCTTAATGTTGATATCTTGTAGTTGAGGCAAGTGTCTTCAAGATCACTACACATTATTTTTCATTTTGATGACGTCATCATAGTGAAAATTGCGATTAAAGGTAACTTGACAGATTTTCCTAATTTGCGTGTTAAGCCTATAGGAGGTGCCAATTTCGTTCAAATCATGGAACTACATGACATTAATCTTTGAGCATTATCTAGCTCATTTGTGCTCTATGTGCTCCCAAATTTTGGTATGTTATAGCTGAGACTATGGGCTATAAAAGTTGTGCCTTTTTGTTTTAATCAGATGGTGGGATCATGTCAAAATTCTCAATTGAAAGTTGAAATTGCAAATTTCTGTAGAACTTTGCGTAGTTAGTAATACGTGGATTACGTCACGATTTCTCTTTATCAGGTGGGCTGTATATAATACAGAACACCTTATGTTTTCGTTAGAATATTTTTCTTATCAGGTGGGCTGTATATCGTACAGACCACCTTATAATTTCGTTAGAATTGCCTTTCTTTATTATTATTATCATTAAATATTTTTCTTATTTCTAACCACTTTTTTGTTGGCGAGATAACTTGAAAATGGCTCAATCAAATGCCTTGAAATTTAGCACACATATGTATAGGCATATGAACAAACCACAGTAATGTTTTAAACCTTGACCTTGACTGATGACGTCATTTAGGCGCCATTTTGTGAAATTTTCTGAAAATCAACTCATGATCATATCTTCATAATCAAAAGTCATTTTTCATGCATATTCATCATGATGAAGGTCAATATCCATCCGGTCAATTTCATGTCAAAAAACGCTCGCGTGCGCGTACGTCCGCGCGTCAGTGCGCGCGCAAAAAAAAATAAATGCTCAAAATCGTCTCAAATTTATTTTGCATACGTTTCAGGTCATTTAAAGCATTTTATAAAAAAATCGCACATACGAGCATGCGCGCGCGTTTTCGCGCGTAACACCATTACACAACATAGAGTCGCCATTTTTTTTTCTTTCATGATATTTCTCATATTCTTTCGAGGAATTTGATACCAAGTTTATCTCTTTATGACCATTAATAACAAGATGAGCGTCAATTCAAGATAAATGTCCGTGCGCGCGAGCTCTTTTATTACATAGCATATATGGGCAAAAACATGCCTATACAAAATCCATTATAGCTCTTTGGAATGAACCATGACCTTCAATGTTTTTTCATATTTAGATAGAGTATGAGTCGGAAATATGATTCCATGTCTCATTTGGCCATTAAGTGTATCGTGACATCATCATAATGGCCTTGGAACTCAAAATACGAATTTGCATATAATGACGTCAGCATATTTATGTAACATTGATTGTATATCTGTAAATATTGATTGATTTTCTTCCAAATTGCGATATGATGCAGCTGAGACAATTCTCTACAAGCTCAGACTACAAAATTTTTCATTTTGATGCTTCATCATAGTGAAAATTACGATTAAAGGGCACATATCAGAAATTGATTATGTTGCGTGTTATGCCTAAGGAAGGTGAATTTCGTTTCCATCATTACATCAATGACATTGTTTTTATCAGTATCTCGCTTATTTTTGCTCTATTTTGTCTCAATTTTTAGTTGACCAGCCCACCTATACTTGTTCCAAACAAGTATTATGTCTAGTTTATTAAATATTTTTCTTATTTCTAACCACTTTTTTGTTAGCAAGATAACTTGAAATTTGGCACACATATGTATAGGCATATGTAAAAAGCACAGAATCTTTTTCAACCTTGACCTTGACTGATGACGTCATCTAGGCGCCATTTTGTAAAATTTTACGAAAATCAACTCATGATCATAACTTCATAACCAAAAGGTATTTCTCATTCATATTTATCATGATCAAAGTCAATATCCGTCCGGTCAATTTCAGGTCAAAAAACGCGCGCGTGCGCGTACGTCCGCGCGTCAATGCGCGCGTAAAATTTTGAAATGCTCAAAATCGTCTCAAAATCATTTTGCATACGTTTTAGGCCATTCTAAGCATTTTATAAAAAATCGCACACACCGCATGCGTGCACGTTTTCGCGCGGAAAACTATTGCACATTATAGAATCGCCATTTTTTTTCTTTCAAAATATTCCACATATTTTTACAAACAAATTGATAGCATGTTTATCTCTTTATGACTATTAATGACGGAATGATCGACCGTTAAACATAAATTTCCGTGCGCGCGAGCTCTTGTAATACATAGCATATATGGGCAAAACATGCCTATGCAAAATCCATTGTAGCTCTTTAGGATGCAAGATGACCCCAATTTTTTTCATATTTTGATTTAGTATGAATCGGAAATATGATTTCATGTCTCATTTGACCCTCAATTAACTCATGACGTCATCATAATGGCCTCCTAACTCAAAATTTCAATTTGCATATTATGACGTCAGCATATTTTTGGAAAATTGATTGTATCTTTGTAAAAAATTGATTGATTTCTTCGAAATTTTGATATGTTCTAGCTGAGACAATTCTCTACAAATCCAGTCGTCACGATTTTTCATTTTGACAAAGGCATCATGGCGTATTTTTGCGATTAAAGGAGGCATGTCAATTTTTCACATTTTGCGTGTATTCTCTAAGGGACATGACTTTTTCTCAAAACTTGATTCTACATTCCCGTCTTTCGCGAGCAATATCTACGTCGTTTTAGCTTCATTTACGCTGAACTTCGAATATGTTGTAGCTGAGACAAAAAGCTATCTCAAATGTACCCTTCATTTTGTCTCAATTTTTTGTTGGATCAGCCCACCTATACTTGTTCCAAACAAGTATTACAAATCTAGTTTAATATTCTTCTTCCTCGAATTTGTTCGCAGGATATCTTAAAACTGAATAAAGCCATTGTCATGAAACTTGTCATGTTGATAGATCATCGTATAAATTACAACTGGAAAACTTGTCAGTGACTCAAGGTTATCGTGACGTCATCCAGGTGCCATTTTGTGAAAATCAACTCATGCTCATATCTTCATGACGGAATGTCATTTCTCATTAATATTCATCATAATTATCTGTATAACGCTTCCAAGTGGTACAATAAATCAGTGTATTCAATATCTTTAGGGCAGCACCCGGATGACTGACGAATATTGTTTCCGTATTGCTCAGTCATCCGGGAACTTCAACTATTGATATCGATAGCACACGAAAACAAAGAAATTACTAAACCACATTCTGATTTTGATTAAATTGATGATTTTTAATAGCAGAGAGAAGGGGAAGCCTCCAAATGTTAATGAAGTAAAAGATACATTTCTCGAAAATAGGAAAAAAAGTTTTAATGGAAAGGGATACTCTTTCAATTCACTTAAAAAAATGGGAGACTTTGGAAGGTTTGGTTAAATACAAACGAACTTAAAAAACAACTTTCCAGCCCTCTATCCCAGCAGTCTTCATTTGCTTTATGTTTGTTTGTTAGTTGTTGTTGTTGTTTTTTTGTGGGGGGGGGGGTTGTTTTTGGTTGTTTTTATCTGTATATCTCTCCCTGGGGGAGTTTTTCTCTTTTCAGAGGTGGTACTTTTTTCTTTTGTTTTAATTCTAAAGCAATATTTTGACAGATTATAATTTTTTCATGTTCAAGCAATTATTATGTTTTGTTTAATTCAACAGCTAAAGCGTTTTCGAAAGAAGCAAAAATGAACATGAAATGACTGAGCATTTTATCATTAATATTATTACTATTATTGTTTTAAACGAATAAGGAAATATATGAAACAGTTGTTTTGTTTAGCAATTGATGTTAGTTAAGAATTATACTTTTGAATTGTATTTTGATTATTCTGAATGTGATGTTAAGTCAGTAAGATGTAAATTGCATGATACTGATTATATGTTCTGCCTCTGGTATTGAGAAAATAAAACACCTTATACATATATATTTTTTTTAAAGCCATATTTACTGAGGTAAATTATATCTATTTAAGTATCTTCTCCCGGTTCGGAGGTTGATTGCAACATATCTCCATTTCACTCTATTTTCTGCCATTCTGGTGCACTGTTGCAGTTTTAGTCGACTCCAGTTCTTGACATTCTCTTCCTAGTTGATTCTGGGTCTCCCTCTAGGTCTACTTCCTTCCACTCTTCCTTCCAATACACCCTTTCAGAGGCTTGGGTGCCTTTTAACATGACCAAAGTATTTGATTTTTCTCTCCTTAACTAATCCTACAAGTGCAATTTCTTTACGCCCTGCCATGTGCAATATCTCTGGGTTTTTTCTTACGTTTCCAGGACGTTATCATAATTATTCTGTAGATCCAAGTTTTAAAAGATGTTATTCTATTTTCCACGGCCTTGTTTATTGTCCATGTTTCTGCTTCATACAATAGAACAGTCCATACATAACAGTTTACTATTCTCATCCCCTGCGCAAATTTCACCTTTCTATTTGTGAATAATCCTTTCATTGCCAGAAATGTTTTCCGACCGATTTATATTCTTCTCTTTATTTCTGCTTCGCATCTGGCATCATCTGTGATATTTTGTCCTAAGTAGATGTAATTACTGACTTGCTCAATGATATGTCCCTCGAGTTTCCAACATATTTTAGGCTTATTCTCTGTTCTACTAAAAATCAGTGACTTAGTTTTCTTGACATTTATGCGTAGACCAAACTCTTCACTTTTGACTTTTACAATATCCAATACATGTTGTAAATCTGCTTCATTCTCTGCGCAAAGTACAGTGTGACCAGCATAACGTGAATTATTAATATTTACACCCCCAATACTAACACTTTTCATATCTGAAATTTCCCTGAATACCAACTCTGTGCACAAGTTGAACAGAGATGGGGAAATTACTCATCCCTGACGTACTCCTCTGTTGATTTGTGTGTAACCTGTAATTTAATTTTTAATGTTGATAGCAGGATTGACAGCTGTCTGCTCCCAGTAAAGTTTAGATATGAGACGTATGTTCTTACCACCTAGATACTTTTTTGTGTAAGCTTTCAATCATTTTTTCGTGGTGAATTTTGTAGAATGATTTAGAGTGGTCAATAAAGCACACATATATTTCTTTATTTATTTAAGCTAAATGTTGTTATTTCGCTAGTCAGAATAACATAGATAATAATAATAATATTGTATGGCTTCGTTTTCCTGTGATACAAAAATATATTGCTCTCGCTAAGACAATATTAGACTCGTCTTTGACTCGTCCAATATTGTGATAGCTCCAGCAATATATCTTGTGTCACACTCAAAGCAATCAAATATTATATTATGATTAAGTCCGGTAAATTTAAAGTCAATAAACGCGCGCAAAAATTTAAATTGCTCCAAATCGTCTCAAATTCATTTTGCATACGTTTCAGGCCATTTTGAGCATTTTTCAAAAAATGACACACATGCACATGCGTGTGATTTCGTTCGTCATGTCCGTACAAAACCTAGAATCGCCATTTTTTGTTCTTTCATGATATTTCCAATAAATTTCCCCCCTAAATTGATACAATTGTAATCTCTTAATGGCCATCTATACCGGAATGAGCGTCCGTTTTAAGGGTCACTCTAACCAAAACGGACTAACAAATGAACAAAAAAAAAGACATGTAGAATATTTTTGGACGGAGACACCGAACATGACGGTGATTTTTCTAAGAAATCATCAATAATTCTGGAATCCAGCTTTAACAATGACGACAATTACAGTATTTGTAAGTGCTGCAAGTCCGATACAAGACAATGATGAAAGTAAAAGCAACATCAGTACACAGGTGCCTTCGAATAATGTCAATCTTGGAAACAAAAAACTGGCTGAAGAGCGACGCTAGGGATTTGCTGCATGCGTTCGCTGGAGTTGGAGATGTCTGTTTGCGATTGAAGAGTGCTTTAGCAAATTTGAACATCTTCTTGGAATCGTTACCACAGTCACTTATTGATTGCTTGTAGTAAGCATGTTTCGATTTGCGGAGAAGAGAGTGCACATGTTGTTTCTGTTTGCAATACAGGTGACGATCGATCTCCAACTTCGAAAATCGCCACTTCTTTTCCAGGCGCCTACGTTCTTGTGTCTCACTTTTAATTACCCTTGAGTTATTCGAAGGTCTAAGAACACCTTGTCATCCGATTGTCGATATATAAAACCGTCCAGGATGTGACCCTTGTCGTGGGTAGGTGTGACACATGCTGCACCAAATCATAACTTGCTAATAACTCATTGAATTGCTTGGTGTTTGACGCCAAAAGATTGTCACAAAGGATGTTAAAATCCCCAGTGATGATAAACGACATGGGTTTCAGCAATCGTTCGTCTAGCATGCTTTAAAACTTGTATACTTTACGGAGTTACCTGGAGGACGATATATCGTCGCGTCGGTGCAATAACGCCCTTAGCTCCAAATATTGTGTCGTCTGCTATTTTTGACGATTTTGAGCCTTTTTGAGATTTTCACAGAAATGGAATCTACATGACACAAGAATTCCAGAAATATATTTTTTGTTGTCTATTTCGAAGTTTCTGATGAGTTATGAGCAATGCAATAGGCCCTTAGCCGTCATCACGGCCCGGCCCCCCCACTCAGGTTTCAAAATGACCGCATGCGTGTTGCCAAAATGTCCGGTAAAGGGGTACTTTTCGTGCAACAAAGTCCGGCCCGAGAAATGTAAAAAAAGGGGGTGTATTTGACTTTCACCCGGAGATTTCTTTAAAAAGGGGGTGTTTTTCTCTCATCTCTTTGTAATTAAAAAAGGGGGTTATAAAATATCTTGAAGTTGAACATAGAAAATTTGATGAAACCCCGCGATCAGATTTCAGAAATTCCTGCTAGTTTTGAAAGCTCATTCAGGATTATTTCATGAGTAAAAACATTGAGTCCCATGCACTCCCGTCCCAGTACACGGCGGCAGTACCGTACGGACTTCTAAATCTGTGTGAGAGAGAGAGAGAGAGAGAGAGATAACAACAGAACGTATAGTCTGTACGGCGCACCCGCTAGCTGCACCTCAGCATGCATATCGCGATCGGGCTAGGCTCGGCATCAAGCCGGGGCATGAAGATGGGGTATGTTATGAGGCGTGGGCCCTGCCAAAATTGTCATGATTGCGACGTCTTTGAGCAGGACCCACAGTCTCCTCGTTGTGGATATTGTGGCTGTCTATACCTGTGGCTCACAGGGTGGCACGTTTAGGTGAGTAGTTTGCCCTATAGTTTGATCGCAATAGTAACACTTTCAAACTCATTTTCCAACACCCATGAAAATGAATATGTGGGACTTGGATCTAGACCTATTTATTTTTGTACTGAAGTGTAGGCTACCCTAATTCACACACAGCTGCGTTACTACTATCCTGGCTGTGTATTAAAGGGATCGTTTAACAATGTTAAATC
This sequence comes from Strongylocentrotus droebachiensis, assembly GCA_035222895.1. NCBI lineage: Eukaryota > Metazoa > Echinodermata > Echinoidea > Camarodonta > Strongylocentrotidae > Strongylocentrotus > Strongylocentrotus droebachiensis. Next base: position 107,216 of record JAVYIG010000200.1, read on the forward strand.
TGAGATGCAAGGCCCTACATGTTATCAGTGTCTGTGATATGGTGTAATATTGAAGCCCTAAAAAGAATTGTGCTTCAAAATGATCAAGATTAGAAGAAGAACTTGAAGAAGTGCCAACCAGTAATGACAACTTTATCTGAGATGAGAGGGGGGGGGGGGGGGGGGGGTGTCTGCATGTCCTGAGATAGGGGGGTATATTGAGCAGTGTTCCGGATTAAGGGGGTACATTGAGCAGTGTTCCGGATTTAGGGGGGTCTCCAAGGCAGGAAAAGCCCGTGAAAAGCCAGCGAAAGGGGGGTTCGGAAATGTTGGCAGTACTCAGATAGGGGGTCTTTTCAAAAAGAGGGTACAAGCATACGCGTACCGTAAATAACACTAAGTGGGGGGGCCGGGCATCACGGTTTACGTTCAGCGCAGTAACGCCCTCCCGTACTAGAGGCGTTTTAGCGCGGACTTCGCGGTACAAAATTGTTTGTGCAAGAACGCCCTGCCGATCAACATGTCGTCTGCCGGGATTCCAGTCTACTACGTAAGCATTTAAATAAACAAATTGTAATGTGCAGATGAGTCATTTATATCAGTTACTTATGGCTTGATGGTTGTTGAAAGTATTTAAGTGCCGATATACGTATTAAATGATTTTATTGTTGGTATACGGTACGAAAGAGTGTCTGGTAATGAACAAATTTATTACACCTGTCCCACGTACTGTATATCGTGTCTTGTTATGGCGAATACGGCTTAGACTTACAATATAGTCTAAGTGTCGGGTCTATGGCGACCTTTGGCACACAGACATGTAGCTATGAACATCTTTATTCGCTTATATAACACAAATCTTATGGTTATGATTAAAGGTGAATTAATATGAGGTGCATGTCTATCATTTTGTTTCATTAAACCCAAACATGTAGCTCTGAACATTCGCTTAGATTATAACAAAAATCATATGGTTATGATTAAACATTAAAGGTGAAATAATATGAGGTGCATGTCCATCATTTTGTTTCATTAAATCTAATCTAGTCTAGATCTAGGGTGTAGATCGCTCTAGTCTGTACTATATATTATAGACATCTAAATATCTAGATTCTAGACTAGATCTAGATCTAAGTAGACCCTAGGTCTGTAACATAATAATTATTTTTTTGTCATTATTAAACTGCATTAATTAATGTGTGATTGCGATGGAAGAAAAGACGCAACAGACGGTTTTCTAAGAAACGAATTTGCCATTCCATGTGATGTTATAATCAACAGAGTTAATGCAACTTTTGTAGTTTTTATAAATCTCACAATTAATGGCTGCAAATTGGATGTACATAAAATTGAATGGGGTGCACATACTTAAGTGCACATCAATGTTCTAGCCAAGCAGAGAGGTGTTAAATGTGAGTTAGTTGTTCAGATTTTTTGCATCAATCTTCAGAATATTTTTGAACAAGTTACACAGGTATTTAGTTTTAGATTCTTGTTTAATATTTTTCATTTTTGTATGAAAAGTCTTGGTGCGCAGACTAGGGTACTATTGGAATGTATATTTCAAATCTTTTCAACACCACATAGCTGAACAATTCAAATTTGTTAAATTGACTTCTGTTATTTTTTGTTTACAGCTGAAACAAATGGTATAGACCTGCTCATCCAATGGAAGAAGGATGGATCCAGGCACTACGTGGATTCGAAAGATGTTTGGTTCTTTAAGAAGAATCCATTAAGGAAAGGGACCAATGTGAAAATGAAAGATGAACGTGGGCGTTGGTGGGCAGGGAAGGTACTTCAAGTGATTCATCGTAACTCATCAGGTAACTTATATATCATTTATTTTGAGTTGTAGAAAATATCAGTCATTCAAAATGTTAGCTATTAAAACATCAATCTTACATAAAATACATTTCATATGATTGAATGAGGAAAAGAAAACATTTCCCATCCATCCCTCTTTTTCTCAACTCTGCAATCGCTAGTCAGCAAAACAAGTATTGAATATGAATTCTCTCTTTTTAGGGGATGCTGATAGTGTCAACACGGTTCCCTCCTTTGCCTCAGTGCAAAATGATGTCATTGATCCCGATGATATGCCTCTAAAGCACCTAGTCCATAATGGTAAGCAATTAACAAACATTCTTTACAATATCTGGAGGTGTACATTATATTTTTAATTATAGAAAATATCAGTCATTGTAAATGTTAGCCATCAAAAGATTAATCTTACTTTATATACATTATCTCTTTTTAGACGATGCTGATAGTGTCAACACGGTTCCCTCCTTTGCCTCAGTGCAAAATGATGTCATTGATCCCGATGATATGCCTCTAAAGCACCTTGTCCATAATGTTAAGCAATTAACAAACATTCTTTATAATATCTGGAGGTGTACATTATATTTTTAATTATAGAAAATATCAGTCATTGTAAATGTTAGCCATCAAAAGATTAATCTTACTTTATATACATTATCTCTTTTTAAAGGATGCTGATAGTGTCAACACAGTCCCCCCCCCCCCCTTGCCTCAGTGCAAAATGATGTCAGTGATCCTGATGATGATATCCCGCTTAAGCACCTAGTACATAATGGTAAGCGATTAACAAACAAACTTTCTAATATCTGCATGCGACAATATCATTTAATTGGTATGTGTTTTACAGCAAATGGGACATTGATTTTTTTTTTCACCTTTAATTGTCACACTGTAATAATGTACACATTATAATTAAAACATCATTCACATTACTTTTTGCAAAATTAATATTCAAAGGACCAAGTTTTTGGTGATTTGAGGTATCTTTCTATTTTAGTATCATTTAGATTCATCTAATATTATTTGTATGCCACACAGTTAAATGTACTTTAATACCAGTTTTCTAACAATAGCTATACATTGTAGTTATAATCTGAATTCAAAGCATAATTATATTATTTACTTTGGTCAAATTCCTCACTTCTACAGATAATACTGGCCCAAATTTGCCTTTATCCATTTCTTAAATAAAGATGTCATTAAGAGAAATAGTTGTATTAATATAGATTTCCTGATATTCAAACCACATCGTTTTGTACCAGGACTGTATTACTGAAGAGCTTGGAAGTAACAAGTATGATTTCCAGGCAGTTTGATAGTTGAAGAATAAGGAAGATGCGAGTACTCCACACATGTTTAATTTTGCTTCCATGACCAGCCAAACATACTTTGTTTTGAATACAAATTTAATTTATTCACAACTTTCACAAGATTATTGTCTTTTCCTTATTTATCATTTATTTTGAATGAACAGAAATGACAGGGAATGAACACCACAAGAGCTGCATGCATACTAATTGCAGAGAGGACATTTTTGCTGCATGCGTCTTATGCATGTCACTTTTGTGTGCAAAACACTTTATGGAGGATGACCCCTGTGAGAATCATATTGAAGTTTTGGTAAGATCATTTCTTGTGTGCTTTTTTTCCTCATGGGTACATTAAGAATTGCAAAAAGTAATAAAGTGAATGCTTATCAAGATCACATTACAGTACTTTATAATTGGATACTTCAGCAGTACATATGGAGCAAGTTCTTGTTGGCATCAAAGACATGTTTGGAAGCAAACCGCTAGCACATCTCAGCTTTAAAAAAAAGAACAACATGTGTGGGTAAATTGAAGATATGTAGCTCTAATAATATGATCAAATTCGAATTTGATATAAATACATCGCGGTATATAAAGAAGATATTTTCATGCAAACATTAATAGTTTTATATCAAGGGAAGTATTTTTATCCCTAAAATGACTCTGAAACAATTAAAATCATGTTATCCTTTTTGTTTCTTATTACAGAACGACCCCACCCTAGCCTTGATTGTTGAGGCAATACATTCTGAAATGCAAGTAGGAGGTGATCACATGGATGCTTCTACTCCAGCTCCTAATGGCCACAACATGGATGCTTCTACTCCAGCTCCTAATGGACACAACATGGATGCTTCTACTCCAGCTCCTAATGGCCACAACATGGATGCTTCTACTCCAGCTCCTAATGGCCACAACATGGATGCTTCTACTCCAGCTCCTAATGGACACAACATGGATGCTTCTACTCCAGCTCCTAATGGACACAACATGGATGCTTCTACTCCAGCTCCTAATGGACACAACATGGATGCTTCTACTCCAGCTCCTAATGGCCACAACATGGATGCTTCTACTCCAGCTCCTAATGGACACAACATGGATGCTTCTACTCCAGCTCCTAATGGACACAACATGGATGCTTCTACTCCAGCTCCTAATGGCCACAACATGGATGCTTCTACTCCAGCTCCTAATGGACACAACATGGATGCTTCTACTCCAGCTCCTAATGGCCACAACATGGATGCTTCTACTCCAGCTCCTAATGGCCACAACATGGATGCTTCTACTCCAGCTCCTAATGGACACAACATGGATGCTTCTACTCCAGCTCCTAATGGACACAACATGGATGCTTCTACTCCAGCTCCTAATGGCCACAACATGGATGCTTCTACTCCAGCTCCTTATGGCCACAACATGGATGCTTCTACTCCAGCTCCTAATGGCCACAACATGGATGCTTCTACTCCAGCTCCTAATGGCCACAACATGGATGCTTCTACTCCAGCTCCTAATGTCCACAACATGGATTCTTCTACTCCAGCTCCTAATGGCCACAACATGGATGCTTCTCAAACGGATGGTGGCGACATGGAGGCTTCCAGTGCATCAACTCCCGGCAGTGATGGTGATGGTACTCGTTCAACAGTAAGTCTGTTGTATTATAAGGGTCCATGCGTGAATGCTCTCAGGTTTATTTGACTTGCAGTTTCCATATATTCTACATGAATGATATGGAAAGAAGTAAGAGGAGTCCAGAGGGGATTGGGGCACCGAAATCATACTGTTGTAAACATGCAATAACAAGTTTCTGCAAGTAAAGGCTATGTCAGTTTTTAATTCAGCTATGAAAGTTGTGCACAAACCTTTAGTTGCATTCCCCTTCCAAATGTTTCTTCTGAAACCTTTGTATCTCACAACAATACTTGTTGATATCCTTGAAGATTTTTTTTTCCTGCCTTGTCATTAAAAATAATCATATAATCCACAAATTTCATCTATTTTGTCTTTTAGAGATATTAATATCAAAAACATCTTTTACTCTGATGGTTTTTCGAAATGTCAAGAAAATGTAGAATCCTTTCAAAGAATAATTTTTACAGTCGACTTGTAAGTGCATATTGAAAATTGCTGCTATATGGTTCAATGAATTTGACATTCATGTAGTAAAATATTCTTATTCACTGAAAGGAATTTCATTATGCTCTCTTCTCTTATTTCACTTGATGAAATTTCCACTGGAAAATCCTTGCCATAATTATGTACAGAAGATATTAGATATTCATAATGTACAAGATCATAATACACAACTGATATTTTGATAACAGAAGTACATGTATGTTCATTTATAGTTATGCTTTTCAGGTCTAATTAAAGTTTTGAATAATTTGGTCACATGTTGAGGCCTACAACTTTTGCCATTGCTTCTTAAAGTGAACGTGAACATTTGTATGATGCTGATAAGTAGCACATTTCTTCAACTTCCAAATACAGGTACAAGTGCTTCATATATATATATATAGCATGGATGAAAAATTGTCCTCACATACTAGTCTTGTGGTAACAACATGATGTTTTGTTTCTGAATGAATTGCCAATGTAAGTAAGGTTCAACTATTATTGTAGTTCTTGCGTACAATATGTATTGTACAAGATATTTCCATTTGACAAAACATATCTACACAACGTCTTTCTACACAGCAACGTAAGTTATGACCCTGTATGATGTGATTTAATCGTGCAAATCTATTTTTCTCTCACTTGAAGTTAAAATAGGTTATCTATTTCCAAAGAGTCTGGTTAATAGAACTGCATTTATCTATAGCTTTCAGGTTACAACTCAGAAGAGATTTACGAGTGGTCAGTTAAATACTTGTCAAATGTGAAGGTAATCATCATCTGAAATGTATGAAGTGTCACTTCAAGTAAAAGGTCCCCCATTATTTACAAATGCAGCATTCAGTAGCAATACTTGCATTTTTAATGAAAATGATACTTGCTAATGATCATCTCTCATAATGCATAATTATAACCATTAAAAGTAGAAATTACCTTCTGGAAAGGGAATATAACCGTTCATAAAAATTTGTGTGGTATACTGAAAGTATATTTGTATATTTTATGTGGACAAGAACTGTAGCAATAACAACAACAAATTATATGAACAGGTACATAATTAATTGACATGTTTTATGAGCGAGTATTATATGTTACAAATGTGAAACAGTTAAGTCTGCCTGGTTGCATTGTTGCATTGTTTGAGCTCCTTCTATGCCATCGATCAGTAGTTGTGTATTTGTGAATGAATTGCTGAAATCTTTAAATATTATTAAAGCTATTATTATTGAAGTAAATAGCAGTAGAAGAGTCTTTAACAAAAATATAGTGGGTAACAGAAGTTTGTTGATGATGATAATCAGTATTTATTAGGCCTATATATATATATATATATATATGAATGAATTGTTGAGATCTGTAAATACTATATATTTGGAGTAAGTGCAGTAGAAGATTCTAGTCAGTAAAACTACTGTGTGACTGAAATTTTTTGCCAGTAATAATCAGTACTAATGTATTTATTTATGAAAGAATTGCTCAAATATGTGAATAATATTAATTTGGAGTAAAAACATGCAGCAGGACAGACTATAATTAGACTAGTATCTGTATATTTAATCAGCATTTATAATATGAATGAATTGTTAATATATTTAAATACTATTAAGTTGGAGAAATGTAGTAGAAGAGTCTAGTTAAAACTACTGTGTGACTGAAATTCTTTGCCAGTGATAACTAGTACTAATGTATTTATGAATGAATTGTTCAAATATGTGGACACTATTAATTTGGAGTAAAAACATGCAGCAGAAGAGTCTATAATAAGACTAGTAACTGAAATTTGAATCTCAAAACTCTCGATCTGGAACTTTAGCAGTCCATGTATTTTCTAATAAGATAGTTTTCTAGAGACTTATACTTTGAAGATTCTCATACGTCATTTTCTTCTATTCAACAAAGATAAGCCTTTCAAACTGACTGCCAATGAAATGTGATAATAATAATGCTTATTTTACATAATGTGTAGCCACCAATGTCAAATTTATATTATATCAAAGCACAATAGGTGTTACTGTCATTCTATTTATGGATTAGATACAATGGACACGGCATAAGTCAAATACATTCTTTGATTTATCAACAGTTTTGAATTTTCAACAAGTTTTGAAATAAACACTTTCACTACTTGTTTAATACAAGATTCTATTGTGTTTCCATTATGTGTGTAATATAAACTGAGTATGAATGAGATTTTGCATAGTGAGAAAAGACAATATTCATTATGAATTTAGAGAGAAAGGGGGAAAGAATATGACGAATCTAGACAGAGAGAGAGAGAGATAGGGGGGAGGGGAGGGAAAGGGAGGGTACTGAACAAAAGACATGTTATTTGATTCTACCTTTTCATGTGGTTAATTATAATAAAAGATAGGCAGTCACGTAATCAATAGAAAAATGATAAAAACAAAGGTCTAATATCGCGATCATTGAACCTTATAATTATTACGTGAAAAGAATTAAAGTAGATCAATAATGAAAGAAGAACTGAGCAGTAATAAAAGAGAAAGACTATCAAAATCGTTACATTTAACGAGTATGACTGCATATTATGAGCTTGGACACAACCCTTGTACACGCCATACCTGTTACAAAACCCAATCAAGTTTTATCAAAATTGATTAAAGATTAGGAAAATGAGCATCAATTATCAAACTTTATCCAAACTTATGTCACATACGGACGGACGAACATACACAAGTAGTTATTACATAGTCTTTCCGTGAATTTTGTTCATGCAGGCAGGAAAAAAAAGACCTTTATTATAAAAAAGAGAAATAGAGAAACGGCAGAAAAATCTGCTTTAGCACATTGCGCGCACCATGCAATAAGGCCCTTCTGTGTACTGTACGTATAGGCAAGGGCCTTCTTGCGCAAATTCAAAAGCGCGCATTAGGCGATGCAATAAAGCCATTGTTAATGAACGCCCTTCTTGCGTAGATTACACATGCGTATTAATTCAGCGCAATAAAGCCCCGCACAGAAATCATGTATTTCAAGATGTTTCTAATCAAAACCTAGTTTTTATATTATGGCTGCTCTTTTTGGACAGTATTTTCTCCCCATCTTGATATGATACATTGATTTATCAAACAATCAATGACTGCTTTTAGGTAAAATTCATACTTCCTGTGATTAACGTTCAAGCACTCTCTCCGTTACGGCGCACGCTCGCGTTGCGTAAGGGCGTTATTGCACCGACGCGACGATATGGTAACAACGTCCACATTGGTGTTCTTGGAAGTCAAGGTAGCTGACAACATATCAAAGCATTGAAAAGCTGATGGAAGGTTGACAATCACGTTCAATTCACTGCGGTAAAGGAGGCCGACTCCACCTCCACGTTGACAGGCCCTCGGGAGATGTATAAAGCTGTACCCACGAGGCTTGATGGCAGCGATGACTGCATCGTCATCAGGAGTAAGCCATGTTTCACAGATTCCCACAACATCACAGTTGTTTTCCAAAAAAAATCCTGGAATTCTGTAGATTTGTTTCGGAATGATATGGCATTCAACTTACATAACAACAGATGCTCATCCTTTGGATAGGTCTGATCAGTCAAAAATAATCAAGTTGATTTTACAACTTTTGAGCACAGACTTCTTCACAAACTCAGGATGTGTGTATATATGAAGAGCTTGATTCCAAAAGGAGCTAAATCCATATTTTATCAAAACTGAGTTTTTTGTCTCAAAAGAAATGGTTTCCTACATGGGGACAAAATGCACTACATCACATTTTAAAATTTCACCAGGAAGTATGAATTTTTTTGGTTACAAAATCATGTTTCATTCCAAAAGGAGCTAAATCCAAATTGGTTTCATTCCAAAAGGAGCTAAATCCACTTTGGGTACTTGTGAGTAAATCACCTCTTTTGTTTCTCCACTTTTCCTTCAGCCATGTACCTTCATGTTGTTATTTATGTTAAAGGTGTCGCCCTGGACCAATAATATATGATAAGAAAACAAATCTACCAGTTATTTCTGATTTTTACTAAATAATTAAAATTTGTGGATTTAGCTCCTTTTGGAATGAAACATGGATTTAGCTCCTTTTGGAATGAAACGGATTTAGCTCCTTTTGGAATGAAACTGTGATATGTTGTTTACTTTCTTTTCAAAAGGTATTTTTAGATGTGATTTCACTGTTGTTATTTAAAAGGAAAGGTTTGCTACTAAATTTAAATAAATTATAATGACTTCATTGAGAAAATATTCCCAAATTTCACAAATTTGAGTTACAATATTATGTTTCATTCCAAAAGAAGCTAAATCCACGAAAAAAAAAAAAAAAAAATTAATAAAAAAATCAGAAATAACTTCTAGATATGTTTAAATCATATATTATTGGTCCAGGTTGACACCTTTAACATATATATAAGCATGAAGGTACATGGCTGATGGGAAAAAGGAGAAATAAGAAAAGGCATTTTACTCAGAAGTACCCAAAGTGGATTTAGCTCCTTTTGGAATGAAACTCTTCATATATATATATATATTTATGCATCGGAAGATGAAGGAAACCCGGTAATGACCCGAATTTGCAAACCATAATTGCTTTTACTGCGGTTTGCTCCTTTGAATAAGCGTCTTGTCCGTCGTCGATAAGTTGAAGGGTGAACGGACCCCATCCATGTTTATCACATGGTGATCTTAACAGGCCTAGGGCCGATAAATTGGAACACAACACAGTCAGGGTTTGAAGCAAAAAGCATTATTGTAATAATAGATGGAGTAATTGGTGTAGATAAAGGATTAGAACATTCCATAAGATCCAATTTGTAGCAGTCCTGAATCCTTTGTAGGCACCTAGGTGGCTTTGTCCAGTTCACTTTCCAAGAAGAGTGAATAGCCAAGGTGATGGCCACTGCCATTCAGAGTACCAACTATTGCCAGTGATGAGTGAATGACCATGAACAATATAGTGTGGTACGGTATGTCACTGAGACAGCTCCCGTAGGATTTTTGTGCCAAAGTTGATTTTTTTGCTGTTTTGGCTTCAACAGGGTCCCAATTGACCAAAAATGATGGGGTGCAAATTTTCAGACCCCTCCTTCATTTCCTGGGGGGTCCTAGACCGGGAGCCAGTGGGGGTCAACCTAGCTCGGCAGGAAACCAATTGTAATATGCACAGATGTAAAGATCGCATAGCTCCACATAACGAATTGACCGTCTGGCATGTTCTAAGTGGTGAGTGTGGCCCGGGGGACGCCCCCACCAAAAAAGTGTCCCTTTTGACGACGAAATAGTATTATGTGAATCATATTTTAAGGAAACCTTGAACCACAATGAGATATGTGTCATATGAAAGAGAGTTAAATTATCTACATTTCGATACCAATTTTGAAGAATTTGGGATTAATGAACATCGCAAATTTAAGTAAAAACATGATTTTTGTGATTTTTTTCGAAAAAATTAATTTTTATAAAAAAATTTTTGGCATATGTACAACGATAATATCCTGTGCGAGGGAGGGGTCTATATATTTTTTCAATAAAAAGTTATAGCAATCCAAAGTTATTGATTTAATTTCCACAAAAACAACATTTTTGCCTACATGTGTAATAACTGTATGCATATACGTGCATTAGTGTATTAAGGACCTGTTTGGTGTGTTTACATCGAGTTTTAAAGATAACTTTGAACTCAAACCTCTAATCACCATGTATTTGGGTTCAAAAGATAGATAATTAAAATACCTTCATTCTGATATCAATTTCAATGAGTGATGTAGTGTGTAAAATATAAATTTTTAGCCAAAAAGGTGCTTTATTGTAGATATTCCTCTGATTTTTGCCAGTATATCAGTATATTAACTGAACAAACGTGATAAGACATTTAGTAGTGCAGAAAGTGCAACAGTTTGGGATTGGGGGAGGGGGCAAACATTCCAGGGGGCTCACCTTTCAGGGGCAGTGGCGTAATGAGCGAAAACGTTTTTTGGGGGCAGAAGAAAAATCTGCACCACCATCACTCTTACACGTTACATGCCGGCCCCGTGGAACGTTTTTCTAAGTGGAGTATTAACGATCAGGTAGAGCGAAGCGAGTGCAGCGTAAATTGGCGTGGGGTCCAGTGTCCAGGGTCAAGGGGCGAAGCCCTCGGAAGCTGCACGGGTTTTAGGCATTAAATACGGTCATATAAGCATATGTAGATACCTTATTTGTGACACTGCCATGTCACTTATTGAAGTAGGGTCCAGGGTGTGGAGCCCCCGGAAGCTCAGGTGTTTAGGTATTTAATTACGGTCAGAAGAGCATATTTTGATACCTCATTTGTGACACTGGCAGGTCACTCATTCTTTCTTTCTTTCTTTTTCTCTTTAACATACTTTTTCAAAAAAGTGAGGAGGGCTCGAGCCCTACCGTTCTGCAGGCCCTAACATGAATGCTTCTAAATAATCATATTTGTTTGCCTACTTGTAAATTTGGGAGACTTGTCATTTTCCAACAAAGGCATACAAAAGTATAATTTACCTCCCAAAAAGACTTGTGCGATGTTAGATTCCTTCGTTGTAGGACAAATACAAGGACATTCCCACAGTGACGTCAATTGCGTCATCAAGCCACGTGACAGTATTATATTTTTTAGAGGGGCATAGCCCAGGAAGCGTGAGATCTGTGAAAAATTGATAGTTTTCATCAATTTTTGGTCAATATAAGATTTTCTGAAAAATCAGAGGCTGGAATATTATTAACAAGAGGTGTATTCATGTTTTGAAAGGCTATGTTAGTTGGGTTAGAGTGGTCCTTTAAGCTATATCAGATTTTTTTTTTAATCAACGTTTTTAATCCTTTTTTTTTCTTCTTCCTTTTAAATACGTGGTTATCATATATTCTCTAGTCTCAATTTTGTTTAAGTATTTTATATTTAAATTGAAATTCCATTCACACATTTGTTGTTAATGATCAAGGATAATTCTTGAATGATCAGTTATTTCATTCAATAGGATACCAATCAATATGTTTTTTTTACCTCTGTATGTGCTTGCGTATTTATCTATTTTGTTTTTGCTGCTGCTGTTTGTTTGATTCTTACCGATCAGGACTAAACCTCTGACACATGTAAATCAGAGTGAGTTTATTTTTGTATATCCATCCTTGATAGTAGGCCCTACCTGGCTAAACAAAATTTGAGCAGCCGATACATTTTTCACCCTTTACACAATGAAACGCAATAAAATGAACCATAGTTAAACACAATGGTTTTTTTTTCTTTCTTATATTCTTCAGCTGCTGGGCAAATATTTTCGCAGCTATGAATTTCTATTGTTCACGAGTCAGAGTACTATTTCTATACAAAGCGTTTCAGAATTGTAACTCGGCTGGCTGCGTACAAAGCAATTGAAGAGAATTGAAAAAGTGGAATGACGTATGAAAATGACGTATGACAGAACTATTTGAGTATAAAGGTCGTTATAAAATCATTGTTCAGAATGTATACAATAAAAACAGACACACACCGCCCTCTTTGTTCCATCAATATGATAATAATAAATATAATAATTATTTATTTAGGAAAGAGAGGAACAAACTGGGAAGATTCAGGGTTGGTGATACTATGTAAGATCATAATCGACAGTCCGATGTGAAAAGTGACGAGGTTATCATTTTCAGTGAATTTCTTCACATGCTATCAATAACATTTCCAACTATATATACCTTTTGTGTGTCATATTTATGATGTTATGCAATCATTTAAGTTTGTAAGTCGATTTATTCTCTCCAAATTTTCATCCAAACAGAGGCAAATTTGACTTAGGCCTATACATTTATATAGAAAGGTTTTATTGAACAAATTCCATCGTCGCAGTCTTACAACTTAATTAACATTGGAATACAATTGAAAAGTACATGTATTTACAAGTTAAAAGTATAATAGTCTTAGGACTATGACATAATATATATAAAAAAGATATCATATTAAACTCTATATCAAAATTCAATGAGTAAGGAAAGAAGGAAGGGATGAATGAGGAATAGGAGCAAGAAGCAAAAATCAACAAAAGGTGAGAAAAGAATGAAAGGAAAAGAAAGGAAGGGTAAGTAAGAGGAATATATCAAGAAAGATGAGGTGAAAGACATGTGTAATGAGCCTTCTATTAATTAGCTTTAAAATGTACAGGTCCTCATGGCTTCTACAAACCATCAACATATAAAACATGTATTACAAATCATTACACTAAACATTTGACAGGAAACTTCAAGTATTGTAGCATTGTAGTTATGCAACTTCTCCAGGTGGTCAAATTCATACAATTCATACTATTGTGAAATTAAGTATGATGAAATATATCAGTCGTGCTAAACGTACAGTAAATTATAAAGACTCGAGGCTAGTGAATAGAAAGTCCCGAAATATTGTTTGTAGTACGCACAAACACTCGACGCAAAATTGGGACGGAATTAATATTCATTTGCAATCATGCTCGTAAAATGATGTTAAAGATACATGTACGTCCCAATTAAAACAAAATGAAAGACATTTGTCACTTTAAATAATGTTTTCATTCGCATTTGTTAGTATATACATATCAAAACGTAATATTATACATTTTTGAGCCATTTATTAATATTGTAGGGTTGAACTGAAAATCAATTCAAATACAGTCAACATAAATGTGCCAAGATAAAGAAATGTTTCTTTCAAACTAAGACACTTTGAGCGGTTATAGCCATAAAAAAGGCGTGCTAATAAACACATTAAAGTGATGATACTTTCTCATGTAACATGAAAACGGTATCCCTTATGGATGCAACTTCCAATGGTTTTGACCCGTTTTAAGAGAAAGTTATGGACAATCGATCCATTATCATTTTCTTATCATACAATTGGTGTTAAACAAAAATATGTCACGTTCTTATCCAAATAGGCACGTGTATATTACTTTACTCTTGTTCTTACCTAACAGGGCCTCATGGAAGACCATGAAATTGGTGATATGTGCCACCCTGTATAGTTGTTATCAGAAATATATAAATAATCATAAATTCTTAATCACAGTAATTACCGACAGGTAAAAATGTTCGGTAAATCATAAAATACAAAAAAGTAAACCTACTCTCAACAAGCTTCTTGCGTGAAAGTTTAACTACTGACTTTTTTTTTTTTTAAGAATACATATATGCTAGACTGAGACAATAAAGGAAGAAATAACAATTAGTTAACAATAGTATAGCGTAAATGACCAACGTATAGGAACAGTTTATACAGTATGGATTCGAACATGTAAACGACAACCCACAGCAAGCGATATCATTGTGAATCTTAAAGATTATCAAAAACTTAAACCGATTTCTAATAAAACAAACAACAACAATAACACAAACTAACACCGTAACGTCTTTACGCAGTATGGATATTGAGAGGCGATATGGGATGAACATAAAAAGCGTGTGATGCGTTTCAAAGAAGTATGTTGCACAAGAGTATATTTGCGATCGAAATATAATGGAGCAGTAAAAAACTTTTTTTTTTATTAACAGTTTGGTTGTTTATTTGCCTCTCTGCACGGTCACTCATGTGCCACACGTACAATCTTGAACAGAACAAGAGGCACGAATTGAAGGAAGGATTTGAAGATTATCTTGCACTGGAAAATGTTTGATAATTTTGAAGAATTTAGTATTACCATCAGTTGTGGCACATGGAGATTATTTGTGTGGCATATAAAGAGTTAATCTATTCGATAGCCGAGTAACGCAAATTACAGACGCGTCTTATTTGTTCGTACCATAGCGAGCCCATATTGGGCTCTCGAAGGAAACCTGCGCATGCGCACATGGTAACCGTTAGTGTTGTTTATATGGTTATAATGTTCATGCAAACCCACCGTTCATCAAACCATCGTTGGCACAACCAGTAAGGACAAAGTAATAGTACGTTGGAGTTGTGGCTTCGAAACTTTTTTTGTTTTTGTTTTTGTGCATGTATAAATAGTAAGGCAAAGCAATAAATAATCAAAGTATAATCGTTTGTGACCTCTTTGCAAGCTTTCGTAGCTTATGTATGGAAATGAGTTCACACTGGAATCTGGGCTCGCTTGAGAACGGAAATATAAGACGCGCCCCAGACACCATAGTTGATAAACATGTAAATATTATCAAAGTTATAACATCTTCAACTTCTAATTGTTCGTGCATTGTTTAATTGTTTTAACTCCATTTGCTAATCATCAAGATTCTCAACAAGGTAAAATTATCTTCGGCTTAAATGTATATCTCTTTGGAAGATAGGCAAGTTTTATATACATTACATTTAAGACGCCGTCACATTAAAAGTGTCCGTCGGTGTGATTTGAGCTGTGACTATTTGCATATTCAAGTTTACACTGATTATTGATGCTTGTATCTTGTTATAAAGAAGGAATTCGGTAAGGTATAGAATTTAGGATACAAAACAGGTCAGTGTAGAATGTCACACCTGTCATATCTGATTGTTGAACTATACATGAACGAAATACTCTAATACCATGATGAAGCGTATACAAACTTTCTGTAGCAATGTTTTCATTCCAAAGTATACAGTGATCTGATACAAATCAAATAGATATATATTAACACTTAATTTTCATCTCTGCGACTATACTAAAAGCATGTCTTTAAGGTACAACCTAAACATCGTAATATTGTTAAGATGCCAGTAAACTCTTATATCGAAAGCAGTTATTAAAGAATAAAGATACATGTGAACTCTTCCTTACCATCTAATATTTGTTATTGCCAAATCGAAAAAAATGACTCGATGCCAGAGCCATGTTAACACTTTTGCAGGATTTTTGTCTTATTATTGGCGAGAAAAAAAATGAGCATCCCCACTACAATCATTTTAAAATTGTTTTCTAACAATATTTAAATTAAAATCAAAGGTCAATACATCCTATAGGCTCAAAGATATATTTTGTTTTCATGGGCATCTATGCCACATCTTTTGTTAATTCTAAACATTTTACTCGTAGTCAGTAATTTAGGGATTGAATATTTTTTTAATTGGTATAAAATGGCATCTTAAGAAATTGGCAAAGTTGTGAGATCTGGAAATTTTACCCAATACATATCTTTAATATTATTTCATATAATTGGTTATGAAGAAAATATTTGTTGCAGGACCATATCTATCAAAAAGAGGTTGAACAGAAGAATAAACGGCCACAATAGTTCAAAATGAAAAACCGATTTACATGCCAAATGTCATACTTTTATTGCAATTATAATTAAAATGCACAATTCCTACCATATCCAGCACCATTCTGCCGTACTATTTATGATATGAGGGATGGGGTATTAAAGAAGATTTTTTTTTTCTCCTGCGAGATCACTTGTTTAACGAACGCTTATACATTGACCCTTTTCATCGGAGGCTTCCTTCACAACCTTTCCAGATACCTGGAGAAAAAGAAATAACATCAGTGAATTATGAAAGCGGATAATAAGCACATGTGTATCAAATATTAAAATACATTTCACGTAACAAATTGTATGAACTAATCATAATAAGAAATCATTAATTAATTTCAATCTTAAAGATACTATGTCCCTTTTGCAGCCAACATCAAATTCTGTAAAACTTTGCAGGAATTATGAATATGTCATGCATGTCCTATCTGTGAAATGTAAACGTTAGCAGTCTCCTAATATTCAAATTATGCAAGGAAACCCGTTTACTTGCTAGACTTTACTGTCAGACACTATTGAGTGACTGACTGGCTTTTTTCATCTTTGGTAATAACTTACATAAAATGAGCTGTAAAGGGTACATGAGCATTTGTCTACATCAATAACCCACTTCTTGTAATGGCCAACATTAAACTGATTGAATCTTTGCGCAGCATAAAACGTACGACAATTCGATACGATGGTCTGAAAAATCAGACTATTACTTAATGGCTCTATAGCTCCTAAGTCACTTCGGCAACTAATATTCGTTGTTTTCCCACTTAAAGACATTTTCATGCCCCCCCTTTTTTTTTAGGGAAGCTCTAAATTAGTATTGTCTTTCAAAAGCCGTTGGAAATTAACCTTTTGATTGTTTTGGCCTGCAAATGGGACATAGTACCTTTAACATAATCGAGACAGAACTAATGTTAATGTTTGGCTATAAACCCCAAAGCAGATTAATGGACAAGCCATGTCGAGAGGGCTTGCGTACGAACTTAGGGCCCTAATTATTACAGCAATAGGGAAAATTGAATTTATCATTAAAAATATACCTATGGAATTTTCTGACTACATTTCCTGAGTATTTTGCAAACAGGAGAATGAATAATGAGTGGAAATATTTAGCAAAATCATTGCCTAAAGATTTTTTTAATTCAAGAACACGTAATGTTTCCTTTCGCTTTCACACTGTGACACTTTACGCCCTCTGTCGGCATCACCATCACCATGTTTGACAAATGTACAAATAATGTGTACATATCAAAATCACAACAATTCTGTGCGAGCGCCATTTGGGGTCACGTTATTATCATGTTACATGAGTTGCGTGGTCGTATTAAGTAATCAAATTTCGAGGTAATTTTGTCATAACTCAGTCCATTTCCTTTAAATTGAAAAATTTTGCACTCAAATCTGTTTGCGAAGCCAGCGACGAATTAAACACCTTCAAGATTGAATTTTGACAATATTTTCGAAATTATTTGGCAAGCTCATTTTTTTTCAAAAGAAAATAAAAGGCGATAGACATAACGCACGTACCTTATTCATTGTCTTCGTCACTGATTGTTTAGAGATCAGAACCATTGCATATGTAATTAATGTGGAGATTGAATGTGTGTGTGGGGGGGGGGGGGAGAGAAAGACAAAATGGAAAACAAAGGTACGTTAGTCTGAATGAAAGACAATACTTTTATATATCTACATTTTCGTGTTCTCTACGTGCCATATCCTGAGACGTTGATGACCATGGAGTGCCACAACTCTCTGTCCCATATTCTACGAAGTAATTCATTCTCCCCGAGATCAATTCCACATTCAGAAATCCCACTTCTTACGCTAATCATCCACAGAATCCTCCTTCTACCCCTACTCCTCCTCCCCTCGATTCTTCCAGTCAATGCAAGATTTTCCGAACCATTCTTCCGTATAACATGGCCCAAGAAGCTTTCGTCTTGTTCCTGCCATGGCAAATACCTCATTATTAGAAACTTTTTCTGTCCATGAAATTTTTAGCATCCTTCTCAGGAACCAAACTTCACAACTTTCCAGTCGCTTTCTTAGGTCTGATGTCAGTGTTCAATCTTCACATCCATACATTAGAGCTGGATACACGTAGCAATTGAGTACGTGTAGTCTCGATTTCATCTTCAGCTTCTTATTCGTTAAGATGTTTTCTACATACTACACATGTTTATTATATACTATATCGTCTATCTTACCAACACAGTAATTAAGGATTAAAACTGAATCGTGAGCAATTCTCCTATAGAATGTTAGAAACAGTCATAATATATTGTATGCGATTTTGTAAACTACATTGTAAAGAGTGTCTGATGTTTAGTCATGCATGCAGAGATTCATATAGAAATGGTACTTAAATGTACCGGGAGGATAACTCTATCAAGACATATCATGAAACCAATGATTAAATAATCATAAAAAGTGGGACATTTTTTCTGACTCACTCTGTATAGACCTTTCGATAAACATGTACACATTAATGATATTATATATAACTTTATATGATATACTTTTTCAACAGCTAAGTTTCCTATCAAAACAAATGATAAAATATTTTATTTTCAATAGCTTTGTTACAGAAAGACACACAAATGACCTTCTATGTAATCCCGTAATATAGTATATAAAGTTCATTGCTTCACAAATTTGACGAGTGCTTGATACGAAACCCTTAGGTTAATAATAATAATAATGTATTAATATACCGCATTTTCCATATACCTGTTCAAATGCACTTTAAGGCTATATTGTTATTCATATAATATATATATTATATTTTTTTTTGAAGGTATTGAGATATTCTTGGTTACGAAGAGATATGGGCAGGTTATTCAACATATTTGGAGCAGCAGTTGTAAAAGCTCTGTCACCAAGTGTCAGGAAAACCCATCGTGGTAGTAAAGGGTCTAGAAAGGGAGGATGTCAGCAGCAAAGACATCAACAATCCAAAGAGAGATCTTTTGAGAACACTAAAGTATCTACGGATCTCTCTCAAGACAAAAATTCTGAGGAAGCAAGGCACGATCAACTGAATTTCTGTGTGCTTAATGCACGCTCACTCAAGAATAAAACAACAGAATTTCAAGACTTTGTTGTAGATAATAGCTTCGACATTGTTTGCATATGTGAGACTTGGCTCACTCCATGTGATGGTGCGGTCATTGCTGATTGCTGTCCAGAGGGCTTTGTCTTCAAACACCAACCCAGGGCCGGAAGACGTGGCGAGGCGTCGGATTCCTTTTCCGCAATGAACTGAATGTAAATGTAAAACCACCATTAGTCTACGAAAGCTTTGAGATGATGTCGGGTACTGTTACATCAAACAGCGTCAGTACCGACATTGTTGTCATCTACAGGCCGCCTCGGACTCAGTCTTCTTTCATTAAGTTCTTAGATGAGTTTTCGTCGATGCTTGATGACAGAATCTTTAGACCGACACCTCTCCTGATAACGGGTGATTTGAATATTCATCTGGACAATCTGACTTCTCCAAACACTAAGAGGTTCAACGAATTACTCTCTAGCCATGGTCTTTTAAAGGTTATTGGTGAACCTACCCATGAGAAGGGACATATTCTTGACGTATTAATAATTCGCAAGTTTGAGTGTCAGTTTTATTCCAATGTTCAAATCATACCTGGCATATCTGACCATTCTGCCATCACTTGCAACCTTCACCTTAATAAACCTCATCATAATAGCAGTTATAAGGTTGTGCGAAATATCAAAGTGATAGACCGGATTGGACTTGCTACTGATGTTCGTCAGGCATTTATGTTGTTCTCATCGTACATTGACATTGAAAGTGCTGTTGATAATTACAACTCTCAGCTATGTAACATTCTCGACACTGTCGCACCTGCTAAGAAACGCAGCAGGAGGAATCACTCTGTCAGCCCGTGGTACAACCATGAAATTGCTTTTGAGAAACGTAGTTGTCGACAAGCTGAACGGAAGTGGCGCTTCAAAGGCAAGCTGGAAATTGATCGGCAGCTGTACTGCAATCAAAGAAAGGTTGTCAATTCTCTTGTTCGCAAGGCCAAGCGTAATTATTACGTTAGTCTCATAGAAGACTGTGGAACGGACTCGAAACGACTTTTCAGTGTGGCTAATCATCTCCTTAATCGCAAGAAGTCGTCGCCTCTTCAAGCTCATGTGAATGGTCAATGTTTGGCACAGCTTTTCAGCCAGTTCTTTCAGTCAAAGATAAGTAACATTTGCAGTAATTTATCTACAGATGTCACTCATCCGCCGCCATTGCAAACCTCTGCATCTTTACTATCTTTTAGATCTACCACACCAGCTGAGATTGAGAGACTTCTTCGCAATACGCCACCCAAGTCCTGTGACTTGGATCCGATCCCTACCAACTTAGTGAAAGATTGTGCCCCGGTTTTTGCACCTATAATAGCCAGCATTGTCAACTTGAGTATTCAACAGGCATCAGTTCCAGGTTCACTGAAGTCAGCATACATCCGCCCCTTTTTGAAAAAGCCATCTCTTGATCCAGATGCTCTTCAGAATTACCGGCCTGTGTCGAACCTTCCATTTCTGTCCAAGATCCTAGAGCGTGTTGTCTTCTCAAGACTATCAGAATATCTTCTAGATAATGATCTTCTGGACAATCGTCAGTCTGCATATCGGCCGCATCATGGTGTAGAGACTTTGCTCGTCAACCTATCAAATGATGTCTTAAGGGACATGGATGATGGGAGAATTACTGTTCTGTTACTACTTGATCCATCTTCCGCATTTGATATTGTCAATCATATAATTATGTTAGATACTTTGAAATCACTTGGTGTAGATGGAAAAGCTCTTAAATGGTTTAAGTCGTACTTATTTGAAAGGTCTCAAATTGTTTGTGTTAGTGATTCAAAGTCTGATCCTGCTGCGTTGGTTAGTGGTGTTCCCCAGGGATCTGTTGGAGGCCCAACACTTTTCTCAATTTACTTAAGTGGTCTGAAACAGATTTTACAATGTCACTCTTTTAATTACCATTGTTATGCAGACGATATCCAACTGTATACATCATTCCTACCTAACCAAACCAATGTCATGGATACCATCACAAAACTTGAAGCTTGTGTTCATGATATCAAGAAATGGATGAGCTCTAATTCCTTGAAATTAAATCAAGATAAATCAGAGCTGTTGTTTATCGGTTCTAAAACTCTACTAGACAGGGTCAGCCTCCCCTCTATTAAGGTTGATGATGATGTTATCACTCCATCTAAATCATGTAGAAATCTTGGAGTTTTATTTGATTCTACATGTCCATGTCAGTTCAGATCCCGGCTGTTTGTAAATCTGTCAGGTATCAACTACGTAATTTAGGCATTATTCGCAAGTATTTAACCCGCTCGGCCACAGAAAAAATAGTTCATGCCCTCATATCGTCTCGACTGGACTTTGGTAATGCACTTTTGTTTCAGTTGCCACAATCTCAACTCTCACGGTTAGAAAAATTACAAAAATAAGCAGCCCGTATTGTTACCCTTACCAGACGTACTTCTCACATTACTCCTGTTTTGTCTTCACTACATTGGTTACCTGTTGAATCCCGTATTGTATTTAAATTATTATTGCTTGTTTTTCACTGTATACATGGATCTGCCCCAGAGTACAATATTAATTTGTTAATGCCTTATAATCCTCCCAGACGCTTAAGATCTTCCGATTATCAATTGCTTGTTGTTCCGAAAACTAAGAAATCATGGGGGGATCGGTCATTTGCACACGCTGGACCTTACCTATGGAACCAATTGCCACAACATATTCGTTATATTTCAAGTATAGATTGCTTTAAACATGCCCTTAAAACTCATTTGTTTAAAGCGGCTTTTCAGTAGATTTAGTTTTATTTTCACATTGTCGTTGTTCATTTTTGTGTGTATTTTTGTGTACTTATATCTTTTCTTCTCCATGCGCCTCGAACACATTATTCATGTGGAGTGGGCGCATTATAAATACTCTATATTATTATTATTATTATTTAACGAGATGCCTTGAGAAGAGCGAAGGGAGTAGCGGAATGGTGGCCTGATAGTTATGAGTTCAGAAAGGTAGGGAGGAACCAGGCAGTGGATGCATTTGAAGGTGAGAAGAATCATTTTGTATTTTGATAATACTAATATTAGCTCATATTTAATCAAAAGTTTGTAATGAAATTTTCTATGATATCATTAATTAAAAAATAGAAAATTCTCTGAAAACGTGATTCTGTTATGCTGAATGAACCATAAGTTAAATCCAACTGTCACTGATGTATGACAGTGTACAATTTTAATTTTATTCTCAATCTTTAACGGTGCTAAATTGAGTAGATTAATCTGTAGGCATTTACGAAATTGTATCAACTGACACTTCACCATTGTAACATACCCACATCATCAGCAGACAGGTATTTCTCTACCAAGGATACCAAGCCGGCTTTCTCCAGTGCAGCTTTCAAATGTTCCCTTCGCTTCGTCTTTGTTCGTAGACGCCATTTTCGAAGCATATCCAAAGTTCCAATGTATGAGCCCCCTTCTTTTTCGTTTTCACCATTGAAGCGAGCGATATCTGCAGGTGTGGATCCTAGTATAGTTCCTAATTTATTAACGACTACTTTCCCGTAGATTTCACTAGCTATCTTCTCCAGAATTTCGTCGGAAACGTCGTCGGTTCTGTAAATGAAATTATCAACAAATGATGATCATGAAAATCATGATGATTATTATGATTGGTTATTATATTCTTCATTTTAAATTCTTTTCTCAAATGGGAATTCATTATTATACTATATGTTTGTCAATTATATATTGATATGTTGACTCATATTAAATATCCAGCAGTCATAATGTATATTAATAAATTGGAAGACAACCTTATCCTTGAATTCTAAAATCAGATAGAATATTCTATGATGAGGAATTCATTTATGACACCAGTTTTTGATTCCAAGTAATGCAATTGTCTTAAATAGCATAATTAGCATAGGTACAATGTATGGACTTCATTGTCATTGTTTATCTATATAAAGCCTAAAAATGGTGCAATGCAACATTGTAAATCACTTTTGAAAAAGTAATCAATAATTCATGAGAACATATTCCATGTAGATGTAGAATAATTAGCCTAATTGGCATAACCATCTAATTAGCATATATGTGCAATATGTAATAATGTTGATAAAAGCTATTAAAAAAGTTGCCCAAAGTTGCCAAGCTGGCAACTAAGCTGAATTTACTTCAATACCAATCTAGAACACAAATCAACAACAAAACTTTGTACTTATCAACTTTTCCAGGTCTGTAAAACTTCTACAGGACTATTACTTGATCCTGGAACTAATTTGATTATATTGGACATTTGATCTGAGTATTCTGACATGCTCAAAGTGTTATAATTTGGTCAAGACAGATAAATACATTGACTATTCCTCTGGAAATGGTATTATGTCGTCGAATTCTCACAAATCTAAATATGTTATATGTTTTCCCCTTCCGTTTCGTAAGGGGGATATATATACCAATACACCTTTCAGTACAAATCATAATTCTAGTCACAGTGGGAGTTGACAAAGACGTGGCAAAACCGTTGAATCAGAACGTAAACAAGTTTCGTGTATACCCTTTTTTCTATTCTGGCATTTAGTTGATATCTAGGAACAATATCGAAGGAATCTTATAAGCTTTTGGCGTATCCCATCAATGAGATTTTAATGAAGAATGATCCAAATGTACATTAGCAATAGGAAAATAATGTTAACCTGGCTTTAGAAGTAAAGACTTCACCGGCTGCTGCTGATGCGCCTTGAGGAGGTGTAGTTTTTCCCAGTGATGTCTCGGTTCCTGATTGTAAGAATAGGAAATTGTGTTAGCTTTGTAAATATATATATTTATCATGTTCATGTACAGTAATTGCTTTTATGATTCTGTTTTTCAACTTGATTAGTTACACACATACTCGCCTTTAAAACCTCAAAAATCTCAATTTATTATTTGTATTTCAGTTATTCGCTAGCGATCAAAATGCTATTCGCCTTTATTAAAATGAGTCGAATAAAAACAAAATCTGTATTGAATAATCTAAGTTCAATATTGTTTTTCGTTATTATTATTATTATTTGGAACGTTTTGGGTGGGGAAGAATCCCTTTTCGATGATGCCACTTAATACCTGTACTCTTTTTGTTGGTATGTTGTACTCGTGTGCCGAACGTTATAATGTTGACAGTTAACAGGACGTCACCTACTCTCGGAAATCAACCTAAGGTAATTTCATTGGCCATGAAAGTCATATTTTGAAATGAGCAAACATGTCGCAAGACATCTATTAGTTAAATCAGAACTGATTTTATTATTTACTATATAAATCTATGTATCTACCTATTATTGCTTAGTCCTCCAAGACAAAGCAGTCATTCGAAACAAAAAATCACAGATGTGCATACCCCCCAACACCCCGCTATACCTGTCACGCTCACACAACGCCAGCATGTAAACTTCCTCTCTTAAAGCGGTCCCAGATACAGAACAGGGACATGTTGCTAACAAGGAGAGGGGCCGGAGGGAGGGACATAGGTAGATACATAGATTTATATAGTAAATAATAAAATCAGTTCTGATTTAACTAATTTACCACAATAAATCATATGTATCTACCTATTATTGCTTAGACCAACACAGATGCAAGCGGGAGGCATGTCCCAAACAAAAAAGGTTAGCGGGGAACCAACGAAGACGAAGCCACCAACAACGATGCCGTAGCAAAACGCTCCTCACTCGCCGGCACATCCTAAAGATAGCACGCGATGAACGTATTCGGCGACAACCAAAAGGCAGCCTTCATAATATCATGAAGGGCAACCCCAAAACAAAGCCCAGGAGGTACCAAGACCCCTGGCATCATGCGCACGAGGACGCACACCCTCCGAGAGGGCCTCGGGACCCGCAGTCTGAACCGCCTCCACAATCCATCCAAAGATAGATTCCCACGAGACAGGTGAGACGGGCTCCCGCCTGATAAGAAAAAGCAGAACGCTATCAAGGCAAAAACCAAAAACCCCAGAGGGGTAAGGAGAAAACTGATCCACCTACCGACTCCCCTCACAGAGGAGTAGCAAGGGAAAAGGACAGTGGGAGTCTAGCCACCAACAGGCAAAGACCCCGCAAAAGACTAACAACAGCACAGAGCTTCACAGAAGCCGAGCTTAGCAAAACGGATCCCGAAACAGACCGAGAACCAGAAACACCAGAAAGTGTAACCGAGTCCAACCAAGATACCCCGGGGGCAGGGGCAAAGCCCCCACCAGCCCCCTGGGCGGTCGGTGGCCTTCTCAGATGAGGCCAAAATCGGAGACACACAATCCGAAAACAAACGCTTCCTACCCTATGCCGAAACGTCGGGTGACGAAGCCTGCCCAAACACCTTAAAAGGCTGTAGGGTTTAAGCTACAGAACCAGCCCGATCATCACTATCATGCTACACCGCACCAGGCTGCAACACTTGGTGGTAGAAACCACCCCGTGACCGGGGGCCCTCTGTCACGGAGGCAACTCAACAGAGAACCCGAAACACATACGAAAACCGTCAGACAGAGTCCAAGTCAGACTGACGGACCGAGGGCACCAACCTCCCAAAACGGGGCAAGGCGCCGATAGTAGCTGCCCCCAGAGGAGCACTAAATAAACAGCCGGAGGCTTAACCCCAAACAAGAGCCGACGGCACAAGGTGGCAAGCCAACACAGCAACAGGCAATCTGGGCCTAAAAGGTCTAACGGATGCCGGAGAAGTAACACCCGAGACTCATAAATCAAACCCGAAACTGGGTCAGGCATATGACCGGGGCCGACTCAAAAGCCGTCCAAAGCACGGGCAAGAAAAAAGGAGTAAACCTCCGCCTGAAAAACCGCGAAACCCGCCGCCAGGTTTACTGAAACTTCAGTAACCCAACTAACAACTCCCATAAACATGGAGACAACTTACACGCCACAGCAGACACACTCGCAAACTCAGCGAATACAACTGACAACGAGTACGGTGCGACCGAGTCCGGCCTAAAGCCAGCCGGCGCACGGGCAGAAATAGGCACCAAGCCCTCGCCCGAACGGGGTGATAAATTTGATGCCAAAAATATTGGCGTCTGCCGGAACAACTGGAAGCCCCAGTAGCCCGAGCGAAAGAAATATCAAACCCCCCAAAAAAAACTCAAAGCCGCCTGAGCGGAAACAGAAACGGCCGACTGAAACGTTTGACGCTAAACCCTGGCCGCCAAACCACCACTCCGCCTCCTCAGCCGGAGGGAACGGAGCAGTATCGCCTCCCCACTCCAACGAAAGACTTAGCGAATAGAAACACCTCGCTTGAGAAAACGGGGTCACTCGCGAACCCAATGATGGTTGTGAAACCAGGGTCAATTTCGCCCCCGATGACACGAATTGCTGTAAACAACTACGCACAGCCCGCGTCTCCTACGAAGCTGGCCGGTCCGGACAAGACAGCACGGCTTGTAACAGAATTATATCCCCGGCAACAGCCCTAAATAAACTGCCACTCATGGGGGACGGACACAGTCCGAACTCGGCGGAACAGTAGTCGTTTGTCAAAACGCCCCGAAGCTCAGCCTGAGCGGAGGCAGAAAAGGCAGACATCGGCGAGAATTTCGACTTCGCCTTCTTAGCTCCTGTCCCAGCCGAAACTTGGGGACGTAACGGGGGACGTAACAAACTCCACGGCCCTGCCAGAGCCTTAGCTCTAGCTACCGGGCAACGTAACCATGGCCGCGAACTCCACCGCCTCTCCCTCCAAAAGCGGGGGACGAAGCGAACTTCGCGGCCGTGCTAGAGTGTCAGCTCCAGTTCACGGAAAGTCAAAGCGAGCCTGAACACTTTCATTTCACGGCGGCGATTACATGCATCTCGCTAGAGAAAAACAGGGCCCCTCTCGACAAAGTTGGTCGTGAAAATCCGGAACAACTCCGCGCTCAACAGCACAAACTTAGCTCCAGCCCCAGCCGAAAACGGGTGGACGAGCTCTTCCGCTTCTTACCCCCAATACCGGAGACGAAGCGAGCTACACGGCCGAACTAGAGTTTAAACTTAAGCTAAACAGGCGGTGTGAACAGGGCAACAAGCTCTGTCGCCTCTCACTCGTAGATACAGGCGGCGAAGTGAGCTACACGGCCTCACTATCCATAACCCAACTGTACGGCCGGTGTGAATAGGGCCTCGAGCCCCTCCGCTTCTCACCCGTAAAAAACGGGTGGTGAAACGAGCTTCACGGCCCTATACTAGAGCTTCAGCTTTAGCTTTACGGGCGGTGAACATGATACGAAAACGACACACCGAGAGGGGCCCAAAAACCACCTCCGCACTAATTACCTCTGCTAAAAGAGGAGGCTTAACAAACCACGAGCTGGGTACCATCCCTTCCGACTACCAGGCGATCGTTCAAAAACGAAACAAAGCCTCAAACTAATGTCCCCACAAAGGAACAGATCAGCCGTACGTGGCAATACCCTAACAAAAAGATGGGATATCACGCAAAAAGTCCGCCCTGCACGAGAAAATAAATTCCTCAAAAGAGGTATAGAATCCGGAGAAGAACGCTGTCGAAACAGCGAAAACGGAACACTACCACCAGCACTGGGGCGAGAAAAGTAACACAAAGATACGTCTCTAACAAAACCCTCGCGTCAGAGCCCAGACCCGAAAAACGACTCGGGCCCGAGGCCAGCTGCGAACCCTCCGAGACAACGGAGGCCGAGTCCCAGTCACACTGACAATCCAGCATGACCGAATCATACGGCTGAGGGAATAAAACCCCACTGAGGTAAACAACCCCTCACCCAGCAGAGCGCCGAGAGAAACGGGCGCCGGACAAACAAAGTCTAACCGAGCGCCGACTGTAAGAGGCAAAGATTCTGAAGTCAGAATAGCGGTACTCGACAATTCAGAAAAATAATTTGAATCCGAAGACAAATGACAGGCTCCGCTACACCACTAGCCGGAGCACGGGGACGGAAAAACCGCACCCGATACCGTGCCGGGTGACAAATTTGACATCAAAGTTTGTTCACCCGCCGATACAGATGGGGCGCCCAGCTGACGGAACAACTGCAACATGAGAGCCCTGAGCTCTGCCTGCGCAGAACTCGACAAAGACGACACCGGCGTCGATTTCTTGCCTTCTGAGCCCGCGAACCAGCCAAAGCATGGACGCTCGAACTCTTCCGCTTCTTACCCGTAGCAACGGGGGACGAAGGGGACTTCTCGGCCTAGCTAGCTTTCTCAAGCATAGCTCCACGGCCAAACTGACTCGAACCGTCACGCTTTACTGCTTCTATAGAAACGTGAGCGAGACCTTGGCGACAGAGCCCCAGCCACACCAACAGCCTAAAGCTGAGGCCAGAAAACCAGTGAGTCAAACGACTCCTCTCCCGGAGACGCACCGAGAGAAGCGGGCGCCGTAGACACAAAGCCTAACGAAAAGCCGACTGTATGGGGTGACAAAATCAACGCCACAGGAGGGACACCCAAGAATCCGGAAAAATAATCCGAATCCGAGGACAAAAAGCACGGCTCCGTCGAACAACACCAGCCGGGGCACGGGTTACGGTAGGCACCGAACCACAAGCGTGCCGGGTGACAAATTTTTCGCCAATTTGTGCACCTGCCAACTGAAGACAATAGCCCACCAACCCAGACAAAGCCTGGGCGCTCGGACCCTTCTGCCTCTTACCCGCTACAACGGGGGACGAAGGGAAGGCTTCCTGGTCTTGCTAGCTTTCATAAGCTCGGCAATACGATCGATTGACCTGTGCCGTCTCGCTTCACTGCTTCTAAAGAAACTTGAGCGACAACCCCTAACAAAGGAGGCATCTCGGCCGTGTTAGCTTTGTCAAGCTCGGCTAGCTCTAGGGTCAATTGACCTGGGTCGTCACGCCTCACTGATTCCATAGAAACATGAGCGAAACCCCTACGGTATAGTGTAACCGGGACCCTCACACAGCAATGCCTCGAGAGAAGCTTCAGTGAAACACCTTGCTCGGTGTGACCGGGGTCTGTTCGCGTCAACACTTCGTGCGAAGCTTCAGCGAAACCCTTTGGTCAGTGTGACTGGGGCCTGCTCGCGTGAATGCTTCCTGAGAAGCTTCAGCGAGCTGCTCGAGCGTCAAACTTCGTGAGAAGCCTCAGCGAGCTCAGACCGTGGCGTGTCACTGGGGTGATTACAGGCACCTCATATGTGAACGCAATCCGGGTCGACTTCATGCTTGAATGCATGGCTCGTGCTTCGCACGGCTGTTGTCTCGCAACAGAGCACAGGGGCCGTGAAGCCCGGGGCCTCTACAAGTCATGCTAACCCACGAGGGGGAGAGCCGCTGGTAGGAGTCTCTTTATTCAGTGTCAATGAATCTTAGACCTCGACATACTGGCGCCGGAGCATAGCCCGCTGGCTGGCCCGGACGCGGTATCCGTCGGTAACTTACTACAGGGCAAAACTCCAGACACACCAGGCATAAAATACCCGGTGCGGGGAGCAACCTGTCTCGAGCCTGTACTCGAGACGCCCTTACCTCCCCCCTCCTGCCGCACCAAACCCACTCGCTAGTGAGGTGGTGACAACAGCCGTAACTGGGGGAAGTGAATCCACTCCAAAACCAGACGCCTTGTCCATTGGAAAATCTGTGGATGAGACAAAACAAATTTTCGAACGAAAGCAAAACACAATATAACAAAGTAACCACAGTTACTAAAAACAAAATCGACGAGCAACCAGCGTCAATCACAAACAAACTGCGTCGATTATAAACACACGACAAACTCGAACAAAACAACAGCGTCGTTTATAAACACACGACAAACTCGAACGAAACAAAGCGTCGTTTATAAACACACGACAAACACGTAACAAAACAACCCTAACGTAGCAAACAACTACGAAAGAGAAAAACGCATATGTAGCGTCAACAAAGAACTTAACACACAGCGAGCTCTAATACAAAAGAGCCGCACCGTATACACACACGTTAACAACACACGAGGTATGCACAAAGAAATCCCGTAACATTCGAGTTTAACACACACAGTGAAAAAGCCCCGGAACACAAAACACTGTGCCCGGGACCGAACTCAAAAAGGGAAGTACGCTCGGCAAAATGAACACTAAATTCTTGCCAAGACTACAGTGATTGAGGGTTAAAAAACCGAACCAAAATGTATCAAAACAAATTGGAACTGGATAATGACAGAAAGAATGCACCAAAAACGCTGCGAGGAGCAAAAAACCCCAAATTCAGCGCTAGTGACTTATCTGCACTCCTTAACGAATGACCGCGAAAAGAAGAGAGGAAGTTTACATGCTGGCGTTGTGTGAGCGTGACAGGTATAGCGGGGTGTTGGGGGGTATGCACATCTGTGATTTTTTGTTTCGAATGACTGCTTTGTCTTGGAGGACTAAGCAATAATAGGTAGATACATATGATTTATTGTGGTAAATTACGTAATCCTAACATGATTTCTTTTGGACAAAGAACAGAGTATTGAATGTGCCCTCGAATTAATTTTTCGAAATTGGTTGCTGTCCAAATTAAGATTCAGATCATTTAATGTTCACCAATTCAATACCGTGTTCAAACTATTTATATATATATGTGTGTGTGTGTGTTTGTATGTGTGTGTTCAAACTTTGTTCAACAGTCCTCTGCGTGAAATTACAGTCGCTTCTTAAAACACAAGTATTTTAGAATATGAGCTGTTTTAAAACCATAATTTGTGCTAATTACTTTATTAACCAAGTAGAAATATAGTCAAAATTGTAATTCTTTCCAAAAATACTTGCAGGATTATGTAAACATCCCATTGACCATCATCACATGGATACCAATATACAATGCATAATCATGCTGTTAGTGTTAGTGTAATCAACACGTAAATGCTAAATTTTGGCATGGTAATCACATTGCCCACATACCTAAAAGGTCCTTTAGCGTATCTTTCTGAAAAATGTTTGACACCAGAAACAGCAAACGAACAAATCTAAAGAAATAGAACCCCCGAAAAGTTTTTAATTTCAAAATGTCGTCCAAGAAAACAGCCAACACCTTAAAATAGCCATAGGACATGATATATCTTGGAAATGCAATGTTTGTGTGTTTTCAAGGAGCATATTTATGCAGGTAGTTCCCCTGAACTCGTTGATACCAAACAACTTTTTCAATATCCTATATCTCAAAAATCATAAGATTTGGTGTTTGCTCCCTAGGTATATATACATAGAAATGAGGGATTGCATAAGTGTGATATCAGACAGACCTTAACACTTACCTTTGGTTAATGCTCTCCAGATATTTATTGGCTCTTTGCAGTCATCACAAGTAGCATTATCATTGCCTTTCAGGATACTTCTAATGGAGATCAATTCCTTATCGTCGTATTCAGAACAGTTTGGACACCATATTCCAATAGAATATTCTATCCGTCTTGCCCAGCGCTTTTTGAGATCCTCCAGTATTCCACGCAGATCGTCAATAATCTTAATAAATCAAAACAAAATACATTTACTAGAAGCATGAGGAAACAATATACTCAGTGACGTATTTAGTTGCCTAAAACCATGGACCTATTACGGATGGACATTCAACGTGATTCTTTCTTTGATCCAATGAGAGTCACCGCCTTGTGATTATGTGCATCTTATTGAGAACATTCAGCTGTTTTAACAATAACGACTGCGTGAGCATTTTTAGTCATTGACAAAGAAGCAGTTTCCCTCTCTTGGGTTTTGTTTGGATGGTGGGCTCTTTAAGAGTGTGTCTTAAATACAAACATCCCCAACGGGGAGCGGCACAGTTGAAAAGCAGACGATTTCGGTGATATGAATGAATTATTACTGATTCGCACACTTTCGCACACACCACTGACCTTATAAAACAATTAGAAGGCCATGATTTGTATAAACGCTGTGCGTTGTAACTTTGGAATATTATGAGGAAATGGGAGGAAACGGAATTTTTAATTACAACTAACCCAATTATAACCTCTAACTGGTAATATCAACATTTTTTTTTCTTCAAAATACAATACAGTACACGGAACAACAATTTCCGACTATAAACCAGAACTGCACATCTTTTTCCCATGATTTAAGTGATTTATTATCTTCTGCACATGTATATTAACATATGTGAAATCATTATCTTGATTCTGCCCCGGCTTATTGGCGGTGACCCTCGTGTGATCAAAGTGAAGAAAGTTGTACGGAATGTTATTGAGACGACATTGACGGAGACAATCACAATGAATTTGTTAACTAAACGATGAATGTCCATCCGTAATAGGTCCATGCTAAAACCAAATTGTCATTTTGGCCGCAATTGTTGACTGTGATAATCATAACAACTTGCAGGATATACCCTTGAAAGTCTTGCGGCAAACTACAAAGGTGGGATGAACTCCCCACCCCCTCACCGGCCCTTTTAACCCTTACTGTACTGGGCTATTTTCAGCACCTCATGACTGGGGGGGGGGGGGCAGCCCCCCCCCTATGATCTCGGTCGTCGAAAGTGCGACGAACGCAAAGATTTGCATGTGTGTAGATATTTACGTAAGGGACAAGATGGTATAATTAGTTTTTTCCTAATATGCAAATTTTTGTGTCGTTATAGCCTAATTAATAATGCAAAATGCTAATTTTATGCATTTTACAGAAAACTCTACATATTTGTCTGTAGACTTGTGAATAATGTTGAAAATGTATTGAATAAATGTTTCCTTCATCTCAAATTCATGAGGTTACATTATTTTTATGATATTAGAAAATGCATAGGTTAATTTGCATAAATTTGCATAAATTATAGCATATTTTTGATGACATGCGCATCCTAATTGTTATGTAACACCTTACAGGTATATCCGATTTCGACGAAAATGGTATCAAAAATAAGCGTAAGACTGAAGGGAAAAAAGTCATGAAAGGACAATTCAAAATTCCAAGTGGTTGCGGCGCAATCTCCGAAAATGTTGAGGGGGGGGGGCCTGGGGCCTGGCCCCCCCCCCCCAGTACAGTAAGGGTAATTAATACTTACGTTCTCATTCAAGTTGACTTCGGCTGTTTTTTGCTCCAACGGTGCATCTTTTGGGACCAATACATATATCATAACCTATTCAGACACCAAGAGAAAACGAAAACAAGTGATTGGGATAAAGTTTTGAGAAAAAAAATAATGAAAAATGTACAGGTTTATCTCCAAAATACTGTTGTTATATTACCTGGGTTTTAAAGGGATGACAGACTACTGAACTGAATAATTGAATTGTTATTTTAAAAGTAACATTGTTTTAATTTACCCTCACAAATGTTGTGTCATTATTATCGTTATCGAATATCCATTTTCCTAAAATCAGAGTTGATCGGACCTACCCTCTATTTTTTTGATTTTCTGAGAAAGGTGATATTTACATTTTCTTCAAACGTTATGAGGGGAACATCACCCATAGCAATTCATTGATTATGTTGGTGTTTTATCTCATCAAACAACTATTAACGCAACGTTTGGAAGACCTGAGCTGAGGCAATTTTCTATGTTTCCATGGAGAGGTATTAAGGTGGCTACAGCCTTCATTGTCTTATGTAAATATTGTTTGGGGTAACTGTTCAGTAAACTTTTCTGAGAAGACTTCTAGTTCTTCAAAAGAAAGCCATACGTTTGATAACCGAATCATTTTAACGAGCACATACTGCACCCCTATTTAATTGGATGAATATCTGCAAGATAAAGTTAAATTCTAGACATGTGATTGCATTGTGAAAGAAACATTGTGGAATCGATCAGAAAAGGTTAATTATCTAGCATATATTAGTGTGTACTGCAAGGTTCTGGAATCATCGAAATGATAAGAAATTTTGCCAAGTCTTGGTAAAGTTACAAGCACTGTACATAGACAGATGTATATGGGACTACACGAACATGTGGCATAAAAATCCTTCCCGATTGTTATGATGGTACATGCCATATTTGGAATATTATGGCATTTGAAGAGCCATGCTTTTCAGTGAACATTTTTTATCTGGTGTTTTTCCACAATTGCACAATACAACGAAAACGCTCACATATAATGTTTCATCTCTTCCCAGAACTGAACCTTATATTTAAGTGTTAAGTCTATATATATCATGCAGCTTGGTCAATTCATGTTCCAGTACAAACATAAAAACTGGAAACCTTTCTTTGATGACATTTTTATATGCTACAAGAAATGCAAGTAGTTTTCATGTATACGGTTTTGGTATGGGGTTATGAAATTGGTTCAAGTGAACATTTTGGAAGCGTATGAGATTTATACAATATTCAATGATCGTTGTCGCGGTTGAAATCGAGTCTTAAGTAATGACATTTAAAATAATAAAATCTTTATGTTGTATTGCGCCCTCTCAAGACGGATATTACTTTAGCTTTAAAACAATGTTTCTTGACTACAATCGACCGATTTGATATTCCCGTTTGGAAAGTATGTATCAGTACTGCATATGCTGAGATTTTCATGGTCGCAGCTACCATAAGATGGCCTTAGGCGCTATTTCAAATATTAGAAATTACCGGGAGCACCCGTAATTTTGTTATTATTCAATTTCTCGAAAGCAGAAGTGTTTTAAGGGGCTAAATTGTATAGTGCTTTACATTAAGATGGGCATCGAGATTTATCCCCCCCGAAAAATGAATTACTATCCATCCATTTTTTCAAACTTTCCCAAAACTTTGCATTACCTTTAAAATACTTTTTTCTTTACATTCTTGATCTGTGTTTGTGATTTATCAGCGTAATCTAAGATTAATAAATTTGTTCAACTTGGCCTCTAATTTTCAATAAAATTGCACCAGTTCCTTAAGGCATACACATGGGTTTTGTCAATATTTAGGCTGACTTTCTTACGAAAAGACTGGGTATCATACGTTGATGAAGATCGACTTTCTTCAGACTATTGTTATTCATCAGCAAAATGAATTACTATGTTATTTGCATACAGGTGTAATTTACAACAGTCCACTTATTCCATCAGATCATGAGCTATTCTACAATCTATGTTTAAAATATACTATGCAGCAGAATCAATACAGGTATATGGACAACTCTCAAACCACAGTGAAACATCAACATGTATATGATAGTAAGCAAATATTTACCGTTGGTGAAGGTGATGGGACAAACTATCACTTCCGAGGCGATCTGGATGTAGCTATCTTTCCGAAGCGAAGCTGAGGAAAGATAGTGTATACATTCTGATCGACGAGGAAGTGAAATTTTGCCATCGCCTGAAACAAAAAGGTGATTATTTGCTTTATATTCCACATCTAAAACAATTTAACTACAAAAAGAAAAGGACGTGTATGCATTTACATAAAAGACACCTAGGCCCTAATTCACCCCAAAAAGTTTAAGTTTAACCCAACCCCTTGAGGGTACGGTGCGCGCATGTGATTTCTTTAATTGCGCTCAATGGTAATGCGCGCTTAATTACGCCTGTTTTAGTGCGCTTTTGGATAATCTTCAGTGAAAGTGCGTTGTCCTGTGTAGATAGTACCTCTATCTTCAGTGAAAGTGCGTTGCACTGTGTAGATAGTAGTACTATCTACAGTGTAACGAACTTTTTGCTTCTCCCATCAATAATGGGCGAACTATCTTTCATCACGTGATTTACTTTTGACCAATCGTAGAGCAAGATTGTTAGTATGTGGAATACAATAGTAGATGTAGTCCTACCTTAATTTCATTACACTCTTCACTTTCGATCTCATTTGTCATCACTACTCTATGAAGATCGTCAATATGTAACATAATTTCCCTGCTGTGGAAGATCGGTTTGGTTGTCTTCCTCTTCTCCATAGACCATTTTGCCATTCGAACAAAGAACCGGTGTAAGAAACCATCTATAAAATAGCAACGGATTCCCCAACATTATAAAGATTTGGACAGTTTAAAAACCAGAATCGGCTAGTTACTTCTAAAGAATATGCAAACCTATGGATATTAAAGATAACAAGAACGGCAAAAATAATGATGATGATGAATGAGGAGTATGATAATGATCATTTATTGTGTTGTATATTGACTTTGTAAATTGAATAATTTCAGCTTTCCAGCTGCATGTTCTTTTATTTCAATAAACCGAATCAAATCAAATCAAATCAAATGATAATAATAGTTATAATAGTAATAACGAATAACTAAACAATAATAATAACGATTAACATAATAATGATGATATTAATAAAAATCACTTACATGTTAGAAAAACTAATAAAAAGGTATAAAAACATAATTTTGTGTAACGCAAATTGGGATCGGTTCGCTAGGGATATAAATTGACAATGCAATTTAATATTCAGATTCTTTATTTTGATTATAGTTGCCTGCATTACGAAACACTAAAGGAATTTGCGTATTGCTTGAATGGTGCCATAAATGATCATAATGTTTCAGGATAGTTGTGGTAGTGGATAAATGTTGTGGGCGCATTGTTTAGAAGCACGATCAAGAACGTCGGGCATCAGTAAACATACATATCCTTTCGATGTGCCTCTTTCTAGGATCTCTTGATGACAGTGACTTGAATGATATGAATAAAGTGACGTACTTTATAGATGTATACGTAGTAACATACTGGCATTTAAATATACCATCAGGTTAAGTACATTTATATCAAGGGAACGGTCACTACAGTCATAGCAGATAATCTTCACAAATTCGTCATGATAACATTCTCTTCACATCGAGACCGCATAAGAAATAACTGTTGATATCATCCCTTAAACTATTAGATTTCAAAATGAAACAAAAGGCTCTTTTAAATAAGAAAAAAAAACAAATATAAAATATATAACCTGGTAAGAAGTCATGGAAGTCAATGGTAAATTCAACTGTATGGCCTTTGTCATGGCGTTCCTTCTCGTGAAGCGTAGGAGAGGAACGACAGGGAATGAAGAACCGTCTCTTCTGAAACAAGATTAATATTTTAATGTTGTCATATAGAACTCGATGTCAACGAATACCATTATGTGAATACTGTAATTGTGAAAAATGTTGAGTACATTTTAAAGTGAATTATGGCTAAGGGAGTGAAACTTGGGATACCTTAAGAGAAGGGGGTAAACTTAAAGATAAAGACCAGTTATGGTCATGCGATTGCATTGTGAAAGAAACGTTGTGGAATCGATCAGAAAAGGTTGATCATCTAGCATATAAGTAGGTATAG
The DNA here is from genome assembly GCA_035222895.1 of Strongylocentrotus droebachiensis. Lineage (NCBI taxonomy): Eukaryota > Metazoa > Echinodermata > Echinoidea > Camarodonta > Strongylocentrotidae > Strongylocentrotus > Strongylocentrotus droebachiensis. Next base: position 144,866 of record JAVYIG010000200.1, read on the forward strand.
CACACCAAAAATAAGTACAACAAACACATGTTATTTGATGATTGCAAATGATCAAGCTTTATAATAAATTAAATTATCAGACACTAAAATTAGGGTGATCACACTGCCTGTGCAAACAGTCTGCCCCGCGAACACACACACACACAACAGCAGTCAGTTGGTATATTTTAGTGCCTGGTAATTTAATTTATTATTTGTGTCCAAGAAAGTGATGAATTAAGTTGTCAACTTTGTCGAATTATGCCATTTTTGACAATTTGACCATTTCTGGCAGGTTTTTCGGTAATTTTGCGATATCGAAAAAATGGTATAAAATCACAACGCATTGACCGATTTCAATTCTGTTTTTTGTTTTTTGAAGCTTTCATAAAGCTTGATCATTTGCAACCATAAAATAACATGTGTTTGTTGTAATTATTGTTGGTGTGCTATACCTACTAAAATATCATCTTTGTGGTAAAAAATACAAAAAAGAAAAATCATATATCTATTACCGTTTAAAAAACAGAAGCAAACAAAATAAGTAATTTTTGCCATTTTTGCAAATCTGCAGATATGAAAAAGTTGTGAAAATAACTAAGTCCGCCTAATTAATATGCGCATATGTAATCAAATCAAAACCGAACATGATACATCAATGAAACCTATGTATATCAGACAGGTATGGACATTTTTTTTTTTTTTTGAAAAAAAAAATCTTAAATATTCATCAAATATGCAAATTTTGTCATTTCAGCTAATTATATATATATAGGAAAGTCAAACTGTTCATTTTGTTGGCATTTGTTAAATCATATATTTATAGATCATATTTACACCAAATATTAACATTAAATTCCAAATATTTGTGCAATGCCAATAAAATATGGCGATGGCAATTACTTGGATCACCGTTGCAGCTATTTTCTCATATGTTTCACAAATTATTCAGAAAAAACGATCAAATGATAAAAATTTGCAGACTTTCAGCTACATCACAGTATAGTTTTGTTTTTTAAAAAATGTCAGATTTGAGGTTTTATGACGATTTTCCGAGAAACCATTCAACAGGCCATAACATTCCACAGGGACTGAATTTCGAGAAAAACAAAGTTTGGTGACCCCAGTACAGTTGTGGCTACCTTGAGTGTAAACAACAAATTGATTCAATGAGTGAAACACATGAGGATTAACAGTCAATGGGCGATCAGCGGCCACGTCACACATGGCTGAAAAGACAATATTCTAATTAATAATTTAACATATTTCCCACATGCCTATAACAAAGAAAATACACAGAGTTGTAGTTAAAGGTATGCTTGAAAGATATGTGAAATAAATCAGTTTTGTTTAAATTAATTTACGAAAATTGCTATTTCTACCAACTGACTGCTGTTGTGTGTGTGCATGGGGCAGACTGTGTGCACAGGCAGTGTGATCACCCTAGTATAAGTATTGGTGTGTACTGCAAGGTTCAGGAATCATCAAAATGATAAGAAATTTGGCCCAGTCTTGGTAAAGTTACAAGCACTGTACACATAAAGATTTATATTGGACTACGCACACGTGCGCGACACGTGCGTTATATCTACCAGGCCCGAATAGATTTAATAATTTACCAAATATATCAATTCGTAGGCGGTTTCTCGGCAAAATTTGTATGATCACGTATTAGTCAAAACATATTTTTCACATGATTGGTAATAACAGGTTCCATTTCATATTTTGAGAGGGGGCGTTTTCAAAACTGGTCTTTACCTTTGGGCTTAATAAATTGTCTGAGGTATTAAGAAGTGTAGTTTTGACTAGAAACGGTTATGTCGAGATGAATAAAGTTTACTTTCACATTTCTAGCCTTTCCTTGATCAGTGAATCGGCACGCCTCGGGCAATAGCACAATTCTAACCTTCCCTTGAGCGTATAAAAACAACTATTTCTCTCAAAGCAGTCATTAATACTTTTATATGCCGAAAACAAAAGAGTCAACTAATGATACCACTTTCTCTAGTTTATCTGCACGGTTGTTTTTACGAGTGTATCTTTGAGAGTAGACTAGATCTAGATTCTAGTCTAAGCAAGATATTTTTACAATTTTGGGGTGGGCCGGCCCTGTGGGTAATATGGAGAAGAACCTGCGCTTTCATATGACACCTCACTTATTGAGTATCACCTTCAGGATCACAACAGATAAAGGTTTGAATCTCGAATTGAAAAAAAAAACTTGACTTTTTTGCATGGTCGCGCAATGAACGTAGACTGCATAGAGACTGCATTGCGTGCAAACTCTTTGGGAAGAACTTAGCACACAACATCGGGTGCGCGATCAGACACCCTGACGACTAGATCTATTTTCGTCTATGCTGGTACTCCATTTTCAGCAACTAAACGAACATGTTTATGGATAATTTCACGTACCCTTTTTGTTGTTGTTGCTGTCGGCGAGTCTTGCATTTCATAAGTTGAAATCTTGGGAGAGTTCCTTTAGCCATTTTTGTCTTGTTTTGAATTGTCTTGTCTTGTATGAAAATACCGAACCAAGACTGAACTATTTTCCCAGTAACCATGGTTACTGGGATTTTATAACTATTTTTTAGAACTATTACATGGGTTTGGAATTTTACCGGGAATTTTACAGGAATAGTTAAAGTTTATGAATGCAATTTCGACCAATCAGATGGCTGGATTCCTTAAGTGAGGTATATAATTGCCAATAGAAAAATATATTTGTGTAAAATAACGATGGGAGAACCTCTACTAAAATAATGAAATGCAAATCGTATGTACATCTCACCCCGTCATCCTTAACTGGTATTTCACAGATCAGATCAAACATGATCATCAGGCCAATAATGTTATCGAGCTGTTTAGGGTCTCCGTCATGTTCCTCCCAAACAGTTTGGATCAATTCTCTAGGAAGAATACCATTTTGCAAGACCTTTTCCTAGGTTATAATGAAAGGTAAAGAAATGTTAAGAGTATAACGTTTTCAAAAGATGTTCAAACTGTATATATTAAAGGTAATGTATCCCTTTTTCAGCCAACATCAGATTCTGTACAACTTTGCAATAATTATGAATATGTCACGTATGTCCTATCTGTGAAATTTAAACGTTAGCAGTGTCCTAGTATTTTAAATTATGCAAGACCTGTTTATATTCTAAACTTCAATGTCAGACACTGGTGAGTGAGTGACTGACCTTTCTTTTCTTTGGTAATAAAATACACAAAATGAGCTGTAAAGGGTACATGAGCATGTGTAGACATCAGCAATCCACTTCTTGTATTGGGCCATAATTAAGCTGATTGAATGTTTGCCCATCACAAAACGTATGACCACTCGGCAAAAGGGTCTGAAATTAAAATATTTAATCATCGAGCGCATTCGCTAAATTCAATACAACAACCAACGGTCGTTATTTTTTCCCCAAAAGACATTTCCAAGCCCTTCTGTTTTGAGGGAAGTACTAAATTAGTATCATCTATCAATTTCCATTGGAATTTAACCTTTAAATTTATTGGGCCTACAAATCGGACGTAGTACCTGAAACAATACTAGTCCTAAAAGAAATACTAGAGCACTAGATTAACGTTACCAAATTTGAATTCTCTGTATTCATTTGTTCCCATATATACATTTCTAGCTGTTGAATCATAAAATATAGTATGAACGAAATATGTAGAAGTCTTTGCTCATTGTCAAAAATAAGTAGTGTGAAATAACCCCCCCCCCCCCCCCCGCCAGAAATTCGAGTTCAATATTGTTTTGGAATAACGTACTGATTGCCAAATCTCTCATCGAAAATGAAAGATAAACACCGTGCATTAAACAGAGGCAGACTTTTGTTCATGATTAATTTGCCGCCCTTAATGGGTTAAGATGAATATGCTTGAATCTAATAAATACATTTTGGGATTTACTGCATCAGAAAGAAAACTCATTCAATATACCACAAGGAACCACTTTTTTATAAATTTTACCAATTCTTAGTAATTGTTCATAAGTTCTTATTCAACTAATACACGTTGAAGAGTAGGATTCACAAATAGAAAAATGCCACAGAAAGGCCAATCTGTAATAATCGTATCGAGTAGGGGAGGGTGAAGGGATAATAATTTGAATGAAATCTTCCTTACACTGGACACCATGATGGTTCAGGGACTTATTATAGTCGGGCACTACAAAATTAGTTAATCTATCAAAGAAATGTGACAATAAAGTACAATCAATAATTATTGGTGGAAAATAATCAATATTTGTTCATTTGTAACATAAATATGATATGCATATATATCTCCTTTCTTCTCTCCAAATTTTACCACTTCCTTTCCAATTAGTACAATATACCCTTCATCATGTTCATCACAATTCTATGAAACCCATTATTTTCTCTTCATTTTCGGTCTTCCTGTGTTGATTAGTATAGTAAGATACTGTATCCAGGTGATCGAGCTATCCTTGTTCAACATTCCCACGGACTCAGGACACAATAAGACGAATTATGTGTTTAACTTGTTTTAGGTTACCGAAAGTGATACATATTAGTCATATCAAACAATACAGACTACCTGCACCCTTACACCTCAACACATAATCCTAAGAAAAAAAGAGGAATCCCAGGATAACACATGCCTCCTGTGTATTCCATCAAGCGTTGTGAATTTATATAATTAATAAATACAACTATTTTCAATCTGCATCTCCTTGGACATTGTTTCTCTGAGCATTTTCAAAATATATATACAAATAAATAAATACAATGCCTTCCAAAATGTTTGGTTCACCTGCAATCAGAACCGAAATCCCACAGACACCCACGTTTGATTAAACTGCAGATTTATGGCGCTGCAGCAATTTGTTATCAAACTGATGAGTAGACATCATCATTCAAGTTGACACAAGTTAACCAGTACAGATTTTCAGGAGGTACTGTTGCATTACAAAAAATGACCGTACCCGACCCCCCCCCTCCCCCCAAGACACACACAAAGAATAACGGAATATTAAAATTACGATGACGCTGCATTGGTTCTGCACAACTGCATATTCTTCTTTTCATATACACTGTCGCTCATAAAGTTGGAATATTTTTTATTTACCCCAATTTATGGAATTATTTTAACAATGATTTATTCCTAATAGATCTAGATATAAGTATACATTCTCGGATTTTATGGAATAATAATTTGCCATTTTTTGTTTTGCGTGACTGCTAAAGCATGTGTATGCTACTATGCTTATCAACTAGGGGACCTACGCCCTTAACCCTAATAAGGCCGGGGGGGCATTATGCTCCCCCCCTCCAAGAAATTTTCTGATTGCTTGGGAACGCATATGGATTGCGCCTCGCCGCTCGCTGACTTTTTTTTTCTCGAGAAAATCGGACCTACAGTTACAAGGTCACGTGACATTTTGTCTTTGCATGTCAGCCCGAAAATCGCTCATTTTTGTGATTTGTGTACAAAACATATGGAAATGTAATTTTTCCTCAAATTAGGTTATTGGGTCTTGTTTAAAGTTAAGGTGGTTGTTTTGGGAATCAAAATAGTTGAATTCTAGTAAGAAATGAAATAAAACAACAAAAACAATAAAATACTAAAGTTTAAAAAACAATGAATGGTCGTATTATTATTCCAAATGGTCTAATGAATTTTTGTTCTAAAAAAACTGCTTAAATATGAATAATATATAATTTATGGGTAAAAATGTAATTGTATGACCTTTTTTGCATAAATAACCATGAATATGCAAATCAGTGAGTTTTTCAAAAAATTGAAATTATCATATTATTCTATACACTTCACTTAACATGCGTGCAAATTTTCGGATCGGACGTTTTACGGCCGAGATCTTAAGTGATAACATAAGGAATAAGCTGGCTCTTCCAAATTTTTTTTGGTCGTATTATTATTCCAAATGGTCTAATGAATTTTTGTTCTAAAAAAACTGCTTAAATATGAATAATATATAATTTATGGGTAAAAATGTAATTGTATGACCTTATTTGCATAAATAACCATAAATATGCAAATCAGTGAGTTTTTCAAAAAATTGAAATTATCATATTATTCTATACACTTCACTTAACATGCGTGCAAATTTTCGGATCGGACGTTTTACGGCCGAGATCTTAAGGGGGCCATAATGCCCCCCCCCCCCCGCCGTACTAAGACCTTAAATAGCCCGGCCTTTTTATGTTAAATCATAAATGACGGTAATGAGGATTAATGCTTCACAAAAGGGCATTAATATAGCACATCGACATGGTTTTAATCATGGGGCCTCATGGTTACGAGGCCATTGCATTCCTTCTTTTTTAAGAGAAAAAAAATGCTGATAGGATAACAAATTCAAATAATATTTGGGTTTCAATCGGTGCCTACCCCGTCATTACTAGGGTAATCACGAGCATTACTAGTAATTGCGCCATAATAATGAGCCATAATGCATGGCCGTACAGAGGATTTTTTAATGTTGGGGACCGGGGTGAAATGCAATGAATTATTGATAGTTTATTGCATTTTCTTTGTTTTTTATTTTATTTGTGGGAACTGCCCCCTATCCTAGCCCCCGCTGCGTACAGTAATGGTTCAGTGGCAAAGCAATGACCTCGTAACTGTGAGGCCCCATGATCAAAACCGTGTCGAAGTGCTATATTAGTGCCCTTTTGTGGGCATTAATCGTCATTACTGTCATTTAGGACTTAAGGGCGTAGGTCTCCTACTTGATAAGCATAATGGCATACACATGCTTTAGCAGTCAAGCAAAAAAAACACTGGCAAATTATTATTCAATACAATCTGAGAATGTATACAGTGTTAATACATATAGAAATAGGTTCAAGAATGTAGCCGATGAGAAGTGTCAAAAAGGATCACGTGACCGTGCATTCCTTTTTACCATATGCACGGTGAGTGCATGTTGGTGATAACAGCCGTGCAAAAAAAGGTGCAACAAAAAGGCATAATGCACGCTGCGTGTATAAATTCAATGCATGTTTACGACAAGTCGCACCTTGCACTGCACAGTCTACTTATGCCTAGGTCACATATAAACCGGGCCCCGTACGATTTTCCCTACCCGGCGGCTTGCCGTGGATTTAGAGACCGTACGATTTTCATTTCTACGGCATGTGTGGTCACATATTCTGCGGCCCCGGGAGGTGCCCGGAGAAAATTGGTCGAAATGCAAGGCGCCCGTATGGGTGCCGGCAGGGTGCCTGCCGATTACAGACCGGTAACATTATGGGCATAAGTAAGAATGTCGACCCATTTTATTGAAATAATGATACACAGGTTTTCGTTCGTGTTATTTAGTTATGGCGATGCAGCGCTATTCGGATATTTACAATGGCACAAAATACACTCGTCTACGCCTCGTGAATTCTTTTGCACCATAGTGAATACACTCTTGCGCTGTACCGTTCATAACACACTCACACTTGTGTATTATTGGTATACTCACACACACAAAGGATCATGCTTTCATATCCTCAGAGACATCAATCAAATGGGATGATAAATATTAGCATTAAAACAATTTCTTACTTTCTTTTTCTCCTTTTACTTTTCCCATGCACCTCTCATTCTTCATGTGTGACCTCTTTTTTCCTTCTTATGTCTTTGCATATTTAGTACACAATGTGAAAAGAATGTAAACAATATTGCAAACCGTTTTCTTGTCAGCGATGACTGATATGATGTTACTGACGATGCTGTTCAGAAATTGTGGCTTAAGTACAATAAGCTCACATCCCTGGTGATATATGAGGTGTCCTATGTCGTGGCAGAACTTTAGAACATCATCCATTTCTGCGTTGTTGTTGATTCCCAAACTTGTCATTGTCGAGCGTGCCTGTATAATAATTGAATTAAAATAAGTACGTGAACAATTGTGTTATACGTAGTGTATGGCGTTAAAGATAAACTTGAGTTCTGGGAATGCGATTGCATTGTGAAATAAAAGGTGTGGAATGGATCAGAAAAGTTGATCATATAGCATGTAAGTAATGGTGTGTTATTCAAGGTTCTGGAGTCATCAAAATCATCATAAATTTGGCAGAGTCTTGGTAAAGTAACAATCACTTACACAGAAAGATGTATATGGGACAACATACATGGTGTCGGGGCTAGTAGTACCCTGATTTCCTTTTCTTTCTATGCTCATTTCTCAGCCAGTATACATTTTCTTCCAAAATTGTTTAGCACATGACATTTATTTGTAATCTTGAACATTCAGTGTAAGTTTTGCTAGATTCTGTGAGAATTCATTTTCTTTTTTTTACCAGAACTCAAGTTTATCTTTAACATTCCCAAACTCACTCCAATTCCAACATATAAATTAGAGGGTTCCTGGTGAGGCAAAAACTCGTCTAAGAAAATAGAAGAACGATAGGTAGAGACTCAAGAGTAATTGGGAGACAGCGAAAGAGAGAACGAGAGAGAGGGAGAGAGGGATCGAAGTGAGAAAGAGTGACAGATGATTGCATATATCGTTTCTTATACAGCAGACACAACCATTCATGATTAAACAGTATATTGGGAGAGCACTATTCTTTTCACTGCTGCTGTGAATGCAATCTCTGAGTGAATATTCATTTGATCCAAAGGCAGGGAATTCAATATGCCTAGGTCACTATGAATAATTGATTTGTGTCTAGTAGCCATTTTGAGATTGGATAAATGAAATTTATTTAAATGTCTTGTTGGATACGAATATACGTCTTTGTTTTGTTTCTTTCTTTAAAAGGCCAGTTAGAGCAGGAGGTAATTGGCCGTGGTAAAGACGAAACGTTAACACTAAAGTCTGTAAAAATGTAATATCCGAAATTTTGAGGGTATCCATTAAAAAAACAAGGGGGAACTATGATCTTGCTAATACAATGTATGAAGGCATTGATAAATTGCAGACAGTATTGTCTTAGTAAGAAGGTCAACATTGAAGTGACGGAGTGATTTCGGTTACATCGCCAGTAATGGAAAATTAGGCGGTGCTTTCAACTTTCATTGCTCATTTCGCCTCATTCAGTAATTGTCGTGATTTTTAGTAAATGTAAAAATTAAAGATCAGACTTTTTTCTTTCTAAAAATATAAGTTGTGTTCATCAATACGAAAAATAAGGTCTGTTATTTTTGAGGGAAATTGCCGTCTTATTTCGCTGAAGCTTCACGTCTTTCCTTTTCAATACACGCACAATACAAATTGCGTAAGCACCGCCGCACGCGCAGATCGGTCGATACCTCCATTCATTTCCCCATTGTCAATGATTGTCGTCTGCTAATAGCTCGGCTGATTATCAACCGAGCCATAACCATAAATAATAGGCCTAAGCCTTCGTTTAACATGGGTTTCGACACATTTTTTAATTTTTATTCCGACCAACATTATGCCATGATCTACTCTAAATGCCCTTTCTTTTAAATGTGAATAGAGTAGTATGATCACTAATTTGTAAAATTTGAGGTGTATCAGTAACTGTATTTTGATGAAAAAGGTTATGAAATAGCTACATGGTTGGGCATTTCAAAATAGCTGCCCGCATGAACATGTATAACCAAGTGAATAGGATTATAAAGGTATATGAGTTGATTAGGCAAATATGAAACGTAAATAATGACATGTAAGGTCAGGGATTTTAATGTTATGAGGTTATCAGGCAAGATAGCCGTAGGTAAATTACCTAGAAATGCGGAAGGATGATTTAGGGATGATTAATAAGCCACAAGACTGGCTCGATTAACTTTGAGTTGTGTAAAATCTGACTCGTGACATTGCCAGTGGGTTTAAATTTATTTGCTGTATGATATGTTCATGATATCGATGAAGACAAGCTAAAGCAGATAAGTGGTAATAAGAATCAGGTATTTGGCTTATAACGGAGCAGGATTGGATAATACTATGGATTGTTGATTTATAAGCAAGGTATTTATTATTGTATGTTTTATTTGTTGTATACATATTGAACCACACTTCATTTGACTTGACGTCACTTCGCTTCAAAAGTTCAGTCATTGCGCTTTAATTGCTTTGCGCTTGCGCATTAAACGTTATGGTATCATAACACCCCAATAAACAAAATCTCGTGAAAATCACGTTAATATCAACGTATCGACTTAAGGAGGTATCGACTTGAGGAGGTGTTCTTCAAACACCTGACATTTACGCAAATGTGTTAATACGTTTATTGCACTAGGTCACTTAAAACACGCCTACACTAAATCACGCAATTGTCACTGCAATATCACCATTATAATAACTTGATTATCCCTACATTGGAGACCATGGTTTGTAAACCTAATACTCCCGTTTTTGTTTGGTTATAAAATTACATCTTCATAAACGAAATTATCCCATTTTTTAGAAGTTTTAAAATCGCGTCACAGAAACACGTGAAGCGTTAGTGATAGTTTTAGTCAAAATATCTGCGTGAAATTCACGTGAATATAACGAGGCTGACTTGAGATGAATCATGTTCTTCATTCACGTGAAATTTACGTCGAAGAGGAAATATGTTACTGTAACCCGCGTTCAACCCAATAATTACGCAAATGTTACACAATAAATGAACCAAAATAATGACGTTCTCATCCCGTTTCTGAACATCGTGTTTTGGATCTTCCATAATTACGTCCAGGAGCGCCGGAAGCAGTTAGGGATTAGAGGGGTGGGGTGGGCGTGCAAACACCCCATAATAGAATGCTACTTGCAACTGGTCCAGTTGATGAACCAGTTAATGCCAACTGGTAACCCTGGAAATGGGCTAAATGATCAAGTTGATCCAGGCCAGTTAGAATTCAACTGGACTAGCTGAGCCATTAGAACCACTTGGTACAACTTCCAACCAGTTGAACGGCAACAACACTTCAATACTGACTGGTACGTCTGTATTTCCAATGTAAAGGCATTGGTAATAAATAGACTTAATTAATCGAAAACTGTTCATATACCTGTAATTTATTGAAAATTTTTTAGTTCATAGATAATGTTTCCCGTATTCATGTTTAATTAAATGTAATTTTTACGAAGTAGCGAAATGTCCTAATAACTGGTAATTTATATTTGTAGTATTTTCGAGATGAATTGCATATAACTAAATCATCAGTAATTATGAAATATGCTGTAAATTCAGATAAATTGTTTAAAGATACATAGATCTGCACGCACCCCATATTCAATATGCAAATTAATTGGTGTAAACTGGTTCAACTGGAAATATGCCAACAGTCAGTCATCAACTGGTGTAAATAGAAATATGCCAACAGTCACGGGATTATCACCACGGAAATTAAATGGTAACTGTGAAACCATCAAGACACTCAAGAATAACTCATTGCTCACACCTAACAAATCACAGATTCACACCTAAGATTAATAATCAGTTTGAGTCACAAGATCATCACCACTGAACTTATGGTAACTTTGACCACCAGTTAAAAAGGTGTTTTGAGACACCTAATAATAACTAATTGTACACACCTAAATATCACGGATTCACAGCTTAGATTAGTAATCAGTTTTTGTCACGTGATCATCACCAAGAAAGTTATGGTAACTTTGAACCATTTAATAAGGTGTTTTAAGACACCTAATAATTACTAATTGTTCACACCTAAATATCACGAATTCACAGCTTAGATTAATAATCAGCTTGAGCCACGTGATCATCACCAAGAAAATTATGTTAACTTTGAAACTATTCAAAAGAGGTGTGTAAGACACCTCAAAATTACTAATGTAATACAACCAGAGATTCACGGACAGAACAATAAGACGATTAGCCGGTGTAAGTAACGTGATTATTACCATCAACCTTGGATAACCTGTGAAACCAATCGATAAAGGTGCTTTAAAGACCAAATAATTACTTATTTATCACGACCATTGGTTAACGGATAAAAAAAACTTGTTGCTTGTTTAAGTGGTTATTTGGTCATAAACACTTATTTTACAGAGGTAAGTGGAATCACGTTACTCCAGTCGCGTGATAAAATGGTGTTTTTTTTAGGTTAGATGAAAACGTGAACAGGAGTACCTTGTGTGTTTTAATGAAGGCACGTGTCGATAACGTTTAAATCTTGTTCAAAAGGCACCATACTTTAAATTAATTAAAATACACTCACAAAAGTGATCTGTTTATTGGGACGGCATTTGGGAGGACTCCTATATTTTCATAGACCGTTGGTGGATGAGGGTGTTTGTGCTGAATTAACGTAAACACATAGGTTTATGTATGAAATTGAAGATATCAAGGATGATCTCAAGATCGTCCGAAAACAAGTTAATATCGCTTCTAGGTGGTATGGAAACAACATATATAACTAGACATATAATACTTGTTTGACAAAATAGAGCAAAAATAAGCGAGATACTGCTAAAAAGCAATGTCATGTAGATTAATGATGTGAACGAAATTCACCTTCCATAGGCATAACACGAAACTTACGAAATTTCTGATATGTGCTCTTTAATCGTAATTTTTAGTATGATGACGTGATCAAAATGAAACATGGTGATGATTGATTTTGTAGAAAATTGTCTTAGCTACAACATATCGAAATTTAGAAGAAAATCGATCAATATTTACAGAGATACAATCAATTTTACATAAATATGCTGACGTCATAATATGCAAATTCGTATTTTGAGTTCCAAGGCCATTGTGATGATGTCACGATACACTTAATGGCCAAATGAGACATGAAATCATATTTCCGACTCATACTCTATCTAAATATGAAAAAAAATTGAGGATCCCGGTGCATTCCAAAGAGCTATAACGGATTTTGTATAGGCATGTTTTTGCCCATATATGCTATGTATTAAAGGAGCTAACGCGCACTGACATTTATCTTGAATTTACGCTCATCTTGTTCATAATGGTCATAAAGAGATAAACATGGTATCAAATTCCTTGAAAAAATATGAGAAATATCATGAAAGAAAAAAAAATGGCGATTCTATGTTTTGTAATGGTGTTACGCGCGAAAACGCGCGCGCATGCTCGTATGCGCGATTTTTTATAAAATGCTTAAAATGACCTGAAACGTATGCAAAAAAAAATTTGAGACGATTTTGAGCATTTAAAAATTTTGCGCGCGCACTGACGCGCGGACGTATGCGCACGCGCGCGTTTTTTGACCTGAGATTGACTGGACTGATATTGACCTTGATCATAATAAATATGAATGAGAAATACCTTTTGGTTATGAAGATATGATCATGAGTTTATTTTCAGAAAATTTCACAAAATGGCGCCTAGATGACGTCATCAGTCAAGGTCAAGGTTGAAAACCTTACTGTGTTTTGTCCATATGCCTATACATATGTGTGTCAAATTTCAAGGCATTTGATTGAGCCATTTTTAAAGGTAATACAAAGTTTTGGGAAATTTTGAAAATTGGGTGGATAGTGAATCTTTACAATTTTGATATATTTGGATGCCCCTGTGGATGTATTATAAGCACTAAAAAAATTAGCCCCTAAAACACTTCTGTTTTCGAGAAAAATTGAATATAAAAATTTACCGGTGCTCCCGGTAAATTTTGATAAATTTCAAATAGCGCCTATGGCCGTACAATGGTAGCTGCGACCATGAAAATCTCAGAATATGTAGTTGTGATATATAATTTCCAAACGGGAATAGCTAATCGGTCGATTTTAGTCAAGAAAGATTGTTTCAAAGCTAAATTAATATCTTGACCTTGAGAGGGAGCTATACAACATAAAGAGTTTATTATTTATAATTTCATAACTTCAGACTCGATTTCAACCGCGACAACGATCAATGAATATTGTAGGAACGCATATGCTTCCAATATTTTAATTTGAACCGAATTCATGACCCCATACCAAAACTTTGTAATACCTTTAAGTTATCTTGTTAACAAACAAGTGGGTAGAATTAAGAAAAATAAATAAATAAATAAATAAAGGCGATTTTAACAAAAATATAAGGTGGTCTGTATTAGATACAGCCCACCTGACTAGACATATAATACTTGTTTGGAACAAGTATAGGTGGGCTGGTCAACTAAAATTTGAGACAAAATAGAGCAAAAATAAGCGACATACTGCTTACAAATTCTTAAAAAACAATATCATGTAGATTCATAACGTGAACTAAATTCACCTTCTATAGGCATAACACGCAAATTATGAAGTTTTTGACATGAGGCCTTTAATCAAAATTTTCACTATGATGACGTCATCAAAATGAAAAATGGTTTTTTACTGCGCTTGTAGAGAATTGTCTAAGCTACAACATATCGAAATTTTGAAGAAAATCGATCAATATTTACAGAGATACAATCAATTTTACATAAATATGCTGACGTCATAATATGCAAATTCGTATTTTGAGTTCCAAGGCCATTGTGATGATGTCACGATACACTTAATGGCCGAATGAGACATGGAATCATATTTCCGACTCATACTCTATCTAAATATGAAAAAAAATTGAGGATCTCGGTGCATTCCAATGAGCTATAACGGATTTTGTATAGGCATGTTTTTGCCCATATATGCTATGTATTAAAAGAGCTCGCGCGCACTGACATTTATCTTGAATTTACGCTCATCTTGTTAATAATGGTCATAAAGAGATAAACATGGTATCAAATTCCTTGAAAAAAAATGAGAAATATCATGAAAGAAAAAAAAATGGCGATGCTATGTTTTGTAATGGTGTTACGCGCGAAAACGCGCGCGCATGCTCGTATGTGCGATTTTTTATAAAATGCTTAAAATGACCTGAAACGTATGCAAAATAAATTTGAGACGATTTTGAGCATTTAAAAATTTTGCGCGCGCGCTTACGCGCGGACGTACGCATGCGCGCGCGTTTTTTGACATAAAATTGACCGGACGGATAATGACCTTGATCATGATAAATATGAATGAGAAATGACTTTCCGTTATGAAGATATGATCATAAGTTAATTTTCACAAAATGGCGCCTACATGACGTCATCAGTCAAGGTCAAGGTTGAAAACGTTATTTTGATTTTTCTATATGCCTATACATATGTGTGCCAAATTTCAAGTTATTTGATTGATTCATTTTCAAGTTATCTTGCTAACAAAAAAGTGGTAAGAATTAAGAAAAATAAATAAATAAATAATAAATAATAATAAAGGCAATTTTAACAAAATTATAAGGTGGTCTGTATTAGATACAGCCCACCTGATAAATAATAAATAAAGGCGATTTTAACAAAAATATAAGGTGGTCTGTATTAGATACAGCCCACCTGATTATATTCTTTCCTCTTGTTATGTCTATTGCAACACACTGTAGCTCGGCACTTTTTATAGGAAATACACAATTCGATTTATATTTTGATATTTGAATTGAGGAACAAAGATGGTGATGATCATGATGATGGTGATGTTGTTGATGATAATGATGATTGTGAAAATAATAATGAGAATATGCTGATGTAAATATGTCTGACATAGGAAACTTGTATAAGTAGACGAAAGTTATAGAATAAAGTGATGGATGTGTATATAAATCTGAAAATGTTATTGAATATTAATTCAGCACTTTGAAAGATCAGACAATATACTTTGATAAAAACGCTTTCTTCGTTTTGAATTTGAGTGAATTTAGGATTTTACATTGAGTCTGGCAGTGCATTCCATAAATCTGGACTATGATGTGTTATCGATGGCTTATACTAATAACTCGCGTCGCGTCGCGCTGGAAAACACTCGGGCAAGGCTCGCTGGGCCATTTTTGTTAAATGGCGTCTTCGAATCGGCCTTACACTGTAAAAAATAATTTGTTCATTGGTAATTTTTACGTATTTTTTCCATGTAGAATTTACTTGTAAACATTAGTTTTGCCACTTACGCACTAAATTTAAGTCTTGCTATCTCAAACTTTCAATTTAGTAGAACATACGTGGAATAGTAAAATCAAATACATAAGAACTTTAAGTAATTTCAGCTTGTATTAATTTAGTAATTTTAACTCAAAATCAGAAATTATACGTATTACTCAAACAATTTATGTTGATTATTCTTATCTTTTTAAAGTAAGGACCGATGCAGTGCGTAATAGAAATATTTACATAATTTATGAATATTCATTAAGACCAAATTAAACTTTTTTTTTAATTAAAACAATTCTTTTTTGTGGTTGAATGAAAATTTAAGGACTTTAAAACATTTACTAATTCATTTAACATGGCTAAGCAAAGACAAGACAATTTTTAATTGTTACTCAGTTCAAAACAAATCAAAACTTGATATTTCAGGAAATTGTCAACCAATTTTCCTTTTAAGATGCTACGATCAAGTATATATAAAATTTGGAGCCTTTCAATATGTGTCGAATTGAAGCGTATGTAATAGTTTGTGATGGTGGTAGAAATATATATACGGTTAAATCTTAAATAGAAGTAGTGAATGATTAGTGGATGTTACTTGTTAGATTAGATGGGTACCAAATCGTGCAATATGTAATCCTATCATAGCTTTTTTTTAATTATCTAAAATGATTACAATACTTAAATTATTTACGTTAATGTAACTCGATTTAACTGAGTAAAAATGTATTCAGCAAAATAGGTAAATTCTTCTTAAGATGCCGTAGGTAATATTTACTTAATACAAATAAGGCAATTCTTTTCCTCAATTTTATTGAGTTATTTCGACTATTATTTTTTTACAGTGTATAAGGGGGATAATATCTAAATATTATTCCCTCTAGCTCTCTTTATTTTATTATATTGTTTTCGTCCTTACATTAATGATCTTAAGGGTCTATGTATCGTTTATCATTTTAATCTTTCTTTTATCCTCTGTCACTTCCCTCTCATTTTTCTTCCTTTCACCTATCCTAACATCATTTATTTATGTATGTTTTTATATTTGATTCTTCTACTATCCATTTCTTGAATTCCTTCTTTTATAACTTCTTTAGCTTCTCTTTTTTTTCCTTTTTTTTCCATTCCTTTTCGCTGGATTTTTCATTCCATCATTTAATCATTACAATATTTTATGTTTGTTTCCCCTATCACTAGTTATGTTTTCTTATGCCATTACAAAAATTAAAAATTAAACAAATTTAAAAAAAATCTACATCTTTAAACCTTTCTCTACCTTCATTTCCCCCATCATTCCTCTTTTCTTCTAGGCTTACAATGTATTTCTTTGTTCTGCAATTCATCTTTCCCATCTTTATGTTAATTGTTAATTCTTCTGGTGCAGTCTACCACAATTTCTCATAAGGCCTGTTTCTGCATGTTCTCTCTCTTTTCCCTTTTCATCGATAGTTTGTTCTTTGTTTCCCACAATTCATCTTCTCTTTCCATATTTTCATCATTCCTTGTAATTTCCATTATATTAAGTCTTATTTTTCACTTTCTTTTTATATGTTAGTCTTTTAAAAATATTATTTCTACATTTTATTCTATCCCTTATTTTCCTTTTCTGTTGCTATCATATAATTCCTTTTTGTTTGCACTCTCTTCGTTCTATGTTTATCACTCTTAAATCTGGCCAATGAATTAATTTAATTCCTTTTAAAATATATTTTTCCTTTGTACTCCTTTCTTGGTAGTTCTTAATCTCCAAGAATTCATCTTCTCACTCTTTCCATTCTTCATTGTTTTCATCCTGTGAATAGGCATATCATATTCCCTTGTATTTCTCTAAAATCCACTTTATCCTCCTAGTATGTTTTCTTTCGTAATGTAAGCCTTAATTTTTGTGTTTGTATTGTTCTATCAAAACAAAATACAGTCGCAAAATTTCCCCTCTCACCTCCATTTAAAAACACCATTAACCCTAAAAAGGCCGGGCTATTTGAGGTCTAAGCGGCCGGGGGGGGGGGCATTATGGCCCCCTTAAGATCTCGGCCTTGAAACGGCCGATCGCCGCGAAAATTTGCACGCATGTCAAGTGAAGTGTATAAAACAATATGATAATTTTAATTTTTTGAAAAATTCACTCATTTGCATATGTATGGTAATTTATGCAAATAAGGTAATAAAATCACATTTTTACCCATAAATCATATATTATTCATAATTAAGCTTTATTTTTTACAACATATATTCATTACACCATTTGGAATAATAATACGACAATAACAATTGGAAGAGACAGCTTATTCCTTATGTTATTACTTGTTTTGATCACTTCTTATGTATTTCATTGTTTTTTTAACTTATGTTTTTTATTGTGTTTGTTGTTTTATTTCATATTTTTAAATTACAATTCAACAATTTTGACTCCCAAAATAACCACCTAAACTTTAAACAAGACCCAATAACCAATGTTTGATCTATTTTTATGAAAAATTACATTTCCATATGTTTTGTACACAAATCACACACATTAGCGATTTTCGGGCTGACATGCAAAGACAAAAGGTCACGTGACCTTGTATCTGTAGGTCCGATTTGCATTTGTTTTTTGCTCGAAAGAAAAAAGTCAGCGAGCGACGGGGCGCTATCCATATGCGTTCTCGAACAATCCGAAATATCGTGGAGGGGGGGGGGGACCTAATGCCCCCCGGCCTTATTAGGGTTAAACAAAATTATCCCAGCGAGCCTTGACCCGAGTCTTATCCAGCGCGCCGCGACCGAAATGATTAGTATAAGCCTTATCGATTCATGTGGGATCAATAATTTAGGATTTATCAAACGAAAATTGATTTAGTACTAAGTTAGGTAAGGACGGATAGTGTTTTTTAATACCCCAAAATGAAACAGGAAAAAGGTTGATCATGTATTTTAACATGAAAATCAAACTCTGTTGTGCTTTAATATAAAAATGTGTAATGTTTTGAATTCATTAGATAATGGTATGCACTAAATATATTTTGGAGCCGGCACATTCGCGAATGTTTTTTGTGTGCATTAAATGAACATATAATTTGTTATTATTGCACTTGAAGCCTACACCAAGTTACAATATGAAATGATTAGCAAAATGAGCGAGCTATGTAGCATTAAAAGGGTCTATTTTGGAATGAAAATTAATGTCTTATATAGTATTCTTATATTCCTAGAAAAGCATGGAATTATGTGTCAATTTTTTTCATTCCAGCTAAGATTTTCACCACTAAGGATACCTAAAACTTGAGTACATTTTTTATTTCTAGGGCTATATTAAAAAAATATAATATTAAATTCTGGGTCAGTGAAATGTAATTTTCTGAAATCATATTGATTTAAATTGAATATTTCATGGTTATTAAAAAATGTATATGACCTAAAATAAAAACAAATTTCGAGTATTTTGGATAAATTAGGACTGATAGCTTTGGGCCTATAAGTGCTTATTCCCTGTGGATTATCTTTTTATATACCGGATTTACCTTAACAATTTTGAGAGAGTAAGGCCATTCGCCATATGATAAGGACATATTAAAAATGTGAGAAAGAGGAGCAGCAATTGCATATATAATTTGTTTAAGGAGCGATGTACTTATTCTGTCCTGACGTCGTGCTTAACTACTGTTATAAAGGTCATTTGTTACATTTATTACTTCGTTGGAGTTGGTAGGGTTGAAAAACAGTCATGAGGATGTTTGTTCGGGAAGGAATCTAGAAAAGCATGCGCCATGCATGATTTTGATAATGAGTATGCTACATATAAAGCCGACTCCTCCTCCACGGCTAGTAAGTAATATACTACATGAATTGGCAGAGGAGCTGGATTGTTTGGTTGGCTTGATATATCATTTTGAATAAAGTGAACATGGTTGTGCATACACATGCAAAGTGCGAGAGCAAAGGGAGGGAGATATATCATCGGGAAGTCAAAGGTTTAGAAAAGATAAGAAAAGATGAGTAAAAGTAAAATATAATGACATTGTCATCCTATGTGATACACATTATCACAATGTTCAAAGTTCATACCTCTAATTGTTCTTAAGATATTGCAGCAACATGAAAGCTGAAATCTCTAATTTCAGTCATTGATATCTATGAACTTTGATCTATTTACTCCAAAATCTAATCAAGTACTGGCCTCGTTATCACGATATCTCAAGGATCTCTAGATATATGATACACACTTTCCCGAAGTTTGAAGTTGATACAAATCTACTTAACATGTTGTCATTCTACGGTGTTATATCCGATAGCAAGGCTAAACAAAATTACCTCTGTGACCTCTGACATGTTACCTTAAATATAATGAGAGTGTCTATCTATGGTAATACATACTATCACCAAGTTTAAGGCTAATAGCTTTAATGCGATAACAAGGATAACACCTGCTTTTTAAGGAATCGACCTCTATGACATTTCACCATTGACCTACTTACCACAAATTTAATCAGATTATCTTCCAATAATGATACATACTATGAGCAAGTTTGAGAATGATATCTCAAGGGGTTCTATATAAATTATATCGCGATAGCAAGACTAAAACCTGTCGTTTCAGAAATTAACCTGTGACTTCTGAACTATTACCTATTTACCAACAATTTAATCAGATCGTTTTCAAATGGTGATACATGTGTTAAAAAAGTTTTAGCCTCATAACGCTAGAGATCCTTCAGATATCGAAATAACGAGGCAAGTACCTGGAATGTCATACGTTTATCTCTGTGGCCTTTGTCCTAGCTACTCCAAACTGTAATCACTTCAAATGGTGATACATCCTGTCATCCTGTTTGAAGTTCATATCCCAAGTGGATCTTAAAATATCGCGATAACGAGAAAGTGGGACGGACGGACGGACAAACCATAAAACATAATGCCTCCGATACCCCCCTCCCCATCACATGGGCAGAGGCATACAAATGACTTAATTGGAGTGACCCTCGGGTGGATTGGCAAAGTGGAGATGGGTGGGGGCTTAATTTATATAGGCATGGCGCGTTCTAATGAAAGACGGAAGCAAAAAGTCCTGGTGATGCCCTCCCATCATTTTGGCACAAAATAATTTTCCTTTCATGATATGTTATTGTTCTTGTTCAGTTATTCGCAAATTCGAACCTATCCAGGAACGTTTTAAAAATATCCTTTTGTATTAATCTTAACAGATCAGATTCAGAGTGTGCCATTCCCCCTTAAATTGCCTCTCCAGATTTTCTTAAATATGCAACTGTTTATCTCTCTCCCACTTTGTTCTTTTGATTTCTTTTTCTCATTGTTTGTTAATTACGACAATGATCCATTTCCCTGTTTAGAATATTGTTGTCCTTTTCATTTACATGTTAAAGGGATAGTTGAGTTTTGTTTTCAGACCGCAAATGCCTTCACAGTGCATGGTTATTGTTCTTATTCTTATCTATGACATTTATAGTCCCCTTTTAGAACATAAAATTGCTATGAAAATAAATTTAGACCCTAAAATGTGTGAAATTTAGCCAATACGATCATACCAATTCAGCTCCACTTTCCAAAAAACACGGTGACCGTTAATTAATTATTTAATTAAAAATAACAATAAATGAGCCGGCTGATTTTGGGTAATATAGGCAACACGAAAATGCCAACAAAAAAGCCAACATCGGCATTGGCTGAAATACGACGTAAAAGGAGTTATTTCGTTTTTTCAACGGTTTTCTCAATTTTTTCAAAAAATATAATATTTGTGGTGGTACACAAGTATTCGAAATCGTTATATTTTAGCCGTCTCTGAACCGATTTTGATCAAACGAAGATGATTTTGTCATTTAAATATTATGTCTATTCATATTTGACACTCAGTTTGTCATTAACTCCCACACAAATATTTTGTGTAGCGTCCTCTGCAACAGAACTCAACTATCCCTTTAATGACCTCATCTTGGCAACATAATTGTTTATATAAACTTTTTATTTGT
Organism: Strongylocentrotus droebachiensis; assembly: GCA_035222895.1. Taxonomy (NCBI): domain Eukaryota; kingdom Metazoa; phylum Echinodermata; class Echinoidea; order Camarodonta; family Strongylocentrotidae; genus Strongylocentrotus; species Strongylocentrotus droebachiensis. The sequence goes on from JAVYIG010000200.1 coordinate 166,642, forward strand.
TTCCCATTCTCTCTCATTTTTACACGATTAAGGCCTACAGTTTAATGCACTCTTACCTCAATTTATGTTACATAAATGTATTGATTAAATTTGTGCATTCCCGAACTATTTAAAGCGCTCTTTGGAAATTATGTTCATGTAATATACAATATAGCCGTCGCCTCAATAGTAAGGCTATACAATATACTTCATACTTCACTTTATAAATCCAGCCATCTGATTGGTCGAAATTGGAGTCGTGATTTAGCCATTCCCGTATAGAAATACCAAAACCGATCAATAGTTTTTTGAAAAAACCCTTTTCAATAGACTATTGACCGGTTTTGGCATTTTACGTAGAGGCCTATGCATGCAATCTCCAAGGGAATGATTTTAGCACAGAGTGGTGCGCGACCAGACACCCTATTAAGACTAGGACTCGATAGCGTGAACAAACTTGAGTACCATGATTGGTAAGTCGCACATGTATTCTATGACCCTTTTCGGTATATAAAAGTTACAATGACTGCTTTAATGTTAGAGGCATAGTTGTTTTTATAGGCTCTCGCGGAGGTTACTTGATCGTGCCATCACCACTCGGCACGCCTCGGGGCGATATAGTCCAGGCTAGGCCCCATAGGAAAGGACCCAAACCTTGCTTTGTTATATATACAATGTTTTTTGATGGTTTCTCGTCAATTTTAGGGTGCTGAATCCAAATCCGACGAGTGCCAGACGCAAAACCTTGAGCATTTCTCGTAAACGGCGAAAATTCAAAATGGCCGCCAAAATGGCCGCCAAATCATGAAAACGCTTATTCTTTGGCCATTTAACAGGTTATTTTATGTTTTCTAGTCAATTTGAGGGTGCTGAATCCAAATCCGATGATTGCCAGACGCGAAACCTTCAGCATTTCTCGTAAACGGCAAAAATTCAAAATGGCCGCCAAAATGGCCGCCAAATCATGAAAAGGCTTATTCTTTGCAAATGTTTGGCCATTTAACAGGTTATTATATGTTTTATTGTCAATATGAGGGTGCTGAATCCAAATCCGATGAGTGCCAGATGCGAAACCTTGAGCATTTCTCGTAAACGGCGAAAATTCAAAATGGCCGCCATAATGGCCGCCAAATCATGAAAAGGCTAAGTTCTTTGCAAATTGTTGGCCATTTAACAGGTTATTTTATGTTTTCTTGTCAATATGAGGGTGCTGAATCCAAATCCGATGAGTGCCAGATGCGAAACCTTGAGCATTTCTCGTAAACGGAGAAAATTCAAAATGGCCGCCATAATGGCCGCCAGATCATGAAAAGGCTTATTCTTCGCAAATCTTTGGCCATTTAACAGGTTATTTTATGTTTTCTTGTCAATATGAGGGTGCTGAATCCAAATTTCTCGTAAACGGCGAAAATTCAAAATGGCCGCCATAATGGCCGCCATAATGGCCGCCAGATCATGAAAAGGCTTATTCTTTGCAAATCTTTGGCCATTTAACAGGTTATTTTATGTTTTCTTGTCAATATGAGGGTGCTGAATCCAAATCCAATGAGTGCTAGACGCGAAACTTTGAGAATTTCTCGTAAAATGCGAAAATTCAAAATGGCTGCCCATTTATGAAAACATTGATTCGATGGTCATTTATCAAGTTATTTGATGTTTTTTTTTGGTCAATTCGAGTATGCTGATTCCGAATCCGATGAGTGCCACACGTGAAACCTTGAGCATTTTTCACAAAATGCGAAAATTCAATTTGGCCGCTTTGCTGGAGTTCCAAAACTTCTGTCTGATGGGAAGAGACTCCCACAGAATGTCAGGGTGCTTCGATTTGTCATTGAGGAAATATTGAGATAAGTACTGGAAGACCACCACTTCACTGACTTCGACGAGTTGATTGAAATAGCCAGCAGGCAAGGCAGTCAAACTACTAAATTATGGATGAACTGTCTTGTAACGCCCATGATCATCTGTAGGGATTTTTTTAGAGCTGGAACATCTACACTGGAAACATCTACACTGGAAAGGTGACTGGTCTCTCCATCTGCAAGCTGTCAAGCAAATATTGCTCTATTTCTTCGCTTCAGGGCATACGAATTATGCACGCTATGGGCTGTATTATCTCCTTGCCATGCAAAGTCTAGCTGCCACCAGCATTACTCAAGCAGTTCTCAGATAGAGAACATGTGATGCACCATCTGGTCCGATATGTACATTGAAACGGCTTTGAATGACTCTACCCTTGCTCTCTGGGTTTTGTCTCTCAGCCTCTTTGGACAACTATAGAATGACTTGGAAGCCATAAGGGAAGATCAGAAAGTTGTCACTTGTCACAAAGAAGAGAGTACATGTACGTCTCAACAGAATCAAATCAGATGTGGCTAACAGAAAGAGAATTCGCGAGGCGCTATCGATTTGTTTAGATGCATTTAACAGTGAGAAGCATCCTCCTTCAAGCCTGGTGAACATCTACACTGGAAAGGTTGTGGATGATTCAGCAGTAAATGCCGATAATCCAATCAAGATTGGATCTGATCAGATGAACGAGAACGAAATAAAGTTGCCGAAGGGGTTCCTTGGCACAATTAAGAAGAAAGTCAAAGGAATGGCAAAGGCTTCTGATATATGTCGTCAAGAGGTGAGATATCTACAGTTGCCAATTAAGGGATGATCTACGGCCAAGTAATCGAGATCATAGCTACATCAAGGGAAGCGATTTTAACCAAAACCTTCTTCTATTATGAATTGGCTCCCTATCCACCCGCACTGTTCGACAAGAATGGTGATGCACGTTCCACAAGTAAGTCTGTCTTGAATTCAAGGAGCAAAGTTGAGTGTAGTCAACGAAATGCACAGCTGCCAGATGTTATCAGGCTTGATGAATGTGCTCTTCTTTAGATTGTTCCGTGTCCTGCTTCTCCTGCTAAGGTGTGTACTTTTGTAGATGTTGCTGTAGCAACATTCATGAAATATGCAGACAGATGACCAGTTATTCATGTGGTTTTAGACAGATAGTACGAAAGCAGCATCAAGTCCGTTTTTTACGAACAGCACGTGCAAAATGTTGCAGCCGTGTATAATAGCTGAAGAGTGAGTATCCTCTGCCAAAACAGAACGTCATCCTAAATGTTTCTGCAAACAAGCAACAAGTCATCAAGGTGGTCGTAGATCAGTTGTGTTCCATGCAAGCACAAGAGGGCAGATTTTCTGTTCATTCTGGCACACCATCTACATTTCCAAACTAATGGCATACCACACACAACAAATGTGGTAATGGAATCAACATCTCACACTTGAGCAGTCATAGATATCAATGAGGTTATCAAGAAACGCAAGAAAATCATGCCCAATCTACTTTGAGCCCATACATTAGGTATAAGTGACACCGTTTCCTGTTTACTACAGAGTAGAAAAGGCTTCTGTACTGAAGAATTTGGAGCCATAGCTATCCTGATTCTCTATACTCCTTGGGAATACTGAAACCCTTCTCGATGAAGTATTAGAATCCTGCTTGACATACGGGGCATCCATGTAAGGAGAAGAACCAAATAATTCTCTTGACACAATGCGAAGGATCATTTTCGCAAGTAAGGCTAGTGGCAAGCGCCTAGCCCCTCTCGAATTGATGAGTCTTCCACCAACTATGGCCGCTTTTCCGTCAGATTACCAGCGTGCCTATTATCAAGTGACGTTGTGTGTGGCTGCTGGCAATCCAGTACCCCCAGCCCTATACCAGCCTAGACCCATTGAAGAATTGATGGAGGAAGAAGTCTTCTACGATTCAACCTGTATATTTTGAAAATGATCAGTCAGTCGCACCGGAATAGTCCTCAACGTTAAGTGTGGTTGTAGGAGCGACTGCAGAACAGCCCAGTGCAGCTGCAAGAAATCTTTACTGGCATGCTCGGAATTCTGCCGCTGTATAAAGGGCGATGTCCATTGCCAAAATCCAATGAAAAAGACATCAGAAGAGAGTGACAGTGACAGTGACATTAGCGGTTGTGAAGACTTGTGTGATTTGAAATTGTTCGGCGCTGTTATTAAAGAGGTTTTAAGACTTAAAACTTAAAAGACTTCAATAATGGTAAATGATTGTCTATAATGGACAAGGATATGGTTTACAATGAATATCTGTATAATCATGTTTTCATTATTTTATTCATATATAACCTTCCCAATACACAAAGTATACTTTGTTGTTTTCTAGCTAGCCTGTTGGGTTCGCTGTAACGGTATCCACTGCAAAAATGCAGGTGTTAGAGCAACACAACTTATATACATGTATCGGACCACGCGGATAGATACAATTTGCTGTTATTATCACTCGCTTATTCCAGTATACTGTAGTTGAAGCGCTGGATTTCTGTCTTTAGCTAAATCAAAATTGTTGACCCTTGAATAATAAACCATCCGATGCTCACAATGGTAAAGCTACCCATATTAAGACTAACATTGGGAATCCGCAATAGCATTGCATCTAAACTTGTGTGAGTAACATCTAGATAAAGCACACACTCGGTATAACATTTATATGCATTATACAGTTGGCGTACATCATTGCACATGTTGGGTTTTTCAGCCATTTTCATTATAATTGGACAGGAGAAAATGAAGCTAATAAAGGAAAGTTTATTTGTTTGCAGCTAAATGAGCTTACGGTGAACAATTTGTACAATATGATGATAAGACTTAAAAAACTTAGTAATAATAAGTGGTGTAGTGAGATTCACATCTGGCAATCATCGGTTTTGAAATCAGATCCCCAAATTTGCCCCAAAACATCAAGCAACCTGATAAATGTCCTTAGAATAAACGTTTTCATGATTTGGCGGCCATTTTGAATTTTCGTATTTTGCGTAAAATGCTCAAGGTTAGGGGAATGGCACTCATCGGATTTCGAATCAGCACCCTCAAATTGACAAGAAAACACAAAATAACCTGTTAAATGGCCAAAGAATAAGCCCATTCTTGATTTGGCAGCCATTTTGGCGGCCATTTTGAATTGTCGCCATTTACGAGAAATGCTCCAGGTTTCACATCTGGCACTCATCACATTTGGATTCAGGACCCTCATATTGACAAGAAAACATATAATAACCTGTTAAATGGCCAAACATTTGCAAAGAATAAACCTTTTCATGATTTGGCGGCCATTTTGGCGGCCATTTTGAATTTTCGCTTTTTACGAGAAATGCTGAAGGTTTCGCGTCTGGCAATCATCGGATTTGGATTCAGCACCCTCAAATTGACAAGAAAACATAAAATATCCTGTTAAATGGCCAAAGAATAAGCGTTTTCATGATTTAGCGGCCATTTTGAATTTTCGCCGTTTACGAGAAATGCTCAAGGTTTCGCGTCTGGCACTCATCGGATTTGGATTCAGCACTCTCGAATTTACAAGAAACCATCAAAAAACATTGTATATATAACAAAACAAGGTTCCTTGCTCTCTAGCCTGGAGCACAATCATGTAACCTCCCCTTGCAAATTGCTCCGGTTGTCTCATTTTCGCTCGCTGGACGTTTATAGCAGACGACAATCGGCGGATTAGACGACACTTGGTAGTGAATTTGTATGTGAGATTGCTTTGCTAAATATAAAATCCAAGAACATTTTCCATATCTTTAAACTATCATTGATATCTGATAATTAAACAGTTATTAAAAAAAAAAAAAAAAATTACATAATACAATGCAATACTTGACTTAAGGTAGGGGAGTTTTATGTGGTGCACAATTGCACCCCTCTGTAAATAATCGAATAGTCCATGGCGATCATGAATATTCATGTTTTTGCTTACCTCGGCAAAATGTTTGCTTATCTTCAATGGAAAAATTACGGTGGGGTTGGATGAAATGGACATAATGAACCGATCAGAACTGATCTATTATAATTCATGCTTCTTATCCTTAGTGTGCTTAACCTAAAACCTTAGAATCGCTTGGCAAACTGAGTCCAAAGTCCAAAGTTACATATGTTATGTAGGCAATGGCGAGCTTGCAACCTATTTTTATCAAATTACGGTGGGTGAACTTTCAAAAGTCAATGGGATATGAGGGTTCCAATGAAAGAGCTAGTGATAACGTACGTCGGGGTGGATGTGCTTTTCGTTAAAAAAAAAGAAGAAATTTAAGGTTTTTTTTTTTGTTGGAGTAAAATTCCATAGGCTAACATGTTAGGCTGCTGACTCTGACGATAGGGGGCCTTGTCAAATGAGACTAAACGGAGCAATATGAGCGTATAAAAACAACTATGTCTCTCCTAGCAGTCACTATTACTATAACAATGTTTGGTTTACTAGCCGGCACATCAAAATGGTTCTTTTCCATGTCTGGAGATTCGGATGTACGAGAGTCGAACGCAAGCAAAAGGCTAATATTTTGTGCATGGTTGCACCAATAATGCAATGATATCCGCTATGCTTACCTCTGTCAGTGTTAAGGTGTTGTCAGCCATGTCCTCTATTTCAGTTAAAAAGGTTCTCCACCTAATTGGCTTATGAACCTTCATATACTCTAAGTCCTTTATGAGTCCATCAATGCGATCTTGAATTTTCTTCACCTGCAAAATAAAAAAATTGATCACACAGATATTATCGAGACATCAACAACCTTTACATGCCTTTTCACGGCTTCTTCTTTTTTCTTACACGTAGTGTTTTTACTACTTACTATGACATATCGTCGGCCTTATGCCAAAAGGGCCTTAACTGCTTTTGGCCATTCCGAGATAATCGCGTTTAAAGGTTTTGGCCTCTCTAATAATCAAAAGTTTGTGGTCGTTTTTTTGCTTTTGAAGCCAATTTCGATAAATGTGTTAAGTTATTAAGTTTTACATGAAATGTGTTAAATTTGTTATAAAATATTCAGAATTGTACATGCTATGTGCAAAAAACATGTTAGGGCCTTTTTGGCATAAAGCTTGAATGTAGCGTATGTTAGCGTATGTTATGCCAGAAGGGCCGTAACCTACTCGGCATTATGCCAAAAGGGGCGTAACCTACGCGGCGTTATGCCAAAAGTGCCTTAACCTGCCGTTATCGTACGCGTAACTATGCGCGTAACTATGCGCGCATAGTTAGCGCCCTTTTGGCATAAGGAAATTTTCTTGTTTCGCAACACCTTTGGTTTGCCAGAAAGGCCCTCCTAACGCAAATGGATCATCCGTGGAGGTTAAGGCCCTTTTGGCGTAAGGAAAAAGATGAGATACGCGTTAAGGCCCTTTTGAAATTCATAATTATCTTCATAAATAAATCGAATTTCAACAAGTGAAGCACATCATTTTAAAGAGAATGATGAAATCTACAAGGTGATATTAATAACTCAATAACCCCCAAAATCGGGTTAAGGCCCTTTTGGCATAAGGCCGACGATATTAAGATGACTTTTTTGTTGTTGGTCCCAACGACTCAGCCAACCGCTAAATGAGCGGGGGGGGGGGGGGGGGGGTAAGAGCACATTTGGGTCACCAATTACCACATTTATTAATTTTTTAATAAAACAAAAACCAAAGGGGGGGGGGTTCCTCCAAAACACACATATAAACATGGTTAAAGGGATGGGGGTTCAACCCACCCCCCCCCCCCCCCCGCTGCGTACGCACCTGATGGTGCGTATACATGAAGAAGGAGGTGCAATGAAAAGAGCAGAAGTAACGGGAAAGACGGAGGCTTAGCGATTGAGAAGGTTTTAGCAGATCACACAATTTGAAGGAGACAAATGTTTGTATTCATCTGTAGCGTAGTTCTAAAAGCGAATTTCAAAATATTGTTTTGTGAAAAGGAAATGAGTAGGCCCACAGCTGTTTTCACGCGTGTCAGGCTACCGCAGGATGTTACCGTAAGCCTTCAAAAATGAATGCTCACTCTTCACGAATATCTCTAAATATCATCTGATAAAGGTTAAATCTTAAAGGTAAAGACCAGTTTTTTAAACGCCCCTCTCTCAAAAAATGAAAAGGGAGCTCTTATTACCAATCATGTGAAATAATATGTTTTGACTAATACGTGATCATACAATTTTTCCGGGAAATCGCCTACTACTTGATATATTTGATAAATTATTATATCTATCCGGACTGGATAGATATCGCGTAGTCCCATATACATCATTCTGTGTAGATTGCTTGTAAATTTACCAAGACTAGGCCAAATTTCTTATCATTTTGATGATTCCAGAACCTTGCCGTACACACCAATATTTGAATTCAAGATGATCAACCTTTTCTGATCGACGTTTCTTTCACAACAATGCAATCGCATGACCAGAACTATTGGTTACCCTGGGTAAATAAAACGTTATTATTATTATTATTGATGTTAGAATAATAAATATTGCAGGGCCTGCATACTCTGAAAACTGAAATGTTAAATTACCATTTGAAAGGGCCGAGGAGTGACCACTCTTCTCAAATGTCAGATTGTTACTTTGAACATGCTGGATTCACGCCATGAAGGTTGAATCCGGCATGTTCAAAGTATTAATTTGACATTTTAAGTGAGTGGTCACTCCTCGTCCATTTTTAATTGAGATTTAACATTTTAGTTTATAGAGTGCTTGAAAAGCTTTATCAATATTAATGTGCCTTAATAAGACGATACCATTGTTACAGTCATTATCATAAAAATATTGATAATGATAAGGATGAAAAAAACAGCAAAACAACAACGTGGAGGCGCGATAGCTTTATAGTCGGTAGAGCAGTGGTCTCGTAATCCGGTGACCCGGGTTCGAAACCAAGTCGATGCGCTAGTGCCCTTTGGAAAGGCATTAATCCTCATTACCAGGTCCATCTGAGAGGACCTAAAGCCGTCGGCCGTCTGGTTGCTCATTAACAAACAGTTATGCTCTCTTAGCAGCCAGGTAAAATAACCACCACCACAACAGCATCACCGGTGCAATATTTTTGGATTTATCTGCGGCTTATGACACTGTCAATTACCAAAGGCTACAGACAAAACGTCATGACATCACACATGACCTCAAACTTACCATCTTGATCCAGAAGATGAAGCAGAACAGAGGCTTCTTTGTCGAACCAATACTCTACAACATCTACACTGCTGACATCCTTCAACTGAGAACAGTCGAAACTTCATCTATGCAGATGACACCTACATCAAAGCCCATCATATTACCTTCGAAAGTGTTCAACTCCATCTCAACACAGCACTGGTAAGCCTTTCGGAATTCCGGGCAAACCCATCCAAGACCCAGTTGTGTGTGTCTTCCACTTGAAGAACAGGGAGGCAAAGAGAGAACTGAAGCTAGAGTGGAACAATGTACTTCTAAACCACTGTGAGCATCCAGTGTTCCTAGGTGTAAAACTCGATCGCACTTTATCATTTAAGAAACACATCGAAAAGACAATAGGCAAAATATAATCTCGAAATTACATCATCGGGAAGCTAGCAACTTCACTCTATGGCGCTGACCCCAAAACTGTACAAACTGCAACTGTTGCCCTCTGCATGTCATCCGCAGAATATGCTTGCCCAGTTTGGAGCAGGTCAGCCCATGTAAAGAAGCTTGAAACCACATTCAATAACACATATCGAAATTTAACAGGCTTACTGAAACCAACAAAAGTTGAGGAGATATATCACCTCGCTGGCATCGGGTCTCCTTACCAAAGACGCACTAACACATGCCTGAAGGAACGGATGAAGCAGGTGACATATGGCAGACACGTGTTAACGGCTAACGGCTTACGGCTAACAACCCCACAAACGCCTTGTATCACGACATAGCTTCCTCGATTCTGTCTAACCACCTGAACAGAATCCTCCACCATCAGCCAAGCCCGTACTCATCAAAGGACTATATCTGAAGTGGCCGGAGTGGAAATGCCTAAATCGAATGAGGACAAGAATGGGGCGGTGTAAGGCCAACATGGCAAGGTGGGGCTATGCCCATGAAGAAGATACTCTATGCGACTGCGGAGAGACTCAGACGATGGAACACATCTTGCAGTGCGGCGGAACGGGCCGCACAGATGAATACCTGGACCTTGTTAATGAGACGGCCATCGCAGCCATCGGGCGATGGCAGAACTTAATTTAAAGATAAACTTTAGTACTGGTAATACGATTGCATTGTGAAAGAAAAGGTGTGGAAAGGATCAGAAACAGTTGATCATGTAGCATGTAAGTATTGGTGTGCACTGCAAGGTTCTGGAGTCATCAAAATCATAATAAATTTGACCGAGTCTTGGTAAAGTAACAAGCACTCACATAGAAAGCTATATATGGGACAACACACATGGTGTCGGGGCTAGTACTACCTTGATTTCCTTGTCTTTCTATGCTCATTACTCAACCAGTATACATTTTCTTCCAAAATTGTTTGGCACATGTCATTTATTTGTAATCTTGAACATTCAGTGTAACTTTTGTTTGATTCTGTGAGAATTATTTTTATTTTTTTACCAGTACTGGAGTTTATCTTTAATTAAATTTAATTAAGAAACTTTCAATATCTATCTTGAACTAAGGAGGCACGAACGAACGAACTGTAGATTGTTCATGATATGGACTAGGGCTAGAATTGTGAAGCGCATTGTAATATCGCGTAATGTAAATACTATCTTGAACCAATAACTTACTTCAGACCTTTGAGGAAATTGATTGTCAATCACACATATGGGAAATTGAACTTGTTTCTGATAGGGTTTGGATCCTATCAAGTCCCTCAGTTCTTGAACTTTGGAATCCACCTGTGTATAAATCAAATACATGATTAATACTACCTTAAATGTAATAGGTACTAGGAACACACCCTCTCTTTCTCGTCCCCCCTCCCCCTACTGCTGAATCTGATTTCATTTTGTTTAATCCATTTGTACCATTACACGGTGAAGTCACTTACCTCACAATATATTTTGTACATCGTTAGTGACGTCAGCGTGCAATGGTGCAATATGATCGAACAGAATTGCACGCCTGGAGAATGATGCTGTTAAACATTACTTTTAGCGCATATTCGCAACGAATCAGCCAGCCGCTGAATAAGCGGGGGGGGGGGGGGGGGGGGGGTAAGAGGACAATTTGTGTATGGGGGGGGGGGGGGGGTTAAGAGAACACTTTTTTTTTTGGGGGGGGGGGTCCTCGAAATTTAGAAATTTGACATTTTACGCAAGGGGGGGGGGGGTAGGGGGTTCCATCCAAAATACACACATACAAAATACAAAATACCCGAACCCCCCCCCCCCACCTCCTCCCTTGCGCACGCGCCTGGTTGTATGTCATTAATCAACAATTAAAGTATCTCACGTTAATTTATTGAAAATAATAATGACAGTCAAATAATTTGAAACAAATAATGATATTCGTAAATTGATAATACCATTATGTTACCTGAAAGAAAAAAACGATTATCAACCCAATCTCTTTCTCTTCTTTTCTAAAATATTTTTGAACGATATCATGAGTGCAATTGGTTTTCTTGTAAAATATGATAGAACAAATTCATACCTTCCTTTTTAAAAGTTATGTTACCTTCTCCTTGCTGATTCGCTTGTTCTCACCACCCGCAAACGTCCCTATTAACAAGACCTTAGGTTCATATTTCGAGTCTTGGAGAGAATCGGGTACTGCATGGGTGTAGACTGACATCAACCAGAAATTTACCGCGTCCAGAATGGTACGAGGTGTTCTTACAGCAGACCCCTTCGACTGATATTGCAAATAACAAGTTTAAATTGTAATTATCAATTGCGGAATTGTGTTAATTTCATTTGCTTGGATTAGATTTAACATTAACACAGCTCTTCAGAATAAAATAAAATTCAAAATTGTACCTTGTACATTAATTCTAGCATTTTAACCCAGTGTTTTACATTTAGGCTAAAAAGAAGACGCATTCAGATTCATCACATATGTCATGCCCATCAAATTCTAAATGGCGTTCAAATACAAACCATGCACAGTGATTGCGAAGTAAGGCTAGTGACTTATGGTTAAAAGCGATAAATAAAGATTTAACATTAACACAGCTCTTCAGAATAAAAAAAATTCAAAATTGTACCTTGTTCATTAATTCTAGCATTTTAACCCAGTGTTTTACATTTAGGCTAAAATGAAGACGCATTCAGATTCATCACATATGTCATGCCCATCAAATTCTAAATGGCGTTCAAATACAAACCATGCACAGTGATTGCGAAGTAAGGCTAGTGACTTTTTTCATTAATCTTCCAATTTAACATCAAGCTTTTAAGTTATTGATATGAAATTGCACATATTCCCGATAGTTAATTTAACTGCATGAATTGGTTAAAATGGATAGACACGCAATTTTTACAATATACTTAAGGCTAATTCACTGAAAATTTTGACTAAATATCCATTCTTTTTATAAATCCAGAGCAAATGTTAGATTTCAAGGAATTTCCACTTTAATTTTATTACCAACATTTTTTATGATGTCTAAGCTTTAAGTTGATACCAGATTTGGCTGCCATCTCCTGCCAAACATTATGTTAGAGCCCATTTCCTGTGTATATTTTGGTCCGCTGTTTCAGAGAATGTCACGCGCTCCCACGCACCGTAATTTATAACCGCGAATCCTTCATATTAAATCACAAAAATTACTATTAGCGCGGTTAAGTTCCTCCCTGATCCACTGTGTGGCGGGCCGATCAAAGCGCGCGTCGTAGTTGACCTCCGAGCAACTCTCTGCTTCCCGGGTTAAAGGGTGCAAAGCAGCTACGCAGAGACAATGCCTTCATTTCGAATTGTGACGATATGATAACGCGACATCCCGCAAATCACGTTCGTATACAGTGTGTACAGTGGGAATAAACACAGTTAAAAACACGTTAACTTAACTTTTTGGAGGGGAGATGGGTCCCCACCCCTGGCGCTCAAGGGGGGGGGGGGGGGGGGGGGTGTGATTTTTCAAATTTTCGAGGGCCAACAAAAAAAGAAGTGCTCACTACGATTTGGCATCCTTTCTCCGAACCCCTCAACGCCCAGTTGCTGAGTAAATCTTATTTAAAATTTAGTAAGCGATTGTTCTCACTGTTCTTAAGAACTGAATGCAAACTACTTACTTTCTTTTGAACATTTCCAGCATCTTCTCCTCGTGGTGCTGTATCACTCAGCTTAAGGTGAAGCGGGATAACAAGAATGTAAAGAGACCTCCACGACAGAAAAAGCTGTGCAGGAAATTCATAGAGAGAGAGTAGTTGACCATTTATATATACACATCTTTGGCATATATTGTGGAAAAATACAATGCGAAAGGATATCAGAGAAAATTGGTTGCATACTTTTAAAATTCTAAATTGCTGTCCTTCTGGAAATTGTCAACAACTGTAAGGTTGAAAAACTGTCTCTAAATAGAATAGCTACAGCTATATTACCACATAAACTTTCAAGTAAATTTATTTAATAATGCAATTGTATTTTGCAGTATCATAACCTGAAGAAAACATATGGGCATACATTTGTTACACCTCTACTGTGTCAACAAAGTTTGTTTAAGTTATGTTATGTTAAGCCTGTGCTGATATTCCTTCCGTCACAGAACGATATATTTGTCCCTCTCTCTCTATCTCTCTCTTGATATATATATACACTGTTGCTCATAAAGTTGGAATATATTTGTTTACCCCAATTTATGAATTATTTTAACAATGATTTATTCATAATAAATCTAGATAATAGTATACATTCTCAGACTTTATTGAATAATAATTTGCCAGTGTTTGGTTTGTGTGACTGCTAAAGCATGTGTATGCTACTATGCTTATCAACTAGGGAACCTACGCCCTTAAGTCATAAATGACAGTAATGATGTAGTTTATGTTTATTTGGTTTATGGACTCACTGGATGTGTGATGTAGTAAATTTCCTGTCCTCCAAAGTCCCACATGCTGTAGGTAATACCAAGTTCCGATGACTCCACGTTTGTGATCTCTTGTGAAATACTCTGCGAAATATTAGCAATTTTTTCGCTTACGCTTCTATCAGCATCTCCCGTCACAAGTCGATCGGTTGCTGCCTGATTTAAAGAATCACGAACAAATGTAAGTGTTGTTATTGAAACGATGCATTGTACACATACTTTGAACTGCTCATTAGATAATGAAAAATGTGTACTTTCAATTTCATGGGGTAAAGCATTAATCTGAATAATTTAATGTTCATCTTTTATCTTATTTAAAGGGGAAGTCCACCCTGAAATTAAGTTGGGTTTAATAAAAGCAGAAGAATGAGAGAAACATATCAGTGAAGATTTGACGAAAATCCATCAAAGGATAACGAAGTTATGAATTTTTAAATTTTAAATTTTGTGACGTCACTTGCGAGCTGCTCTTCCATAATTATGTTGTGTACTGTAATTTCCATAAATTGCCCCCTTGTCATGGTTCTTGATGAAGGAATGGATCTATTTCATAGAGGCGTGTATAAAAGCATGTGTCTGATAATATATCGAATGCACAGGTAAAATAATTATTATTTTTCTGAGAAAATGGCAATTTATAGAATTTACAGTACACAACGTATAGGAGAGCAGCTCGCATGTGACGTCACAAAATTAAAACTTTAAAAATTCATAACTTTTGTATCCTTTGTCGGATTTTCGCCAAACCTTCACTGATATGTTTCTCTCACTGTTCTGCTTTTATTAAAAACAACTTAAGTTCAGGGTGGACTTCCCCTTCAATATAACATATGTATCATAAAATAAGAATAAGTGCGTACTTCCGTTAAAATATCAACAATAGTCTACGTAATCAGCTATGCTTTAAAAACTTAACCGATGTTTACAAAATATTAATACCAGACTCTCATGAATAATTTGATAAAAGTCTTAGCGTCAGACACGAATGAGTACTTTTTTTGCTGAACCTTTTATGATATACCGATTTTTTATTTTTTTATTGTATATCACCGAAGTCTTATTTTCTGTTTCTGATATTATAAATTTTATCAAAATTAAACTATTATTTACGCGGAAATCCAGATTTAAAATCTACCATGAGAATTCTTGTCACTATCAGAAACAGATACTGATCATACTGGAAATATTGCTGCGAAACAGTTTAAGGAATGGCGATCAAGTCAGATTACTCTTAGATCGTTTTAACCGGGAAATATCATTAAATACATAGCGCTCTTACCGATCTGTTGCTCCGAGAGTCACGGTCCGATGCTATACTTTGCACTAGGTCAGCTTTAGCTAAAAATATTAAACATCAACATTTACCTTGCATTAATGACCAAGCCTAACAATTTTGCTTACAAATATAAATTGCGAATTTCAAAATGCAGTTGAAAATAAAATAAATTTGCTACTTTACACAATGCTATTTGTATTGAGGAGGTATTTCTTAACGATACTATGTCCCTTTTGCAGCCAACATCAAATTATGTAGAACTTTGCAGGAATTATGAATATGTCATGTATGTGCTATCTGTGAAATTTTAACGTTAGCAGTGTCCTAATATTAACTTAAACTGAGCTGTAAAGGGTACATGAGCATTTGTCTACATCAATAACCCACTTCTTGTAATGGCCAAAATTTAACTGATTGAATGTTTGCGCAGCATAAAACGTACGACCATTCGGTACCTTGGTCTGAAAATCAGACTATTACTTACTGGCTCTATAGCTATTACAAAGTTTTGGTATGAAGTCTTGAATTTTGTTAAAATTAACATATTGGAAGCATATGCAATCCTACAATATTCAGTGATCGTTGTCGCGGTTGAAATCGAGTCTAAAATTATGAAAATAACATAATCAACTCTTTTTGACCTTTCAAGGTCAATATATTAATTAAGCTATAAAACAATGTCTCTCGACTAAAATCGACCGATTAGCTACTCCCGTTTGGAAATTATACATCACAACTACATATTTTGAGATTTTCATGGTCGCAGCTACCATTTGTACGGCTGTAGGCGCTTTTTGAAATTCATCAAAATTTACCGGGAGCACCGGTACATTTTTATATTCAATTTATCTCGAAAGCAGAAGTGTTTTAGGGGCTAAATTTTCTAGTGATTATAATACATCCAAAAGGGCATCCAAATATATCAAAAATTGTATAGAATGACTATCCACCCAATTTCAAAATTTCCCAAAACTTTGTATTACCTTTGAGTCAATTTGACAACTAATATTCGTTATGTTCCCACTTAAAGACATTTTCAAGCCCCCCCCCCTTTTTTTTAAGGAAGTTCTACATTAGTATTATCTTTCAATGCCTTTGGAATTTCACATTTTTATTTTGTTGGCCTGCAAATAGGACATAGTACCTTTAAAGTAGGCATTCATTAAAACCACCAAATTGGCCAATAATTTATTACAAATATGAATTGTAGGTCAACTGTGTTCTGGAAGATAACACGACTAACACCAATAAAAGCATCTCTCAGGATGGGGTTATATGAGCAATTCACCAAAAAGAAAATTAGCGATGGTTTGATGACGTCACGTCAGGGACCGATCGTAAGTAGACAGGCGACGTCCTACAACTAATAAACATATTTTCATTGCAATTATATCTCAATTATGATAACCTGATTAATTTCAAAAATCAACATTCTTCACAACATTATAGAAGGGAAGTGATGCTGATACTGAAAATCATAATTCTTTGCTTAGAAACACTCAGGGCAAGGATAAATGATAGATTAACAAAACAATGAAATGTCAACCCACTTTAATGTTCGGTGGGCTAAAATGGATGGTGTCCGTTTCCTATCAAAACGCTGCAAATGCGTTAATGTAGATAGCTGATCGTAAAATGGCGTCTTTTCAACAAGCCAAAGTGAAGCTTCAACTGATATCTTTATATTTTTAATATCGCTGTAATAATACTACAAAAATCAATATTTTGTATCAATCAATCTCTACAGCTCTATAATATTAGACTCTCTATATTCCACTCATTTATGACATGTGTCAGAGTACCGCTCGCAATCTTCCCCATCATAATCTTTGGATACCGAAGTATTACATCCAGAGGGGGTGAAAGGGAGCATGGGCGCGTTTTTGGGCCGTAATTTTTCCATTATTTTTCCATAATAATTTATAGGTCGAGTGCCATCGGCACTGAACTGTATGCAGATTACATAAACGTTGTCACAATGTTTTAACAACGGCGTGGCGATCAAGGGTCAGATGAAATCAGCTTGCTCTCTTGATAAATGTAGAAATATAAGAAAAAATATATTTGTGTAAGACACGTTATTGTTTTATACAACTGTGTCTTTACTCATCTGTCCCTATTTAAATAAAACTGTAAACAAACCATCCAGGATATGGAAGAGGTGTTTCCGTTATTATATGTGAATCTGTCAGCCGAAGAAATAGCGATTAGAAATGCATCGCGTACATGTTTCTCTAAACCCTGGATCCGCCAGTGCCCTCATTCCAATCAGTACAATCAATATTATAATATTCGCTTATACAAGGTGCAAATCCTGCTCGAGATCCATCCAAATTGTATCCGCTGGAGTTACATTACCTGTTTTAGCGTCATTAACTACTATCCAGCTGCTAACTTTGTTATTGGTAACGACGTTCTCTTTGGCTCCTTTGGTACTGTTTTCATGTGGATTAAACCTGTGATGAAAATAAAAAGTATTCTCCAAAAAAAAAATTCTAAACAAAAACGTTAAATGCTATTAGTTAATCATCCCAAGGTTTTCCCAGAAGATCAACGCTGTCGTTTGCACTGTGCCCAAAGCTTTAATACACAAACCCTCATCTTGTTCCAGTAAATTATTTTATACTGGCGACCCGTGTTTTGGCTCCTCCAATGTATATTTGTACTCACTATTTTGTCGGGTTTTTTTTATTTCTGAGTTATTTGTGTTGATAGTTGTGATACCAGGTTGGTATTTGCAGAATCACTTTATCCTAAATAAAATCAAACATTTTATCTCAATCCCTTTGAGAGGTTTAGATAAAGTTTAAACAAAATCAGGTTTAGACCCTGGAATCCTGTCTGCACATTACAAACTGACCTGGGCCCCGTCTTACAAAGAGTTACGATTGATCCAAATCAATCGAAGTCCTCCAATCAATCGCAAATTTAGCAGTCTCCTATCTCTTATGTACATAGTTGCGATTGATATCAATCGCGAATAAGTTGCGATTGATATCAAATCTTTGTAAGACAGGGCCCTGGTTGGTAAATAAATACCTTTTTCTAAATAATGCTACATCTGTACTCGAACAAGTGATTGATCAAGATAATATTGCATTTTCAGCTTTAGAGAATAGAGAGGCGCCTCCATCGGTTCATATCAATAATTATAATAATTATAGTGCTTATATTGCGCCTAACACTTACTTTATCAGAAATCTCTGCAGCATATTTACCCTGGCTTTAGCAGTGCAGCTGTTACACGCGCTGCGTTTCAAGGAATAATTCCTACCAGGTACCCATTATGGTGACAATTAGTAAAATCGTGTAATTTGAGTATTATCCGAGGATTATCCGCCAAATCAAGTCTCTAATATTTCTATGTGGCGGCATTTATGCGAACTAATACTCAAGAAGTACATTTAGGTTGAATATAGGCCTTTAATATACGAAACGTGTACAGTAACCAATGAAATATAACTAATTATCATGAAGTAGATTTTGGGTTCTAGGCTATTAATAAACGAAACGTGTACAGTAGGGGTATGCAACATGCTTAGCAGTGCTGTTAACGTGCTCTGTCTGAGAATCAAAAATGAAATCAAATATTAAAAAAACAAAAAAACATGAATATCAAAACAGAAAAGAAAACAAAATAATATGTGATTTTGTCGTTATCGATTCTTCCACGCTTATCTGAGTTCCTTGAGTATGTTGAAGATTGAAGAAATTATGTATGTCTGGATTAATATTTGTAAGGGATTATACTTACAGAAAAAGGAAAATTACAAGTGCAACGTTTCACTTACTCCTGTCCTGTGAGTCGACGGATAAGGCTTGTCTTCCCAACACCCGCCGGGCCAACTACCATTATTCGAGATCTGTTCCACGGGGCCGTTCCATTCGTAATCGCTTCTTCCGCGTCAATCTTCGTTTGCCCTAAAAGAAGTTATATATGATTACGTTAAGGTGAAACGTAAAAAAAAAACACCACAAGAGGCCTTCGGACCTTACGCTCACCTGAGCTAATTTGAGCTATAGAATATGGTGTCCTTGTTTTTAGAAAGGAAACTTTTTTGTTTAAGGCCTATCTGGCATATCGTAGCATTCGATATATGAAACTGGTAATGAACAGTGCTTCGAAATAAATGTACATTATGCCACCAACGAGCATTCAATATATCAGACTAATCACAAGCATTTTCCAAGGATTTTCGATTCATACACAAAGATATAGTAGACATTATAATAAACATGTAAACATTAATTATATTGAAAATAATATCACTAGTGATATTCGTTTGTCTCGCAATGTGGTGAATAATTTTCGATACTACATCCGCAATGAGTAATATATTTAGCATTATCAATTATATTATATACACAGATTATATGACATACTTTCACAACAGCGAAGTTTCCTATTAACAAATTTAAAAAATATTATATTTTCAACAGCTTTGTTACAGAAAGACCCAAAATTGACATTTTATCTAATTCCATCTCCACAAAACTTGGTTATACAAATGGCAAGATAATCTTAAAGAAAATCACATCAAATTCAAGTTCAAAGTAAGAGCAGGAAAGGGCAATCTTCTCAGGTGCACGCGCTCATAATTACCATGATCATCAACAACAATAACAGCAAATATTCATTAATGCATTAATGAAATTGTATCAAATTACACTTCAACTGTTACATACCCACAATGTCGGCAGACAGTAGTCTTTCTTCCAATTTGCCAAGGCCGGCTCTTTGCAATGCAGCTTTAAAATTTCCCCTTTCCTCAGCCATTCTTTGCCCTCGACTCCATTCTCGAAGCATAGCCAAAGTGCCAATGTATGAGCCCACTTCTTTTTTATTTTCTTGGTTGAAGCGAAAGATTTCTGCAGCTACGTATCCTAGTTCCTTTCCTAATTTATTGACGTTCACTTCCGTGTACACTTCCCTAGCTATCTTCACGTAAGTGTCGTCCACATCTTCCTCGGAGTTTTGACTCATTTTGCCAACGGAGTACAGTATAGTGCTGTAAATTCAATTAAAACAAAATCACGTGTAATAATTATAGTAATAATCGTTAAGATTAATTTTCATTTTCTAGTTTTTTTCAATTCTTTCCCTAAATTGATATTTCCTCATTGTGTAAGTTTTGTAAATTGTATGTTTACATATTCATTCATTGTATACCCTACTCATGTATGGGTCATATTAATTGATCATTCACATTATATATTCATCATTCACATTATATCTTTATCAATGGTAAGACAACGTTATCCTTGAATTCTAAGTTCAGATAGAATACCAAGTGCACGAATCAACGAATCTGCCCGACATAAGAAAACTCTTTAAAAATCAAACGTCAAAATTATGATTTTCGAATATGACGTCCTTGAATACCAGAGAAAGATATATTTGGGGCTATGTTTCACCCTGGATTTTTTTGTTAAATTTTGTTTTAAAGAAATTAAACATTTTATTATTTCGATCTGTCAACAACTAAGACTGGCGTTTAACTCATAGCCTGCCATGAGACTGCGTGCACGCTATTGTTACGCTGCTTCTTGCATGCTAGCAAACATTCGTAATAGCAGTTATTGTTCATGCCCATTGGACTGTGCCTAGTGTTTTGCACGCGCTATTGTTAGTACCATCGCGTTAATCCGATTATCTCGTTATAAATCTGGCACTGGGGGGATTAGCCCTGTGGCAGGATAAGAGTTAAGAAGCAACTATACGTTGACGTAATTATGTCTTATTAATATTTAATTTGTCGATTACAGGTAAAAAGTTCAGCAACACCCCACCTAGTTTTTAGAGCAGCAGTTCAAATTGCAATACCCGGGACTTAAAAAAGTGACTATATCAATGGATGTCGTTGAGCAAAGTGCAGTCATCTGTGTAATGGTGCTCAAAAATGAAATGAAAAAAAAAACATCCATGAGGAGCTGGTGGCAATATTAAGGGAGAATGTTCTTGCATACTGCACAGTAAAGATATGTGTGACTCCCCCAAAGCTGGATGGGTAAGCGTTTAAGACCCACGCATAATCAGAATTAAAGGGATCGCAATGATGATTAAAACCTTAAATCACAATATCCCCCGTTAGTCCAGTAGATGGTACCATATACCATTTACATGGCCTGGAAAAGTTGTGAAGTACAAGGTTTTTTTGTTGATTCGTGTTCTAGATGGGTATTGAGGTAAATTCAGCTTGGTTGCCATCTTGGCAACTGGCTTAGGCAACTTTTTTTATAAGCCAATAGGAAATTGCCTGATTAATATGCTAATTAGGTTAATTATGCTAGCAAGGCTAATTATGTTTCATTCAACATGATTTTACCTCTGAGATAAATATTAGCTGTCATAAAATAAAATACACATAAAAATTGTCATTCCCGATTTTTCTGGATTAAACTAGACCTACACAGAATGAAGTTCATATATCGCACATATGAATTAGCTCATTATGCTAATTATGCTATTTAAGACAATTGCATTACTTAAAAATAAGAACCGGTGTCATAGATTAATTCCTTGTCATAGAAAACCATTGAAAAGAAGTATTATCCACGTTTTTAGGCTTCCCAGATTAAGATAAGCAACGTATTACATATTGCACATATCCTAATTTGATGATTATGCTAATGAGGCTTATAAACAAAGTTGCCCAAGGTTGCCAAGATGGCAACCAAGCTAGATTTACCTCAATACCCATCTAGAACACGAATCAACACAAAAACATTGTACTTATTAACTTTTCCTAATATGACGTTAATTTAGTGCCTAAAACCCCTAAGCTTCTAGGTGCTCCACCCCCTGGACCCCACGTCAATTAGTGTTCTTCCCGTGTCACAAATAAGGTATAAAAATATGCTCATCTGACCGTAATTAAATGCCTACAACTCCTGACCTTCGCCCCACCAGGGGTGCCTAAGGTGGCCCTTGAATGCTTATCTGACCGATATTAAATGCATCAAATCCCTGAGTTTCGGGGGGGGGGGGGGGCTCAGCCCCCTGGACCCCACGCCAGGTAGTGACTTGCCAGTGTCAAGAATAATGTATACAAATCTGCTCATCTGACCGTAATTTAATGCCCATACCCTCTGAGGTTCCGGGGGCTCTACCCTTGACGCCCGCCAGGACTTCGCCCCTAGACCTCACACCAATTTACGCTACGCTCTACCTGATCGTAAATACTTTAGCTTTCCCCACCCACTTTGAAAAACGTTCAGCGGAGTGGGGTGATGCGTATTTTTGGCCTGCCCCCCTTCTTCCCCCAAAACAAAAACAACAACATTTGTTTTCATTACGCCACGGTACGCAATTGGTTATTATTGTTTAAATATTGATATGAAGTTCAGAATATACAAGTTACGC
The DNA here is from genome assembly GCA_035222895.1 of Strongylocentrotus droebachiensis. Lineage (NCBI taxonomy): Eukaryota > Metazoa > Echinodermata > Echinoidea > Camarodonta > Strongylocentrotidae > Strongylocentrotus > Strongylocentrotus droebachiensis. The sequence goes on from JAVYIG010000200.1 coordinate 189,101, forward strand.
GGCTATTTTAATGGATTGTTTGATGTCTTTCGAGAGCCTGAAGGGTGTTAACGCTTTCTAAAGCTATATCCGTTGCACACGAGGAGTAATTTTGTGTGACGTAGTACTGCGTCAGCGACTGGTGCGCTCTATAGAGTGCAATGTGACTGACTACACACTATATAATGAACACTTAACGTTGAAAAAGCGCACACATAGTTGTTTGAATGGTAACAATAACAATTTAAAACAAAAACAGTCAAATGCAATATTGAGCTTATTAAACGTTGATTTACCGGCTCATTAGACGACGGGCTTAATTATGCAACAAAATGAAGCGACGTATTGCAAATGCAAATATATAGGAGGTAATCTGAGATATCTGGATAGTACACATTCTTTAGAGTATGCAAACCTAAAAGCAAGATGGAGTGCATTATGTAGTGAAACGGATGTCATAATGATAGTGGAGCAAAAAAGAAGTCCATCCATGTAAGGAATAACAATCTTTACATTAATTTCAAAGTTCTCACAAATGTAATAAATATTTTACTTATATTTTACAAATGTCAGCCAAATAAGTACAGGCCTATATTATTATTGCCCTTGCCTTTCGAAACTTTTAAAGAGGGTTGTTAAAAAACAATTACTTCATTACTTGAATGACAATGATGTATTAGTGAAGGAGCAATCGGGTTTTAGGTAGAAACATTCCACAGCTCCTGCACGTATCAAATGAACTGATGAATGGCTTGAAGCAATTGATCAAGGGAAATATACTGGGTGTGTCTCTGTCGATTTACATAAGGCATTCGATACGGTCAATTACCAAATTCTCATCAAAAAACTTTCTGATATTTGAGTCCAAGGAACCTCATTAATATGGTTTCAGAATTATCTAATGAAAAGACGTATTAGAACTTCCATAGGACAAACATTGTCAGATGAATTGACCCTTGATGACGGAGTACCTCAGGGCTCAATACTGGGGCCACAACAATTTCTAGTTTTTATAAACGATCTGCCTAGGTCTTTCACGAAATGCAATTTGCACTTTTATGCCGACGACACGGTTATGTATTATTCCCAGAAAGATGTAGATGTGATTCAATCAGTTTTAAACGAGGAGCTAGGTAATCTACAATCTTTGACGAATGCAAGTAGATTCTCTTTGAACTCCAGTAAAACAGTACGCATGCTTTTAGGGACAAAGTTTATGCTTTCTAAGCTTGATATTCTTAAGTTAGAGATAAATGCCACTGAGCTAAATCAAGTAAAATGTTTCAAATATATTGGAGTAAATGTAGATTGTGAACTTAAGTGCAATATTCATATAGAGCAATTGAACAACATAATTGGGAAGAGGAGATTAAGATATTTTAGTAATGAGTCAAATCTGAAACTGATTTATACATCTGTAAATATGGCAAATAATAATCATGTTGATCAACCTCAGAAGCTTCAGAATCGGGCAGGAAGAATTATTCTTCAGGTTAAACCTTGTGAACATATATATATTCATCAGATTCACGATGTACCTAGAATTGGGAAACTCTAAAGTTTCGACGTACGAGACATATGTATCTGTTACTGTTTAAAACATTTCATGAGCTAGCACCCAAACATATGACTGATAAATTTGTATTAAACGAAAAGTGTTACGGGCTAAGATATAATGACAAATAATGATTCCGAAACCAAGAACCAATCAGTGTAAACGCACATTATCGTGTCGTGGATCCGTGTTAGACAATGAACTGCCTCTTAAGAGCCGTCAGTTAGGCAACAAACATGTTCAAAAATACTTTCATTGTTTTGATATTTAAATTTCGCAATCGCATTGGCTTTTGCCGTAAACATAATCAATGTAATAACGGACTAAATTAGATAATGTGTAGAATATCTTAAAACTAATTAAATCAATTGTTAGCAGGATGGGTGATAAGGGTGGGGTCGTATTTGGTTACATTAGGGATGGTAGGGGATCTTTGACTAGATTTTAATGATTTTTGTTTGTGTTTTTTGTTTAATTTGATTTTGTTTAGTTTAGCACATGTACAAGGTAATTTATTATGCCTTACTGTTTTGTCTTATCATTTCTTATTATATTATCATTATGTACATATTGGACTCCATGGAAGCATAGACCCATTAGGTTAATGGCTCTAAAATTGACTATCCAACCTTTTTTTCCATTATTTGATTGTTATATAAGTCTTTGATTTTGTTATATTGTGTTCTTTTTTTCATGACGATTTTCGAAAATAAAACAAACAAACAAAATGGGGAATTACTGGGTTCTTTTTAATCCTATAGGCCTAAGAATACTTCACCTCCACCAAGCTCAGCAACGCAGGGGCAACGATCGAATTCTGACAATCATATTTTCGGTGAAAATGCTCCTATTACTCTCCTCACTGAGTGAGTCTGTCAGGGTCGGCGGAATTCTTCAAATGATAAACCCTGGAAAATCCTCTCACATAATTCAGAACATTAGAATGGAACATCGGTTGCAACCGGAAGAGAAGAGAAAAGGGGGAATAATGAGAAGGGAAAAGAAAGAAAGGGGGATGATATTATAAGAACATGTATTTTTTACCAGAAAAGGGCGATCGGGGCGCTATTTTGCAGTGAGCATAATATGGGGTCCCTCGTGTCAGGCGTGTAGCCCCCCCCCCCCCCCCCAAAAAAAAAAAAAAAAGAGAGAGAAAAAAAGAAAAAAAAGCACAAGAAGAACCAACAAACAAACGAAATGGAAAAAAGGGGGAAAAGAGAGATTTTTTGTGAGTTAATGGAGAAAGGAAAACTTATGGAAGACAATGAAACAACGATTGGTTTACAAGACTAGTGGGATAACAACCACGGCCTCGCTAAAGGGGGTGTGGGGTTGCGACGCCCCCCCCCCCAACTGTCAGGATATTGTCGGTAAAATTGCGCTGCGGTCGGGAAAAATGAGTAGGTGGAGGGGAGAAATGAGAGGGAATGGGAAAGAAAAGAAGAAAGAAAGATAATAAGAAAAAGAGTGAGAAGAGGAAAGAAAGGAAAATAAAAAAAGAAAGGAAAGGAAAACAAGAAGAGAAAAAAGAAACGGGGGAACGAAGAGGGGAGAGAGAGAAGGGTAAGAGCCTGAGAGTAGAGGGGTGGGAGGAAGAGAGAGAGAGGGATGTCGGGTGGAGTCACCAAGTCGAGGTGGCAAGAAAGATACGCATATATAATAATGTTGCTGTGTCGGGTCCACTGTGTCGCGCGAGAGGGAGGAATCTGAATCAGACAAGGATTAAGATTCGAAGGCAGTACAACGAATCGTCTTCTTTCTCCAAAAATGTGATGAAAAGTTCAAAGCTTCGCGCGGGAGGGGAGGGGGCAAACTGAATTTAGACAAGGATAAATAAAGAAAAACAGTACAACGAATCGTCTTCTTTCTCTAATAATGTAATTAAACGGGAAAGCTTCCGAATTTGGAAAAGGATTGAGAGTAGAGAACGGTAAAACGAATCGTCTTCTTTCTCTCTAATACTTTAATGAAACGTGAAAGCTTTGACGTGGTGACTCCACCAAACATCCCCTCTCTTCTATCAAGCTCTTACCCACCACCACCCCCCCCCATCTTTTTCTCCTCTCTTTCATCCCCCGTTTCTTTCGTTTCCTTTTTCTTTTTGTTTTCTCCTTTTCTTTCTTTTCTATTCTTTTTTTTTCTATTCTTTTCTCTCCTTCCTCTTTTCCCTTTTTTCTCTTTCTTTCTTCTCTTCTCTTCTGTTTCCTTTCTTTTCCTTATCTTTTTTTTCTTTCTTTTCCTTTCCCTCTCATTTTTCCCCTCCCCCTTTTCTCATTTTTCCTAACAGCAGCGCAATTTCACCGACAATATCCTAACATGTAGGGAGGGGAGGGGAGGGGGGGGGGGGGGGTGTTGCTTTTTCTCAAGCTCTCGCACCTCTCTTCTATATCGTTGTTGAATTCTTTTTCATTTTTTCGCCTTTCTCCTTTAACTCACAAATATTCTCTCTTTCCCCCCCCCTTTTTTCCATCTCTTTCTGGGGTTCTTATTGTGCCTTTTTGGCTCTTTTTCCACCTTTTTCCCTCTCTCTCTCTCTTCCCCTTTCTTTCTTTCCCCTCTCCTTCTTCTCCTCTTCCCTTCTCTCTTCCCTTTTCTTCTTTTTTCTCTCTTCCCTTTTCATTCTTTTTCCCCTCCTTTTTCTCCTTTTCTTCCTTTTTTTATAAAACGTATTCCATTGACAAATATTTAGTAATTCATTGAGGGAGGTTTAGTTTCATTAGTATTTTTAGTGTTTATCTCGATATTTGGCCTTTGCTGCTTAGAGATCACCTCTACCAACGTGCCATATGCTAGCCCCCCCCCCCTCCCCCTGACCCAGGAAAGTTTAACAAGATAATTTGTTGTGAGTTAAAGGAGATAGGAAAACTAATGGAAGAGAATTAAACAACGACAGAAGAGAGGTGCGAGAGCATGAGGAATTGCAATTCTTTTAAAAGAATAGTAGCATAACAACTTTTCTTTCTTTTTCCCCTCCTTTTTCTCCCCCCCTTTTTTTTTCCTGGGGGGGGGGGGCCCTGATTTCGCCACTGGTGTAGTTTTATAGATGTAGTGGCATGCTTGGCCCGCTATATTCCCCGCCATATTTACCTCGACTAGCTCTTAATTTCACGACCTTTACCCTAGAGTAACTTTTCTCCGTCTGTACAGGACTAATTGAGTCCAATGTACAATAGGGCTGGCGCACAAGAGGGAACCTATCTCTGTTATCCAGTTGTATGCATGAGAGGCCATGGGTTCAACTTAAAGGGGCAATACACCTTCGGTAACTGTTTTCATCGTTCTCTGCCTCAAACATAAAGATATTAGTTTTAGTATTCAATGTCAAATAAACTGGGAAACGTGGTAAGGAATTTGTTTAAACTCGTGTCTACAAATTCCTTCCACGAATAAATTAAAGAAGTAATCAATGCTCGGAGGAGAATGGGGAAGTAAAACATGTTTTTGAAATCCTAGGCCTGGGAATAGGTAGCCTTCACTGAGCTCAGCAACACAGGGGTAGCTACGGAATTCTGACAATCATATTTTCGGTGAAAATGATCCTATTACTCTCCTTACTGAGTGAGTCTGTCATGGTCGGCGGAATTCTTCAAATGATAAACCCTGAAAAATGCTATCACATAATTCAGAACATTAGAATGGGAGATTATTACACCGTACATCATTTTGGAGAGACATTATAATGTGTAAACTGTTTATATCGGGATTTCTTTTTTTGAATTCCATTTCATTTAAATGAGAGACCGTTATGAAACGTATTCCATTGACAAATATTTTGTCACGAGTAATTCATCGAAGGAGGTTCATTTTCATTAGTCTTTTTTGTTGAGTTTATCTCGATCTTCGACCTTTGCTGCCTCGAAATTACCTCTATCAACGTGCCATATGCCAGCCCCCCCCCCCCCCCCCAAGCCAAGAAAGTTTAACAAGAGAAATTGTCAAGGAAATTAAGCAAAGAAGAATAACAAACGAGGAAAAGTTAATAGGGAAAAATGTACCATAAATTCCCGCAAAAGGATAATAAAAGTATCACAAAAAAGCAGAGGCATGAAACTAAGGCGAAAATATTCCATCGGAAATATATTATATATTCTGATGTTTATTGTATTTGTTAGTCTCTTTCTATCTTATTACAACTATAATAGTGACATTCTTAGCTACAAATAAAACACTACTTGCACAAGTGAGTTAACCTGGCATAAGAGGGAGATTTCTTTATTCACAGTATCTTGTGGTATGAACATAGATGGCGCTATACAACAATATGTTATACATCATATTGTAACATCCTTCCTTTTTTAGAAGAATAGAATTTTGTTGTTTAGCTGATGTCGCCCAGGATTTTAACGCATTTACATTTATATACATCAAACTGCGACTTAACAAAGGTCGCGTTATTTACATGCAAATCTGTTATGATATTATAACCAAACGTGGCACTAGCATTGTACATGTATGTGGGATAGCTGGTCATTAAGCCTAAAGTAATACAAATGATATAGTCTGAATTATTCTCTAGTATGTGTTATATGGTAAACATTATGAATGAGCAATTCCTAAATGTTGTACGGTAGCTGTAACTCAGTGAGGTGTGCATGGGGTCTTAATTAATTGGTTACATAGTCTTCAAGGTATTGGGGTTGTCGTTGTTGCCTGTGGCTCCTGCGTAGCGGTTGTTCTGGTGGGTTTGCTGGTGTTGTCATCGGTGTTGCGTGAGGGTTTATAGTTGGTTGTCCGCTGTCTTCGAACCACTCTGGAGCTTGATCGTCCGCGTTTGGTTCTGGGATTTCGGATGTGGAGTGTGCAGATGTCTTTTGCAAGTGGCGTCGGTTCCTTCGAAGTTCGCGCCCACTGTCCGTGATAATCCTATATGATCGTATGCCCACTTTCTCTTTCACTTCCGCTTCGTCCCACTTATCCCTATGACGCGATGGTTGTAGGCGTACATGGTCACCTACTTGTAAATCAGGGAGAACTCGTGTGTGGCGGTTGAAGTACAGAGCTTGTTTCTCCTGTTTCTGTTTTTTCCGCTCCCGTACATCCATCACCAGTTGTGGTTGCAGGAGTTCATTCGCGATAGGAATGTTTGTCTGCATCCGGCGCCCAAACATCCTTTGTGCTGGAGAGCTGTTCATATCCGCGGTTGGGGTGTTGCGCCAGACGAGAAGACTCATATAAAAATCTTCCCCAGCTGTCTTTGCTTTTTTCACCAGTCCCTTCGCGATCTTTACAGCACTTTCCACCTTTCCATTGCTTTGAGGATATTCCGGGGAGCTGGTGGAATGTGAGAATCCGTATTCTCTAGAAAACATTGCGAACTGTTCGGAGTTGAACGGAGGGCCGTTGTCGCTCATGATTACTTCCGGTATGCCGTGAGTGGAAAAGTGACGTTTGAGCCGGCTGATGATAGCGCTGCCGTCCTTACGGCCCTTGAGGTTATCTACTTCAAAGTAGTCCGAGAGGTAGTCGACAGTACACAAGTAATTCTGCCCACTGACAGTGAAGATATCGCAGCCAACCTTCTGCCACGGGTGGCTCGGGATAGGATGGCTGATCAGGGGCTCTTTTGGTTGTGCTACGGCATATGTGTTGCATGCGTCGCAACGGGATATATAATCCTTTAAGTCCGCGGATATTCCCGGCCAATAGACGCATTCTCTCGCCCTCCTCAAAGTGCTGTCGATTCCCGTGTGTGCGGTATGGAGTCTCTTTCTTACGGTCGGACGCATTGTTCGTGGAATCACGCAACGGAGTCCCTTGAGAACGATGCCGTCATCGAATGTTAGTTCATGTCTGATGGCATGATACTGTCTCACTTCGGGAGCACAGTCTCGGATGGATGCCGGCCATCCTTCGTTTATGTACTGCATCACGGCGCAAAGTTCCTCATCACGCGCGGTCGACTCGTGTAGTTCCTTCTTCATCGCGTCAGAAATTCTCAGTGAATCAACAAGATGGATGCGTTCAGTCTCGGCTTCAGTACGTGATCTCTCAGTGCTTGGAAGGTAAGCACGTGAGAGTGTGTCTGCTAGATTATGGAAAGCCGTTGGAGACTTTATTCACATGCCCCAGACGTATAGAACGCGGCACACGTCTGCTAAATTGACCAATCACCGCCTGTTATTTAGCAGACGTGTGCAAGGTGTTATTAGCACGCGTGTGCCCTTTTCCAGACGGGTGCGCAGAACGCTCGTAATTTGATTTTTAAGGCAACCAATCAAGTCCGCTGTTACAAAGATGCTCAGCTCAGTACGAACGGGGCCTGCTCACTATTACAAAACTGCTCAGGTCAGTACATATTGGATGGGGGACACACCCACGGCCAGGCACGGATCCAGGGGGAGGGCCGAAGGGGTCTCCCCTCCCCCGCCAAAAGAGAGAGAGAGAGAGAGAGCTAGATAGAGAGAAGGAACAGAAGGGAAGGGGAAAGAGGAGAGAAAGTAAAGAAAGAAGAGGAAGAAGAAAAGAAAAGAGGGGGAAAAAGAGATCGACGGGGGGGGGGGGCGACTGAGGGCCTTGCCTCCGAGGCTGTTGCCCCCCCCCCCCCCCCAAAAAAAAAAAAAAAAAAAAAAAAGGAAGGAAAGGGAAATAAAAAAAGGAGAAGAGGAGACAAAGGGAAGGGGGGAAAGAAAGAAGAAAAGTAATGAAGGGAGATATCAGTTATGATTTTCTCGCCAACAATTTGTTGATCCTCGGGGGGGGGGGGGGGGGCGGACAAAAATAAAGAGAGTACGAAGGGAAAAGGAAAGATGAGAGCTAAAAGGGAACAAAAAATGGAAAGAAGAAAAGATAACAGGTAAACAAAAAGGGAGGGGGTCAGATGCAATTAATCCAGCCACAATGTGGTTCGGGTAGGGGGTGAAAGGACTTTGCCTCCCCCCAGGGAACTTTAAAAAGAGAGAAAGAAGGGAAGGGGAAGGGAAAGAGATGAGAAAGGGAAAGAGAAAAAAAGGGGAAGAAAAGGTAGGGGAGATCAGTTGCGATTTTTCCCGCCAACAATGTGTGGATCGGGGGCGAAAGGCCCTTGCCTCCCCCTCCCCCTCAGCAAAAGAGAGAGAGAGAGAGAGAGAGAGAGAGAAAGAAGGGAGGGAGGGAATGGGAAAGAGGAGAGAAAGGGAAAGAAAATAAAGAGTAAGAAGAAAATAAATATGGAAAAAGATATGCTTTCACGCTCCTATCGCGCCCCCCCCCCCCCCCAAAACGAGACCAAGCGCCAGATACGCCACTGGACACTACTGGTGTATCCCAAAAAAAGATTAAAACGAGGTTTATTTCTAATTCGATTTCAGTGATTTACAAATATTGTGAAATGACATAAGTAAGTTATACGTATTTATGAGTTTGTTGGAAAATCGTTCCCAAAGTTACAGTCAGTCGAGAAATATGCCTATTTTAAGGTCTTCATGTCCTGGCCCGCTGAACGGCGGGGCTCGGGAGACTGAGCTTTCCCTTCTCCCAACCATTTTGAAAAAGTATATTAAAAAGAAATAGAAAGAAAGAAAGAAAGGGGAAAAATAAAGAGGAAGAAAAAATGGAAAGAGGGAAAAGATATGCTTTTGCGCTCATCTCGTCTCCCCCAAACGAGACCAAGCGCCAGGTACGCCACAAGACACCACTGGCGTACTTATTAGAAGGGGGCAGCCTCCCCCTTAAGTGGTTCATTTTTAAATCGATTTCAGTGATTTACAAATGTTGTAAAATGACATAATTTTTTAGTAAATTGTTGGAAAATGACGAAAGTTACAGTCAGGCGAGAAATATGCTTATTTAGAGGTCTGCACGTCAAGGCTCGCGGAACATAAATTGGCGTGGAGTCTAGGGGCGGAGCTCCCGGAAGCTCAGGGGGCAATGGGCATTCATTACGTTTAGATGAGCATATTTAAATACCTTATTAATGACACGGGTAGGTCACTAATTGGCGTGGGGTCCAGGCAGGCGCGGATCCAGGATTTCTTAGGGGGGGGGGGGGGCCAAATTTGAAATTATGCGAGCCAAATATTGGTACGTAATGGTGACCAGCAGTGACGTAATGTGAGGGGGTGGATACAGGGAGGGGCGAGTTTCCCCCTCCCTCCTCCGTGAAACGCGGAAGCTTGACGTTTTATTCAATTATTAGAGAAAGTAGACAATTCGTTGTACCGTTCTCGACTCTTAATCCTCGTCCTAATTCAGTCCCCCCCTCCCCCTCCCGTTCAAAGTGCGGAAGCTATTTACGTTTCATTAAATCATTAGAGAAAGAAGACGATTCGTTGTACCGTTCTCTACTCTTAATCCTCGTCTGAATTCAGTTTCTCCCCTCCCGCGCGAAACGCAGAAGCTTTGACGTTTCATTAAATTATTAGAAAGAGGGGGGAGGGGCGGGAGCTCGAAGCTCCCGATCCCCGCCGTTCCTCGGGCCATGACATGACAAGAATCATAATTTTCTAAAACGAATAAACAAGTATAATTTACTAAAAAGTGAGGAAAAATCTCCAAAATTATGTAATTTCAGCATTATTTGTATTCCACTGTTATGGAATTAGAAAAAAAAACACGTTTGAATTTGATTTCCCACAAGCCCCCCCCCCCCCCCCCTATCAGTACGCCAGTATCTCCTCTTTTCCTTTTTTCTTTCCCTTTTTTCTTTCCCTTTCCTTCCTTCTCTCTTAATTCTTATTGTTTTTGATTGGGGGGGGGGGGGCAGCAGCCTGGGAGGCAAGGCCCTTTCGCCCCCGATCTCCTTCTTCCCCCATTTCTTTTCTTCTTCCTCTTCTTTCTTTCTCTTTCTCTCCTCTTTCCCTTTCCTTCTTTTCCTTTCTTCTCTCTTTTTTGTGGGAGGGGGGGGGGGGCAAGGCCCGCTCGGCCCCCTCCCTCTGGATCCGCGCCTGGGTCCAGGGGCTGAGCCCCAGGAAACTCAGGGGCTATCGGGGCATTCATTACGTTCAGATGAGCATATTTGTTATACCTCGGAAACTCAGGGATTTTTAGGCATTTAATAACGGTCAGATAAGCATTCAGGGGCACGCCTTAGGGCCCTTGGTGGGGTCAGGGAGGTGGAGCCTCCGGAAAGTCAGGGGTTTTAGGCATTTAATTACGGTCAGTTGATCATATTTTAAGACCTCATTATTTTGTGACACTGGCAGGTCACAATCAATTTTTGTCTCTTTCTCCCTACTTCTCCTGAATATACTTTTTCAAAATAGTGGAGGACCCATGCCCCGAGCCCCGCCGTTCCGCGAGCCTTGACATGTAGACCTCTAAATAAGCATACTTCTCGCCTGACTGTAACTTTGGGAATTCGTCATTTTCCAACAAACTCATAAAACAGTATAATTTACTAAAAATTATGTCATTTCACAACATTTGTAAATCACTGAAATCGAATTAGAAATAAACCTCATTTTATTCTTGTTTGGGGAGTACGCCTTTAGTGTCCAGTGGCGTATCTGGCGCTTGGAGGAGCGCAAAAGCATATCTTTTCCCCCTTTTCTTTTCTTCGTCCTCTTTATTTTATTTCACTTTCTCTCTTCTTTCCCTTTCCCGACCTTCCTTCTCTATCTCTCTCTCTCTCTCTCTCTCTCTCTTTGCTGAGGGGGGAGGGGAGGCATGGGCCTTTCGGCCCCTTCCCCGATCCCCTTCTTTTACCCCTTTTCTTATCTTCTTTTTTTTCTTTCTTTCCTTTCTCTCCTCTTTCCCTTATTTTCTCTCTCCTTTTTTGTCGGGGGGGGGGGGGGGCAAGGCCTCTCGCCCCCCGCATTAGATCCACGTCTGGTAGCACACACTTTAGCAGTCATGTAAAACAAACACTTGCAAACTATTTTTTTTTTTTAATCTGAGATCTGTATACTATTATCTAGATTTGTTAAGAATAAATCATTGTCAAAATCATTCCATAAACTGGAGTAAATAGGCCACCTTTATGACCAACATCGTAGGATTTCCCGGCCAAATTCGCGAGTTTGTCAATCGAATTCATTTACTTTGCATTTAAGTTAGCGCAGATCGGCTTTGCCATGCCAATTATCTTTCAATTTTCCCGATTTGTATTTAATTTAGGATTTTGGTCGAAGGATTTCATAGATCTGTCATTCAATTTAAAAACTGCTCAACTAGCATTCAAATTAATCGTCACTTGTCGAGGCGTCATTTTTACCATTCAAATTAACACCTGTCATTCGTATTCGAATTATGTTTATTCAAGTTAGGAATGTTAGGGGGAAGAAATGCAACACACGTTTACAGCTTTAAAAAAAATGCAATTAAATACATAATTTGCCATTGAGGTCTTTTCTGTTATTCAATTTATTAATTTTGAGGACAAAGCATAATTATGTTTGTAGTCAGACATTAGGTAAAGAAGGGGCGAAATCAAGGGATATGGTATCTCTGAACGGACATGCTCATATACCCCGGAAAAGTGGGGATACAAAAACACCTACCCCAGTCACAATATTGTACCCTTCCTCCATAATGAAATTGTGATAAATATATGATGAAACACAAGACAAACAACTTCCTTACATGAAAATTTATTGAGACCATTAAAGGTAATACAAAGTTTTGGTAAATTTTGAAAATTGGGTGGATAGTGATTCTTTACAATTTTGATGTATTTGGATGCCTATGTGGATGTATTATAAGCACTAGAAAATTTAGCTCCTTAAACACTTCTGCCTTCGAGAAAAATCAAATATAAAAATTTACCGGTGCTCCCGGTAAATTGTGATAAATTTCAAATAGCGCCTACGGCCGTACAATGGTAGCTGCGACTATGAAAATCTAAGAATATGTAGTTGTGATATATAATTTCCAAACGGGAATAGCTAATCGGTCGATTTTAGTTTAGAGGGAGCTATACAACATAAAAAGTTTATTATTTACAATTTCTTAATTTTAGACTTGATTTCGACCGCGACAATGATCACTTTAATTGTAGGATCGCTTATGCTTCTAATATGTTCCTTTGAACAAAATTCATGACCCCTTACCAAAACTTTGTATTACCTTTAAGTCCGTAGATGTAAGTCTTTTTTTTTTAACAATCAAACTTAAAGGCTGATGAATATCTGATAAATCTAAAAGTATATAAAGAGTATAAATGCAAGAAAATAAAACAGGATGAAATACACATGAAAAACGATCTTGAAAGAAAAGAATGAGCTATAAAAAGTGTTTAATCAACGAGAAATGTATATTGATCATTAATTTGAGTGCACAAAGTGCTAATCTGAATACTCATTAGAATGCTTGAAGTACACCGTCGAGATGTCAGAAAATCGTGTTGCGCTAAATCGAATGACCAAATAGCGAAAGAAACTTCATAGATTTGAAATCTAGAAAAAGGAATATAAACCATAGATATATTCGACAGCACTAAAACCGTCGAATTTGAACGCAAGACACATGAATTTGAATGACAAACTTGCGAATTTGGCCGGGAAATCCTATTATTATAATTTGATTGGAGGGACCTTTAGGGAGAACAGCATAAATACTGATGAGGCTACCCTGGGTAAACAAGACAGTATTATTATCATTATTATTATTATTATTATTGCACATATCTTAATAATATTCAAATATTAAAAACAAACAAAGAACAGAAGTATAAAGAAGAAAAAACAATACAAAATGTACAAATGAAGATACTACCATCCAACCCCCCCCCCTCCATCATCAATTATTATTTCCAATCAGCGTTAAACAAAAACGTATAGTTATGTTAATATATATTTTAGCGTACGTAATATATAAACACTATCAAATATTTCAAATACTATAGAACTCAAACAGTAAATCATATTGGGATTGCATTACCCCTTTGTACGCTACATGACGCGAAAACCTCCAAGGCCCGAGAGTGTTCACTCTCATTTTGAAGTGCCCCCTCCCCCCCCCCCGCCCCTCTCCGAGCAGTAACTAGGCTTGTAGTCCGTCCAGCTCCGTTTGGGGAGTTAGGAAAGTTTCATGAAATCAAGACTGTGGATAAATCAAGTTAGGCTAAGTAATATGATTACTAGTATCCTTTGGTTTTGAGAATTCCGATGTCATGAACAAACAAAAGTCTTGAAAATTTTCATTGGCTAAAATTGTATAGTTTCTGGGTGCCTGGAGATGGTACTAAGTCCTAATAAAAGCTCCGTTCACATTTGCCTTCCGGTCACAAGATCGTATCTTATTTAGCTAAAAATCTTAAAAATCTAACTTCCTTACTTGTTTGGAAAATATATCGTGCAATATTGTATATTTACGAAAAGCTTGAATGTGGTTTATAACCTAAAGGCTAAATCCACTTCAAAACAATTCGCTTTCAATAGATGCAGAAAACAAGAGAAGCAGATAAAAAAAAAAAAAAAAATCGGATAACTAATAAGGAAGCTATGAATTTTTTTTAAATATGAAAAAAACTATGAAACAATGGAATTCACTACACAAATTGCCAATTTGGTTATCAGTTTGTAACACCATTGCCGCACTATTTATAAATTGCTTTATATATTGTTATCCCATTAATTTCCCTCTTTATCCCAAAAACCTGATTTCCCCATGCCTTTGCCCAGGTTATATGATTTGTAACGTATTGCGTGCATAACATTTCACAAGATCTTTTATAAACTTTGAAGAATTGAAATTATTTTCAGAATATTGTATATTCATAATTATTGACTTTTATCTAAATAAATTGTCAAAATTCAAATTTTTCATGATTTAACTGAATTTGTTTTACTCTTTATTAGATTATTAGTGCATCCGCACACAAAAACATATTATTATCAATATGACTTGGATGCTGGTGTTAGGAAATGAGATTCTCAGGGGGAAAGTGAGAAATTTATATTACCAATAGAAAGAAAACAATAAGAGGATAGCGAGGCAATGACGTCAGGCGCGGATCCAGGGGGGCCGAGCGGGCCTTGCCCCCCCCCCCCCGAAAAAAGAGAGAGAGAGATAGAGAGAGAGAGAAGGAAAAGAAGGGAAAGATGAGAGAAAGGAAAAGAAAGAAGAGGAAGAAGAAAAGAAAAAGGGGGTGTGAGAGATCGGGGGGCCGAAAGGGCCTTGCCTCCCAGGCTGTCCCCCCCCCCCCCTCTAAAAAAGAGAGATAGAAGGAAGGAAAACGGAAAGAGGAGAGCTAAACGGAAACAAAAAAGAGGAAGAAGAAAAGAAAAGGGTGAAAAGAAGGGAAGATCAGTTGCTATTAATCCTGCCAACAACGTGCAGAGCGGGGTGGGGGCCGAAAGGCCCTTGCCCCCCCCCCCCGTAAACCTAAACGAGAGAAAAGGAAGGGAATGGAAAGGTAAAGAGGAGAGAAATGGAAAGAAAAAAAAAGAGAAAGAAGAAAGGTAGGGGAGATCAGTTGCGATATTTTCCCCCGCCAGCAAGGTGTAATGGAGGAGGGGGGGGGGGGGGGGGGCACTGGTGTAATGATAGGGGGCGGGGGCGGCTTGGGGGAAATAAAATTCAAACGTGGTTAATTTCTAGTTCCACAACGGTGGTTTTCAAATAATGCTAAAATGACATAATTTTTCCGAGATTTGTCCTCACTTTTTAGTAAATTACCTATACTTTTGTATGCATTTGTTGGAAAATGACAAATTCCTAAATTTACAGCCAGGCAAGAAATATGCTTCTTGAGATGCCTACATGTCAGGGCCCGCGGAACTGCGGGGATTGGGAGCCTCGAGCCCCCCCCCCCCCCACTTAAAGAAAAGAAAGAGAGCAAGAAAGAAAGAATTGTTAACTGCAAGTGGCACAAAATAAAGAGGTATCAAAATATGCTCATCTGATAAGGCGGGCCCTTAGATGCTCATCTGACGGTAATTTATTTCCTTAAACCCCTGAGCTTCCGGGGGCTGGCCCCAAAAACGAAAACAAAAAAAAATAAGAGAGAGGAGAGAAAAGGAAGAGGACGTAGGAAGAAAAAGGAGCAGACAAAGACGATTTTTGAAGGATTAAAATAAGAGTCGAGAACGGTACAACGAATCGTCTTCTTTCTCTAATAATTTAATGAAACGTCAAAGCTTCCGCGCTTCTTGGAGGAGGGAGGGGGAAGCTCACCCCTGCCTGTACCCACCCCCTATAACGTCACATCATAATTTCAATTTGGACCCCCCCTAAGAAATCCTGGATCCGCGCCTGAATGACGTCACAGACTCATGAGTGATCGAGTTGCCAATTTGTCTTGTGATTTTCAAAGTTTTTCATGTCATTAAAAATTCAAAACTTTCTTATTAATTAGCCACATGGCCCCGAATATATGTAGAAAATATTTATTGAAAACGTACATTTCTGAACAAATAAAGAAAAAAAGAGTGCTCCAATAATATACGCGACCCATCATCCTTCCCCCTCCCCCCCCCCCCAAAAAAAAAAAAAAAATCAGTACGACCACGCTGCGCCATTCGGTCCACCCTCCCTGCAGTATTCCCTTAATTGGTACGAGTAAACAGCGGGGGCTAGGGTACGTCGCCGCCCCCACAAATAAAAAAACACACAAAGAAAATGCAATAAATTATCAATAATTCATTACATTTGGCCTCGACCCCTAAGATAAACAAATCCTCTATGTGGGCATGCCTTGAACCATAATGCATAGCCCTACAGAGTTCCTATTTAACTAACATCTACATTATTATAAGAACAGTTTCATTCTCAAATCGAATGAACACTTATACAGATAATGTGATATATGTTTTGTTCTTATATATAAGTACACATCATATTCATACCTAATATGGTGATTCGTTATACCTTAACTCTAAATTAGACCTTCATTGTATAGACAATCTCATCTAAACGCGCTAATCTATTATCCTCTCAGATTTAGAAATAATAATACTAACATAGAAATATGTTGTATTCCTCCAGCACACAACACATACATAATCTCAGGTGTAAATATCGTTTTAGGAAAACGAGCTTATCAATCAATACTGCAATCTGCATGTGATTCACCTATACTTATTGCACTATTATTATGCTTCGACTAGCCATATGACATATACATAGAAATATAAAGGAATACTCATAAACTATATCCAAGAACCCACTATTATAATTATTATTATTATATACAAGACAAGAAATATAGACTAAAGAATATTGATTGTCTCTAAGAAATTTGATAACTTTCACTTATGCAATATACAGCAATACATGTTGTATTATAAGCCAATCAACATCCAAACATCAACCTTTAAATACAATTAGGCCTATGGAATATTATGAGCAGGTTCATTCGATTGAAAACTACCAAATAATAATGGTCTGGTCAGACAATCCCTTGTGCCAAGCAAATGCTAACTCTTCACAGTGTTTCCAACTTCTAATCTGAGCTCTTAATTTAAGCAAACATGCCTCCTATCACTTATCCCCCTGTCCTAGCCCAATGGAGCGTGTTGCTCAACAACACAACATGACAGAAAGGGAGAGAATGAGAGAGTGTGTGTGTGTTCCCCTACCACGAGTGAGGGTTGACCTCTGTACAGATTGACACAAGAGAGATAAGGGAGCTGGAAGAGGGGGAGAAAAATACTCTGTTGTTCCAACACTATGTATCTACACTGGATCATACACATTATCACAATGGCACTGTTGCATAGTATATCACCTAATTTGCAATTATAGTAGGTTCTGAATGATAGATTGTAAATCAGGAAACTACCATCCATGATATTAGACTTACCTTTTCTTTATCAACCCTAGACTAGCTTTATAGTATTTACATACTCCAATACTAGGTGGAGGATAAACGTTTATATAGCAGTTAGGTATACTCGTTTATAATTTGACATACTATTCTTTGCATCAGAAAGTTCCAACCTCAATAGAAGTACTCTTACAATTCTTTTCTGACATAGAAATCAAAGTCAATACTTTTAAAAACGGTCAAAGTACCACGTGCGTCGATCACCACGTGCCCGGCACATTTTTGCTTGTCTGCGCTGCATGCACCCCCTGTCCAAACACACACATACAAGGTATCTGATTGGTCGATCAATTCCAGACGCATGCGCAGTAAACAGCATCCGTCTGGAAAAGGGCACACGTGTGCTAATAAACTAGCAGGCGTGTGCTATAACACCTTGCACACGTCTGCTAAATAACAGGCGGTGATTGGTCAATTTAGCAGACGTGTGCCGCGTTCTATACGTCTGGGGCATGTGAATAAAGTCTCCAACGGCTTTCCATACTAGATAGAGTTCTGGGCCCGGCATGTACTTGATCTGCACATCATACTGCATTAGACGGAGCAGTAGCCGCTGTAAACGCTTTGGTGCGGTGGCTAGGGATCTTTGTGTGATCGATACTAACGGCTTGTGGTCGGTCCACAGAACGATCTCCCTGCCATAAACATACTCGTGGTGTTTCTCGAGACCGAACACTTGTGCTAGAAGTTCTTTTTCTATCTGGGAGTATCTCGTTTCTGCTGGAGTCAACGCCCGACTGGAGTACGCTACCGGTTGGCCTTTTTGTAGGAGTACGAATCCTAGGTCCGATTGAGAGGCATCGCCTTGCCCTTCCGTTTTACATACCGGGTCAAAGTATTTCAAGACAGGCGCTGAGCTGACAAGTAACTTGATATCCGCGAAAGATTTGTCCTGGTCGGGCCCCCACTCCCATGGTGTGTCCTTGTGGGTTAGTCGACGCAGGGGCTCACTTTTTTCGGAAAGGGCCGGTAGAAACTTTGCAAGGTATTTCACCATGCCCACGAATCTCTGTACGCTCTCGACACTGTCCGGTTCGGGCATCTCCGTTATGGCCTTCACTTTGTCCTCGTCAACCTGTAGTCCGTTACTGGTTAGGACATGGCCTATGAACTTCACGCGGTCGGTTTTGTACTCAAATTTTCGTTCATTGAGTACGATCTTGCGCTCGATGCATCTCTTAATCAGGGCGTCGAGGTTCGCGTCATGATCTGCGTGAGCCTCTTGGAGCGTCGCACCTCGGCCAACAATCAGAATGTCATCTGCGACTTTGTAGACACCTGTCAGACATTCCAAGTTCTGATCTAGGAGCTTTTGGAAAAGCTCTGGGGCAGGGCTGACTCCAAATGGCAGCCTTCTCCACTTGTAGCGTCCCCATGGAGTCTGAAATGTCGTGAGAAGCGATGACTTGTCATCAAGTTCACATTGCAAGAACCCTTCCTTGTAGTCTGCCTTGGTGAAGACCTTTACCGAAGCCAGTTCAGGGAGCACATCTTCAATGAGGGGCAATGGGTAGTGTTCTCTTTTAAGGGCACGGTTTAAATACTGGGGATCTATGCACACTCTGATTCTCCCATCTGATTGCTGTACAACTACTAGCCCTGAAACCCAGTCTGTTGGTTTCTGTACCTGATCTATCACCCCTAGAGATTCTAATCTATTCAGCTCTTCTTTAAGCTTGTCCCGAACAGCTATTGGAACCCTTCTGGGGGGCATCACTACTGGTGATGAATCATCTACCTCTAAGTGGACTTTGCCTGGCATCTTCCCCAGCCCACTAAATGCTTCTTGGTATTTCTTCACTACTTCGCTCTTTGTCTTTGCATACTTATCCAAACCCTGTGAGTCATCTAAACTAGCGATGTTCTCGTGCTGCACTGTTATTAGATTCATTGATTGAGCCTTTCTAGATCCTATCAATGGTACACATGTTTCTTCATTTACAACATGGAAGAGGACATCACATGGCTGTCTATTCTTAGCATTCATCATGTGCAGTTTGCATGTGCCCACAGACGTAATGCTTGCCTTATTCCCAAATAAGCCTAGCTGCTTGGCATTCTCGTGAATTGGTATACCCAGGGGAACATGTTTTCGAGGGATGACGTTCACTGTGGCTCCACAGTCAACTTGCATTTTCACCGGTTCCCCCTCAATGAAAAGTGTTGCCATGATTTTGTTTTGGAATCGGGTTTCATTATTGTTTCCTACAACCTTGATATTCTCTTCCTTAGTGTTTTCGCCTAGTTCAACAACCATGATTTCATCATCCGAATCCTCATAAATAGCACGCACATTGTGCTGTGCACCCCTAAATGGTGGTCTACTACGTCTTGCTTGCATTCCTGACCTGTTACTAGAGCTACTACTACTGTTATCGTAAGACGACATGCACATCTTTGCAAAGTGATTGCTTTTGCCGCATTTTGAGCATTGTTTGCCCCAGGCTGGGCATTTTTCTTTAACACGCTCATGCTTCAGTCCACTTTACACTCTATCACATTGTTTTGTGATCCTGATTGGTGGCCATAATCCTTCCCTTTATTTTGCCAATGGCGCTGGTGTTTCTGCGACACCGCATGCGCAACTAAAGCATCACCTTGCAAGAGATGTGTTTGTGTCTTAGAGGACTTATAAGCCCGACAAATGTCAAGGCACCCCTGCAGGGTCAGATTTGGCTCTTGAAGCAATCGCTTCCTCACCGAGTCATCGTGTATACCTAATACCACCCTGTCTCTAATCAATTCTTCCATCAGGGCGCCATATTCACAGCTCCCTGCCAATTGTCTTAATGTAACATAATACCTTTCAAAGGTCTCTTCCTCGTGTTGGGCATATTTATTGAATTTATAACGTTCATACGTGATATTTGTCTGGCCACTGCAGTACTCTCGCCATAGCTTTCGAATTGTGGGGAAGTCTTTCCGTTCCTCTTCATTCCTGAATGGAAGGCCCGTATGAATTTTCACAGCATCTAGGCCAATGGCCGTCATGAAATGAGCGATTCGATATCTGTCGGGCTCACTTTCCAGACCCGTGATTATTTCATAATTCTCCCACATCTGGTGGAATATCTCCCAATTTTGTTTCAAATCTCCTTGAAGAGAAAGAGGACGGGGTAAGGGAACATTACTCTTAATTCTCCTACTGTTTCTCTGCGGATCAGACTGCCCTGGCTGTTCATTGCCACTTGCAGGGATCTCGTGTGCATCAACACTCCCCCCACTAACTTCTGGATTTGGCATTATTGTCAAGAGGTTTGATATTCTACCCCGAATGCACTGCAATGTCAGACAAAATCACGTTTACAGCAGTATAATAATTAATACACTGTGACTTCTACAGTACCTGTATCAGTGTTCACCGATACTTTCTCATACATGTACTTAAGAGAGTATACACGAAACATAGTACATGGGACTACAATATCTAAATATAGTCTAGACCATTAAAAGATAGCTTAGAAACTAACTTTCCTATATGCTCTCATGCCAAATCAAGTCATGGCATTAAATCTGATAAGTATACTTCTGACACCATGTATTTGTTAGTCTCTTTCTATCTTATTACAACTATAATAGTGACATTCTTAGCTACAAATAAAACACTACTTGCACAAGTGAGTTAACCTGGCATAAGAGGGAGATTTCTTTATTCACAGTATCTTGTGGTATGAACATAGATGGCGCTATACAACAATATGTTATACATCATATTGTAACAAATCGAATGTAGCAATTCGTCCTTCGTCCGACAAGCGAGCGAGTGTACTTTTGTTCAGTTGAAAAGGATGTTTGTGATAAAAAGAATGTAGGCGGGTGCGTTTGTGGATAGAAGATGGAGGGGTAGTGGTGAATGGGTAAAAGGGAAGAAGTAACAAGACTATATATCTTAAAATGTAATATTTAAACTAAAAGCATGTTTATGCCTATATGGCTATGTAAGCTTCCTACATTTAACAGTAGGGATTGATCTATGATGAATTGGATAACTTTTTACAAATATTATCTTTTTATATTTTATGACATAGTATGACATAGTGTGACATAAATCTTTCTGTCATGGGGTGACATTAATTCAACCAAAATATTGTGTCATTTCGGTAAGTCCCTTAAGTTTGGTAGCACATGCATTTATAATTTGACTTAATACAGTTTATAATTTAAATCTTTCTTTTACAATTTGAATACAAAAAATCCATATTTCACTCCGATTGAAAAAGACTGAAAAAAAGTTATATTGTTATTCAAAGGGGAGCAATAGGCTCACTATGTCATCAAATATCAAAATACATAAATATGAAATGGTATGCATGCATTTGTATAGCTGAGATACGTATGAGGGGTATGAAAGAGAAAGCGAGGACGGGAGGTATAATGAGAGAGGGAGGGAGAGAGAGAGAGAGAGAGAGAGAGAGAATGAGAGAGAGAGAGAGAGAGAGAATGAGAGAGAGAGAGAGAGAGATAGGGGAAGAGAGAGAGAGAGAGAGAGAGAAGGGAGGGGAGGAATCCCTTAGTGCCCAAGCGCTTTAACATATCTACAAGTTAACATTGAAGCTAATAACGAGTGAATCGAATGGATATTGAAGAGAACGTAGGCTGTTGTAGGCGGGCGACGCGTGGTCTCGAATACAGGGAAACCCCATCAATGGCGGACGGACATATAACGCTACCAGCGTATACGTACGTTGGAGATGGGCGATTTCGGATTCATCTATATGTGTCTGTTATCATAGCCATTCATGAGTTTACTGCAATGTGTTAATGTTGGTAGTTTGTACGCAAGGGAGCTTGTATGTGTAGGGGTGAAAGCTAGTTGGTAAAGCATTTGCGACCAACGAATGAAAATATTGAGATCGCGATAATGATATGAATTCATCATTCTTAAGACATTTACCATAGAGACTGTAGAAATGTTTTTTAAATATATATAATAGCAGAATAAGCGACTTACCGTTCACTGCCTGCTGCTTCTGGGTGAAATGGTTATGTTCCTCGAGCACGGGTATTTTGTACACAGCGGAGCTTTTGTGTGTAGGAGTGAAAGTGTAAGTGTTTTATGAGTGTTTGTCTATATATGTGCAGGGGCGTCGTCA
The DNA here is from genome assembly GCA_035222895.1 of Strongylocentrotus droebachiensis. Classification (NCBI taxonomy): domain Eukaryota; kingdom Metazoa; phylum Echinodermata; class Echinoidea; order Camarodonta; family Strongylocentrotidae; genus Strongylocentrotus; species Strongylocentrotus droebachiensis. Next base: position 211,410 of record JAVYIG010000200.1, read on the forward strand.
AAGTGGGGGGGGGGGGGGTGGGGGTGCGACACCCCCCCCCACCTGTCAGAATATTGTCGGTAAAATTGCGCTGCCGTCGGGAAAAAGAGAAAAGGGGGAGGGAAAAAAAGAGAGGGAAAAAAAGAGAGGGAAAAAAGAGAGGGAAAAAAAGAGAGGGAAAAAAAGAGAGGGAAAAAGGAGAGGGAAAGGGAGAGAAAAGAAAAAAAGAAAAGGAAAAAAAAAGAAAGAAAGGAAAAGAAAAGAAAGAAAGGAAAAGAAAGGAAAGAAAAGAGAAGAAAGAAAGAGAAAAAAGAAAAAGAGGGAGGAGAGGAAAGAAAGGAAAAGAAAGAAAAGAAAGAAAAGGAAAAAAGAAGACAAAAAAGTGAAAGGGAAACAAAAGAAACGGGAGATGAAAGAGAGGAGAGAGAGGGGAGGTAAGAGTCTGAGAGAGGAGGAGTGGGAGTAAAAGAGAGAATGGGGGCCGGTTGTTGGGTGGAGTCGTCTCGTCGAGAGAGCAAGAAAGACACAGGTAAATATGTTGCTGTGTTGGGTCAGCTGTGTCGGTATTCTTGCTCGATCCTCGTGTACTATATCAATGCAGAAGTTTGTGAGTCGGTGAGACGTAATTATATTGTCGGTCGGCCGACAAGTTTTTTTCCCTATGAACTGTGACTTCTTATCCGCTGTGTTGACTACAACTACAATACTTGTATTTTCTCGAAGTTTCAATTTCCTATAATATCGGCTAAAGAAATCAGAGGTTTAACATTTTCGGGGAAACTAAATTCCAACGTCTTCCTTTCTTTATATTGTGATAAAACGCTCAAAATTCCGCGCTTCGCGCGGAAGGGGCAACTTCATTTAGACGAGTCGAGAACGGTACACGAATCGTCTTCTTTTTCTAATAATTTAAGGAAACGTCAAAGCTTCCTCGCTTCGCGCGACAGTGGGAAACTGAATTCAGACAAAAGTAATAGGGCTTATTAAAAGTCGAAAACGGTACAACGAATCGTGTTCTTTCGCTAATATGTTGAGGAAACGTCAAAGCTTTCGCGCGGAAGGGGAAAACTTCATTTAGACAAGTCGAGAACGGTACGACGAATCGTCTTCTTTCTCTAATAATTTAAGGAAACGTCAAAGCTTTCGCGCGAGAGGGGGAAACTGAATTAAGACAAAATTAATAGGGCTTATTTAGAGTCGAAAACGGTACAACGAATCGTGTTCTTTCTCTAATAATTTGAGGAAACGTCAAAGCTTTCGCGCTTCGCGCGAGATGGGAAAATGAATTCAGATGAATAGGGGCTTAATAAGATTCGAAAACGGTACGAGGAATCGTCTTCCTTTCTCTATATTGAAATCAAAACGCCAAAAATGCCGCGCTTTGCGCGGAAGGGGAAAACTTCATTTATGGTAGGTTCCCACTGCCGATCAAACCACCCCGACCAAGCCCGATCAAGCTATTTTGGCCTGGTCGGGCTCGGTCGGCAAGGGCAATCGGGGTCGGTCTACCTTGATCGGGGTCGGTCTACCTTGATCGGTATCGATCTGGCTTCCTACACGACAATCTTTGGCATGTCAAAAAATATCGTGTAGGGGTCGAGAAGGCAAGCGATCGTACAACGATCGTGTATTGGTCGAGTAGAGGTCGAGCTGATCGGGAATCGATCGTATAGAGGTCTAGTTTGATCGGGGTGGATTTTCTCCGCCGATCACTACCCGATAATCTCGATGTATACACAACTTCTACACGATTGGTTCCCGATCAACTCGATCAACAACTCAACCGCTTCACAATCGGAGCATGTCTGCCCTAAACAGTTACTCGACCAAACTCGCTCACTTCTCGACTGCTTCTCGATCACATCCCGAGCACTTCTCGACCGCACTCGATCTTTCCGATCGCAACTCAACCAAGGACACAATTACGTGCTGATCTAATCACATTTTCTTCGTACCGGTATATTGATACTAGTTAAGTTAATCGCTTCTAGAATTGGTAGTAACATTTTTTTTTTTCTTTTTTTTTTTTGGGGGGGGGGGGGGGGTAGACAAAAAAAAATCCCCATCACCCCACTCTTACATGCAGGCCCCGTTGAACGTTTTTTGGCGGGGGTCAAGGGGTGGAGCCCCCAGAACCTCAGGGGGAATAGGCATTTAATGATCGTCAGATGAGCTTATTTTTATACCTTATTTGTGACACTGGCAGGTCACGAATTGGGGTGGGGTCCATGGGGCGTAGCCCCCGGAAGCTCAGGGTTTAGGGGCCATAAATTACAGTCAGATGAGCCTATTTTGATACCTTATTTGTGACACTGGCAGGACATAAATTGGTGTTGGGTCCAGGGGGCGAAGCCCCCAGAAGCTCAGGGGTTTTATACCTTAAATTATCGTCAGCTGAGCATATTTTTATACCTTATTTGTGACACTGGCAGGTCACGAATTGGCTTGGGTTCCAGGGGGCGGAGCTCCCAGAAGCTCAGGGGTTTTATACCTTAAATTATCGTCAGATGAGCATATTTTGATACCTTATTTGTGACACTGGCAGGCCACTAATTGGCGTCACGGGTTTTAAGCATTAAATTACCGTCAGATGAGCATCCAGGTGCCTGACATTGGGCCCTAGGTGAAATCCAGGGGGCAGAGTCCCCGGAAGCTTAGGGGTTTTAAGGCATTTAATCACGGTCAGATGATCTATTTTTTTTTAGGGGGGGGGGAGGCCCCCCGGAAATTGGAAAATTACGTCGTCAGATATTTCGTTCAGTGGCTTGGGGGGGGGGGGGGGGAGGAAGACTTGTTTTGTTGCTTTCTTTAGCACACATTCTTTGTTTTTGTTGCCAGGGGGCCGGGCCCCCGGGCCCATCCCCCTCCCCTGGATCCGCCACTGCCCACAAATGTAACTGTTCGATTTACATCTCTTGAGTGTCTGTGATGAACTGAACGCTGATCAAAAAAGAGTACTGTACCATCAGCTGACGATAATATTTTGTGCAACCACTCAATTCACGAGTCATCTTGGATCCCTGTTCGAACAGGTCGATCTGCTCGGGTCGAGATTGTGTAGAGATCGTGTGTACGTCTAGTTGGTCTGGTAGGGATCGCGTTGGGATTGTATGTAGATCGGAATTATCGAGAAGAGATCAAAGTTGTGGTCGACTATACGTCGTGCAGGAGTCGTGAATGGTCGAATGTGGGTCGTCAATGGTCGAATTGCGGTCGGGAAGAGCTTGTGTTTAGGCATGAGGTCGGGATTGGTCGGGAAAAAATGGGTGATCGGGCTTGATTTGGCTCGGTCGGGTTGGTTTGATCGGCAGTGGGAACCTACCATTAGACAAGTCGAGAACAGTGTACGACGAATCGTCTTCTTTCTCTAATAATTTAAGGAAACGTCAAAGCTTTCGCGCGAGAGGGGGAAACTGAATTCAGACAAAATTAATAGGGCTTATTTAGAGTCGAAAACGGTACAACGAATCGTGTTCTTTCTCTAATAATTTGAGGAAACGTCAAAGCTTTCGCGCTTTGCGCGAGATGGGAAAATGAATTCAGACAAAATTAATAGGGCTTATTTAGAGTAAAAAACGATACAACTAATCGTGTTCTTTCTCTAATAATCTAATGAAACGTCAAAACTTCCGCGCTCGCGCGGGAGGGGGAAGCTTCATTCAGATAAGGATTAAGAGTCGAGAACAGTACACCGAATCGTCTTCTTTCTCTTATAATTTAAGGAAACGTCAAAGCTTTCGCGCGAGAGGGGGAAACTGAATTCAGACAAAATTAATAGGGCTTATTTAGAGTCGAAAACGGTACAACGAATCGTCTTCTTTCTCTAATAATTTAAGGAAACGTCAAAGCTTCAGCGCTTCGCGCGAGAGGGGAAACTGAATTCAGACAAAACTAATAGGGCTTATTTAGAGTCGAAAACAGTACGACTAATCGTGTTCTTTCTCTAATAATTAAATGAAACGTCAAAACTTCCCCGCTCGCGCGGGAGGGGGAAGCTTCATTCAGTAGGGATTAAGAGTCGAGAACAGTACACCGAATCGTCTTCTTTCTCTAATAATTTAAAGAAACGTCAAAGCTTTCGCGCGAGAGGGGGAAACTGAATTCAGACAAAATTAATAGGGCTTATTTAGAGTCGAAAACGGTACAACGAATCGTGTTCTTTCTCTAATAATATGAGGAAACGTCAAAGCTTTCGCGCTTCGAATCGTCTTCTTTCTCTAATAATTTAATGAAACGTCAAAGCTTCCGCGCTTTGCGCGGGAGGGTGGAACTGAATTCAGAAAAGGATAAACAGTCGAGAACGGTACAACAAATCGTCTTCTTGTTTAGAATAATTTAAAGAAACGTCAAAACTTTCGCGCTTCGCGCGGGGGGGGGGGGGGGAGGGGGGGACTTCGTTCAGCCAAGGATTACCAGTCGAAAACGGTACAATTAATCGTCTTCTTTTCCTAATAATTTAAGGAAACGTCTAAGGCCCATCACCCACACCCCCCCCCCCCCCCAATGAGCGGGCTTTTAAGTGATTCTCTTGATCACTACCGCCCCTCCCTAAAATAAGATCCTAGCTCCGCGCCTGCATTAAAATATATAGCTATGATGCTGACTAAATTGAAGAAATAATTCGTATATTTATGTCGTCGAGGAAAATGACCATTTAGCCTTCGGCCCCAGGTTTATAGGGTTGAATTTGTAGATATTGGACGTTTAATTTTGTCGGTAATTGGTGGCTAGTTTTGTCGGTAATCGTTGGCCTCTACACCCCCCAACTGAAAAAGGTCTAGAGACGCCCCTGTATATGTGTGCTTTTTCTTGGTTATGCACCGTGGACCTAGACGCTTGCCTCCTGACTGGGGCATGGGGGGGGGGGGTGAATATTTATATAAGATTGCTTTTGTTTCAATTTTTTATGGCAAAACTATCATTGGTAATTTGTTCTTCTCTCTGTGAAGGTGTTGTATATTTTAAATATAACTCAACTCTTTTTGTTTGTATGGACGTTTGAAATTTGTGATAAAGTTAACCTCAATTTTATAACATTGATTTGTTTTATATCCTTTTTTATTTCAAGCGAATAAAGAACATGCAATTATAAACAACCTTATATGTGAATTCAAAGTTCAAACAGAATATCAGGTGGACATTAATGGATATGATCTTGAAACGACGAATCTGCTGCAACATGTTGTCAACGTGCGATTTGTCGAATATGCCGTCGTTGCACATCATATATTTATGTTAGGCTGTGTTTACCCTTTAGTAAAGATGGAACCAAATTTTTGTTTCAATAAATCAAATATTTGATCATTTCGATCTGTCTACACCTATGACTGGCTTTCAATAATTTCATAGCCCGACCCTGATGGAACAGCTATACCGTGACGTAATTATATCTTGTGAATATTTTATCTTTTCCATTACAGGTTAGAAGATTGAAGTTCTGCAGCAACTTACTTAATTATTAGAGCAGCCGTTCAAAACGGAGTACCCGGGACTTTAAACAAAGACTTATTTAAATGGATACCATTGAGCAACGTGCAGTCATCTGTTTCATGGTGCTCCGGAAGGAACCGGACGATATCCATGAGGAGCTGGTGGCAATATTAAAGGGACAATACTCTTGCCTACTCCAAAGTAAAGACATTGGCAACTCTCTTCAAAGCTTGTTGAGAAAGCGTTTACGAACAACAAATGCCAATATTGAGATCGTGATGTTGAAAAATTCATTATTTCCAAAACCCATATAATGAGTTTATCACAATGTCCAACGTAGAGAATGTAAATAAGTGTTCTAGATATAGATAATTGGATTGGTAGGCAACCTACCTAAGTTCGCTACATTAATCAATACTCGGAGGAATTTCCGCACCTTCTTCTGGACAGTTTTGACAAAACATACACAAACAAATTATCAAAAGGTATCGTCAACAAGGAATGTTTTAATTCCCTTCAGTGGTTTTGTTCATTGCACCCATCCCTGTTCTCCGAAAGTCACGTCTGCCGTGCATCTGCCTTCCCCTCCCAACACTCTCACATCGAGTGGTGAAAAAGGAATTAAAAAATTATAAAACAAAAGTGATAAAGGGAAAGGAAGAAGGGGAATATGATGAGAAAAGGAGACGCGTGGACCCATTTTGGCACCGCCCCCAAATCAGTAACCTTGATCTAGTACAAACGCTTTTCATTTTCCGAGTAGAACCTGTGCCCCCCTCCACCCAATCGTATCGTCACGCTATGCCATTAGTTATGGTTGTGTAAATATAGATATATTTCTCCTTTCATGATATTTTGGACTTGGTATTAGAATTGCTTTACCAATAACATCCATGTCATAAATGAGGGCTTATCTTCGGTAACTCAAATAGTACGGGTTGGCCGTGCTGACTTAATACGATCTATTATCATTAAGAAATAAAGAAGAAATCAAAGTTGACCCGGTTTGGGATTTGTCCTTTCTTTTCATGATTGACTTATTTTATTTTATAACATACTTCAAATGCATTACACTGAAATCAAGCTAAACAAACGCCTTTGTTATAAGCCGAAATTCGCCAGACTTTAAACATTATTTACGTCATTAATTTTGTAATGTCAGTATGATTTGTATTTGGATGTTTCCATAACTTTTTTCTTATTTTATGTCCACTAGTAGTTATGGATACTGAAGTCCTATGTTGAAACATTCAATTGATAAACTGAAACCTAACCCTCAGTTTGTAATGTTAATAGCTTCAGTTTTAGATACTATTTTCGTAGTTAGCTTCCTCCCATAATGTTAATTTTGTACGTCTCTTTCTATTGCAATGAAACTAAATTTAAAAGCAAGATTTGTACATGCCAATCGGAAGATCTAATTTCATCCACTGGCTAACAACTAGCCCTATATAATTTGGCGTTTACATGAATGTATTGAAATACATTAGAATATAAACCTCTAGCAAAGTTTAAAAAAAACGGAATTTATTTGTATATCTATCCTTTATAGTATCTGGCAAAACAATATTTGAGCAGCCAATACGTCTTTCACTCTTCTACAATGAAACGCAATAAAATGAGCAATGTTCATTTACCATAGTTAGCCCTTTGGTTACGGGAACATGGTGGTTTTGTGTTAAGCCTATGGGACCTATACAATTCAATTGTCAACGGATTAAACACAACAGTGTTTTATGTGTTCATGTTTTCTCAGCCGCTGTGCAAATATTTTCGCAGCTATGAATTTCTATTGTTCATCATTCAGGCTACAACGTTTAATTAAAGCCTTTCAAGAGTATTGTTATTCGGCTGGCTGCGCTGAAAACAATTGAAAATAATTGAAATAGTGGAATAACAAATAAAAGAACTATCGGGTCAAAGGTCATTATATAGATAATATATTGTTCCGAATGTATAAAATCAGATACACAACGCCCTCTTTGCTTCAACAATGTGATAATAGTAATTTTAATAATTATTATGTTAGGAAAGGGAGAAAACTTGTTTTGTTGTTTGAAGAGGAAATCAGGGTTTGGCGATGAAAGTAATGAGGTTATAATTTTAAATGAATTGCTTCACAAATAACAATAACAATTCGAAAAGTATATTACCTTTTTTCTAATACTTCTCATCGTACGCAATCATTTAAACTGTAAGTTGATTCATTCTCTCTAAATTTTCTTCCAAAAGAAGGCAATTTTGATTAATTTATTTCCATAGTATGCACAAACACCATACATTTAACATTAATTAGCAATCAGGTTCCTAAAATTATTGTACAATACTAGTATATCCCAATTAAAATGAGTGAAGGACATGTTTCACTTTCGATACTGTTGTTAATTTGTTCCCACCATCCACTTCTTCTTAACTGGAACATCCTCCTCATTTCTCTCCATAAGACCTCGGGTCTTCCTTCCCATGTATCCTCTTCCAGATCCCATGCTCTTTTCACAGGTTCATTATCTTCCCTTTCCAACACATGACCCATCCACCTCAGTTTACCTCTCTTGACCACTTCCACCACAGTTTCTTCCAGACCAAACCTTTCTATTAGCTCATTTGTGTTCTTTCGATCAGACACTTTCACACCACACATCTTCTTTACATTAACGATGTAAGTTTGGCAACAGTCTCGAGGCTAACATCCCACGAGCACGATATTACTCTTTATGGAGGAGGTCATAACTGAAGAACGTCTTTAAGACGGCCCAGTAACATACTGAAAACAATATAGCCGTATCCATTTCACACGAAGAATACCAAATAAAATTATATAGTTATAAACTCGTTAGATAATATTAGCGTCTTATAAGGAATTCATTATCTTTCTTTCCTTTCTAATGACAGTCATAAATATGACATCTAACCAAAGTGCATTAAAACTAACCACGGAGATCTGATGACTTTCCAAAAAATAAGAAAATAATTAACTATTTTAAAACTCTTCTATTTAAATGGACTAATATGCGATAACAAACAATAATATGATAACTGTTGTATGTAAACATCTGAAATAGAGAGAGAGAACGAAAAATAAAGTATCAGATATATTGATTGACTGGTTGCTTTTATTCATATTCCTTACAAAATTATCGAAGCATAATACATTTTACAAAACATTTATTTAAGTAATATGGAATCATAAATCCTGAATTACAGTTATTACCGACAGGAAAAATTGTTCTGTAAATCATCAACATAAACAAGTGATCCTACTTTAAAGCTAGGCTTGTTACGTGAAGTTTCAACTACTGACTTAATTATACAAACAAACAACAGAATAGATATACACTAGAATGAGCCAATAAAGATATAATCCAAATTCAAAATGTTACTGCTTAAAAAGGAAGGGAGAAACAAAAATAGAGAGAGGGGGTGAACTAGAGAAGAAAAGACAACGGTATGTATGTAGATAGATATAAATAGATCTATAGGTAGGTACACTGTTAAAAAATTTCTCCATAAAAATACAGAAAAGTGCCTGCAGCAGAGTCTCGAGAACTCCTGTAATTTTACAGAACTTTGTTATCACAATTCACAAGTCATCAGTTTTTTAACAGCAAATATGGAGGTGATAAATACAAATTTTCTGTTTTTTATATATATATTTTTCCAGAACTCTAGAGAACTCCAGTTTTTTTTACACCATATTTGTAACCATAATTTAAAGCTGATCTGTTTAATAACATACAATCTGTAAGTGATTATAACATTTCATTTTTGTAAAAAAAAAAAGACAGAAAAGTGTCTGATTCAGGGTTTACAGGAATCCTTTAGCTTTGCCACATTTTTCTTTTCACAATTTACAATTCATCTGTTTTTTAGCCGCAAATCTGCATATGATAAATGAAATTTATTCTTAAAAAAACAGAAAGATAACTTGCCGAACTACAAGGAACTCCTGTTGCAGCAGATCTACTATCAAAATTTACAGCTCATCTTTTTAATAACAAGCCATCTGTGATACATGAAATTTATCTTTAAAATAAAGACAGAGGAGTGCCTGAATCAAGGTTTACAGGAGTGCTTTAATTTGACTACATATTTCTCTTCAAAATCTACAGTCCATCTGTTTTGAAACAGAAAATCGGCATGTAAAAAAAAAATGAATAAAAAATAAACAAAAATAAAAAATAGAAAAATTATAACGGAATGAAAAAATAATAAAAAGGGCAGGGTGCTTGCAGAAGTCTCGAGAAATTCTGTAATTTTATAGCATGATTCATAATTTACAGCCAATCTGTTTTATAACATTTGTGTGTAATAAATGAAATTTCTCATGAAATTATTTAAATTATATCCTATAGAAATCCTACAAACATGTTCATGAAAAATCTGTAAGACCTTAATGCTAGAGTGTGTATGTACAAGTTACCATCAAAACACACACTAAAAAAATAAATCTTGTGACTGCTGCAGGCACCTGCTTTAATTTTACAGATACACAAGTCAGTCAAACAAACAACTGCAACATTTTGTAGTTTTTCAAGGGTTTATTTATCATTACCAATTACAAACATGTAAATACTGATCTGCAAGGAGCTTAATCAACAGTAAAACAATAAAAGCAAACTTCAGTAAGTAGCAAATATATCAAATGTAACAAAAACTATATGGCCTAACAAACAACTGCAACATTTTGTAGTTTTAAAAGGGTTCATTTATCATTACCAATTACAAACATGTAAATACTGATCTGCAAGGAGCTTAATCAACAAGAAAACAATAAAAGCAAACTTCAGTGAGTAACAAAGATATAAAATGTAACAAAAAACTATATAGCCTACGGGGTGCCCCCCCCCCCCATGATATGAAATCGTAAAGAGTCATGTTTAACCGAGGTATATCATTTATTGCTAATTCATGATCGACATGCCACCACTTCAGGCGCAGGTGAAATTTTATTTCCTCTCTCTCTCAAAAAAAAAGGGCCTCCTGTATAGACAAGCATGACATTCATGCTATAAACCTGATAAAATTTATACCAAATAAAAGAGGAAGATACTCTTTTAGGACATACCACAGTCTTTGAAGAATAACATACATTAGAGATTATATAGATTTTTGAAAGTGGACTTTTTTTTTCTGACTCACCCTGTATAGATGCCTAAAGAAAAGGGCACCTGCATTCTTCATTCCTTTACAAAGATTATTTTGGCTCAAACCAATAATGAAAACCTTTAAAATCTGGAGGCATAGAACCTACTGCAACACATGACTTGTATGTGATTGGCATATTTAAACACATACAAAACATAATTTAACACATTTCTAAAAAAATAAATGATTGGCATGATCAGATATCATATTGCAAATAGTGTGAAGTGCAGAAAAATACAAATCACAGTCCAAGGATCATAACATGTCGCTCTTCTGGTTGGGTAGAAGAGAAGCCTTCCAATCAACCATCTAAACCAAATTCTAACGGGATCCCTAAGACCACTTTGAGGTGCTCTTTCAGATGTGCTATAACAATGCTAAAACTGTGCCGGGGGGGGGGGGGTCTATTTCAAACATGTCCATTGTAACATAGAAAATGTAAACAAAATGCACACTAAATCTAACCTGATGATATTTTGATGCAATTCTGCTCGATTTGAGGGTCACACACTCAATGGTCGGAATTCACAAAGGAAGTTTAAGTTTAGACCATGGTTTATGCAGATTTTGTGTATGATTAGCTGACAAAGATCCAGTATAAATGCACGCTTTTGGCAAAGTACTAGAAATTCATGATTTTTGCCATGGTTTAAAGCTATGGTTTAAAATCATAGCAACAAGCATGAATTGAGCGCCCTTTGCCATACAGCGTGCCTTCATATTGGACCTTTCTCAGCATACACGCTAAATTAAGCGCAAATTATACACAAAATCTACATAGACCATGATTTAACCCCCCACAGAGTTTAAAGGAGAATGAAAGTCAGACATTTACATGATTTCAGTGAATGGAGAATACCAATGAGACTTAACAGTAAAAGTTTGAGCAAATTTGGATAATCCTTTTTTGGGTTATGGATTTTTGAAGTTTTAAAAAATCCTTATTATGGACTTCCTTAAGTTGGCAATTCCGCTAGAATTTGTGATGTCATTGTGCTCAACTCTCCATTGGTTATGTACAGAGAGTTTCACAACATTTTATTTTTATAAAATATTAAAAGGGCAATTGTATTGATTCTTTCAGACATACTGCAGAATTGATGTAGCCATGTCATACAAAAACAAAATACACTGGCGGAAATATTATTTTTGATGAAAATTAGAAAAAAGTGAAACTCTCTGTACATAACCAATGGAGAGTTGAGCACAATGACATCACAAATTCTGGCGAAGTTGCCAACTTAAGGAAGTCCATAATAAGGATTTTCTAAAACTTCAAAAATCCATAACTCGAAAACGGATTATCCAAATTTGCTCAAACTTTTACTGTTAAGTCTTGTTGTTCTTCTCCATTCACTGAAATCATGTGACTGTCTAACTTTTATTCTCCTTTAAGCCTCCTTTGTGAGTTCGGGCCAAGAATATCAAATTAATATGGCCATCAGTTCTCATGATTGAAGATGGCATAATGTACATTATTTTCCTAAACAGCATACAAATGTCTATTTTTGTTCTCAAAATACCCACTTGCCTCAATGAAAAATATGTACATGTTTCCAATAAAAGATGAAGATGATGTACATAGCATAGCTGCCAACCTTTGAAAACACAAATTAGTACATACTCAGCACCTCAAAAATTTGTATTTTTCAACCGATCCTCTTCTCAACTATTTCAAAATGTAATATTGTTGTATCGCAGTGCGAGTGCGAGTCGCTTGCGATTTGCTAGCAACTGCTTACAAAGTAAATACTTTTTTGCTTTAAATTTGTTCTGTCAACATTATATTAAATTTAATATACATGTATGAATATAAGAACAATGCAGGTCCATGACAATTCATTTCAAGTACATAGCTAAGAGAGAGACATGGGTTGTTCTTATATCCATATAAGTACCTTGGACTACAAACTTTTTACAGATCTGCCAACCTCTGGGAATGAAAATTGTATTCTTTGGTCCCCAAAACTGATGTGCACTGCTCTTGCAGATGAAAAAAAAAACAACAACATTGAAACACAGGTATAAACACAGTGGTTTTAACAACATGATTAAAGACATTGGATCACATTGCTATGATTGGGAGAAAACAAATTACTTGAAAGTTGAAGTTACCTGAAATACACATTCATCCAATTACCAATACTTATGTAAGTTTTATGAAATAGAGACATATAGAGATGATTTTTCTATACGATTTAACAAAAAACACCAAAAAACGAAAAAATCTTACTGGTTGGCAGCTCTGACATAGGTTTTCACACAAAACACAACTGAAATATTAAAAGGGAAACTAGCCATCTAAACTTGCATTGATAATGTACGTTCAAAACTGCCCACCAACGAGCCAAATGTAGCCAAAGTTGTGTGATATTGGAACACATATTGAGAGTTTGTACTGGTTTTGGTCAAGGAACATAGGAAAGAAATTATGTAAACCAACTATACTAAAAACAACCTTCAAAAGAACAAATATATATCAAATGATAGAGGAATACATATATAGGACCTAGTGAGGCTTTCTTCTCTCATGCCTATACAAATTAAAGTAAAATACAAGTAACATAGCAAACTGATCTGATAATCTATTGGCTTGTTTATCAAAAGCTTTTTTACCATCTTTTCTTCATGCATCATATCCTATTTAAAAAAATCTGCCAGTCACTTTTGGTCCATAAGATAAGCAATTTGCAGGTTGAAAGAGTAACATATGATTAATAACTTTCAAAACACTTCTATTTGCAAGCAGTTAAATCAGTTGCTATAGACTAATTCCCCACAGACCATCCATTTAAGATTTCATTCAGCCTGGTCTTTTTTACAGCTCACCAAGTTTTGCCAAAGTGTTATAAAGCAAAAACTACTATGAACATGTTGTGATTTTGATGTCAGTTACTAAAGTTACTAAAGGTATTTTTTTGCTACCCAGGGGTCCCTACAGATGGCCCGCACTGGGACCATCTGCGGGGACCCCTGGGTAGCAAAAAAAATTTCCTCGCAAGTCACCAAAGCCTAATGTGACAGGGCCTTAAGGAAATGTTGCTCTTACCAATGGTATTAATAAGTTGATCTGTGTGCTATCAGAAGTGTGTCAGGCATTGTTCATGGGACACCCTGTATACATAGTTGAAGAAAATCAACATTCAGGTTCGCTTTCAGGAAGGCTGGCGAAAGAATCAGTTCTTCTACTGAAGGGACTGGTAGTGGCTGGACGTCAGGCTCTGGGGATAAAAGCCAGTACATCCCGGTGAATTGGCCACAAGTCTTTAGTTCATTTTGAAGCCAGTTGCGGTCATCATTGGTAATACTCCTCGTAAGAGGGTTATAGTCCTTTGGTGGCGGGTACATCTCATCAACAGATTTAACGGTTGCTGGTCCCTTCTTCTTACGCCACTGGCATTCAACGTCTGTCCTGCTGATGTTGTGGATGCCAAAGATGATGAGGGTTGCTGCGTGGCTGCACTTGTAGTGACCACGCGGACAGTCGCACCTTGACGAGGTAATGCTCTTCTCACCCAGCTGTACCTACAAATTAATTTGAGAAATAAAAAAAGAGAAAACCAATTAGAATATAATAACAAAATAGCACTGAAAATGCCAATTAAAGTCATAAAGTTATTTAAAAAATAATGTTAATTCATTGTGTAATCCATCCATGTAAGTAATTATTATATAGAATTTTTAAACAATAAAATACAGAACATATTCATAATATATGTTTTCACTGAAAACAAAACAAAAATGGGTAAAGCACACTGGAGCTGGCCATCGTGTATGAGGCTGTAATTTGTCTTTAGTTACGTTAGCTCTGATTCTGAATCTGAAGTGAAGGCAACTGGCTTTCGACCTTGACTATTTTCCTTCATTTTTTAAAGGATATGATCATATGGATGGAGTAAATGATAATCATGTTCAATGAGTTAGTATTCAAACCGAGAAATAAATCACGGAGTTCATGTCACAAACTTTGCAAAGCCTAGTTCAATTTCAAACCCCCGACAGTCGTTGAATTTACTGTGCACAAACACAAATATGCGCGAGTGGGACTACAGACAGTAGTCCCACTCGCGCATATTTGTGTTTGTGCATGTGAAGACATGACATTTTTTCGTGAACTACAAAACTCACCACAACGTTGTAACTTTTGTCTTTCATGCTGGCTCTAACAACTCCACGTAGTTCACCTGGAAAATAATCAAATTTCTCTACATGGTCTGATTTGTAGTGGTTTTCCCCTCGTTGCAGTGATTTCGGCTCGTCTGAAAAAAAAGATGCTAAGGCTGTTATCGAAATGGCGTCCATATTTGCTAATGCAAAGTCAATGCAAAAAGTCGCACGCGCGATGTCGGGCGGTTCAGCCACGCATAGCAACCTTTTGTGTAGAGCCAGTCAAGCGGTTGTCTGGGGGCAGTGACGTCACGGCTTCGGTACTCTATAGCTGGCGCTGGCCCGGCGCGCCCGGCCGGTTCGTTCTGATCTGATCGATCGCCATGCATGCATATATGGGCGCGAACGAAGTGCACGCATGCATGTTACACGCTATCGCTAACGGTAACAAAAAAGTTGGCGGCAAGAAAAAAGAAAAGAAAGAAAAAATAAAATAAAAAAACAGAAATCTGAATAAGATATGAAAGCACTATTAAAACTTCCTGTTAGAAAAAAGAAAAAAAGAATAGAAAAGAAGAAAAAGAAGAAGATTAAGAAGATGCAGAAAAATTACGGTACCGGTATAGTTACAGTTTCAGTTCGTGGGAGTTCGTGTTGTTTTTATGGCATAAAAAAAAAAAGATTTCTGAGAGGTCTACATGAACTTTGAAGTATATATATAATTATGCCTAGCCTACTAAAATTTAGGCCTATATAAAGCATAACCTCTGATAAAAGCAGACTAATTTCCGGTAAAAACGAAATCTTCTTTCCCTTTTAAATGTGCCCGAATTCGGCAGCTTGAGTCAATTAACAGAAAGGTTTTGTATTTTTACCGCAAATTATTTTACGTTGTTGAGTTTAAGGCATTAAAAGGCAGTTAAGGTCTTTTTTTTTTTAAATTGAAAAGGGTATTTTGTAGAACATTAAATATCTATAGGGGATCTGAATGTCCTTGAAAAAAAACCCTCATCAACTTCTTTTTTAGATTTCTGTCAAATTGCAGTGAAATTCAGCTATTAATTTTACAGAATTGTTTACGGTATTTTCCTCTATAAATTCTGTCTTTTTTATTCATTAAACTAAATGAGATTGCTTTGAATAAATCGACACTTTGTAGAATTAAAAGCAAAATCTGCTTAAAAACATAGGCCTACGAATTTCCATAAAGAAAAAAACAATCCTTTTTTTAGAGAGGGAGAGAGATCCGTCCTTTTCACAGCAGAAAATGTCAAGTAACATTAATTATCAGAGTGGTTCTGTATTATTGTTTCCTGTATTTTTTTTATTCATTAAAACATGAGGTTTACTTTGAATAAAAAGACACTCCATTTATTTACATGGGATCTTCTTTTTAGAGATCTGTTAAATTGCAGAAAGTTTCTAGTTTACATTTTTACAGAATGAATCTGTATTTTAATTTCTGTAGATTCTTTCTTTTTATTCATTAAAACATGAGGTTTACTTTGAAGAAAAAAAACGCTCTGTAGAATCATAATAAATCTGCATATTGGATCTGAAAGTATACAGAATTCCTATTAAAAAAAAACATCTCCCTTTCTTATAGAAATCTGTCCTGTTAAATTGCAGAAAATTCCAGTTACATCAATTTACAGAATGGTTCTGTATTTTTGTTTTCTGTAATTTCTTTTTTATTATCCGTTAAAAAATGAAGTTTTCTTAATAAAAAAAGAACATTCCGTAGAATTGTAAAAAATCTGTATATGGGATCTGAAATCACGCAAATTGCCTGTAAAAAAACAAAATCTTCATTTTTTCTAGACATTTTGTCCTGTTAAATTACAGAAAATTTGCTGTTACAACACTTTAAAGGATGGTTCTGTATTTTTTTCTCTGTAAAATCTACTGTTTTTTTTTAACAGTGTAGGAAGATGGATAAAGAGATGGAAAGAAAGAGAAATATACTAAGGACTACATTATACACGATATTCATTATATAATTTGAGCACTAGAGAGTAGAGATAAAGAAAGAGAGCGTAGGATGAGCTTCATGTACTCTAACATTTATTTATTTCTTCCTATCAGTAAGGTTTGTAACATTATCTAGTTTGATTAGGATATACAAACAATAATGAGTCAACAATAGTATAGTGTAATTTAACAAAGTACAGGCACATTTTTCACACTATAAATTACATCATGTAAACGACAACTCACTACGAACAGCAAGCTATTTCATTGTGAATTTTTTAAAGTCACCAAAATTTAAAAACCGAGTTATATGATAACAAACAACAACGAAAACAAAAACTAACATCGTTACGTAATAACGCAGTATGGATATTGAGATGTGATAGGAATAATAACAACGATAATAATAATAATAATAATAATATGGATATTTATATAGCGCCGGTATCCGCCAGGCTCTGACGCTCATGGCGCTGTACATACATGTATTACTATCACAAAAATATAACTTCTTAACTAAAATAAAGTAAACTAAAACAACACAAATTATTACGCTACATTGACATGATTAGATAGCACTGTTTAGAAAGAGATGGGTTTTTAGAGCAACTTTGAAGGCATGAAGGGTAGTTAAATTACGAATACTAAGTGGCAGCTTATTCCAAAGGGACGGACCAGAATGAGAAAATGCTCTATCCCCCCAGGAACCAAAAAAAAATGGTACTTATGAAGCGCTTTCCGCCGAAGTCTCTATAAAGCGCTCTAACAAACAAAATCCAATGAAAAACAATTACATATTAAACTAAAAAAATAAGTACAAATAAACCTACAAATTACAATAAATAAGAAATATACATGAATGTGAACAGAGTAACTTACTCATCAAAAGCAATTTTGAATAAATGTGTCTTAAGACAAGTTTGAATTGTTTTTTAACAGTTTTTGACATGTAAATGTAGTTTACATAAGCGTGTGATGCATTTCATGAAAGTTTATGGCACAAGAGTATAATTGTGATCGAAATATAATGGAGCAGTAAGTGCTGAATATTTTTTTTGCATGGTCCCTTCTGTGCCAAACGTACTCTCTTGAACAAAACAAGACGCACGAATTGACAGAAGGGTATGTAGTTTATCTAGCACTTGAATCAGTTTAATAATTTTGAAGAATTAGTATACTTATCCCTTGTGGCACCAAGAGGTTTTTGTGTTGCACATACAGAGTTAATATTTTCTATATAAAATTAACGTGATTTCACACAATTTTTTTTCGTGAAGCTTGCATTTATATTTCCACTTGCCATCCTACGATAAACATATTCGAGCCCCGGACGAACCGGCGACTGAAAAAGCCAGACTCTGCTCAAGCCTTAAGAAAGGGCAGTACAGAGTCAAATGAGATTATATTTTCTCCAGATTGTCACCTTGCTAGACAACTATGAGCTTCA
This sequence comes from Strongylocentrotus droebachiensis, assembly GCA_035222895.1. NCBI lineage: Eukaryota > Metazoa > Echinodermata > Echinoidea > Camarodonta > Strongylocentrotidae > Strongylocentrotus > Strongylocentrotus droebachiensis. Next base: position 229,489 of record JAVYIG010000200.1, read on the forward strand.
ATATTGAAATGGCGATTACAACATTTAAAAAAGGTCTTTTAAACATTACGTTCATATATGTTTAAACTTGTAAAGATAATTATGCAAAATATTATCAAAGGTATAAAATCTTCAGCTTCTGAAGGAGCAGACCTACATATGACTTCCTTTTTCTAAAATATCGCTTTTCGATCAAACTAAAAGTTCATGTAAAAGTTTACTTTTAGTAAGCCTCCAATATTTTTTCGTCAGATTTTTTTTTAAAGAATGAGTAAGAAGAAGCTTTCAAAACTAAACGGCTGCTAACACAATTGCAACTATATTCGAAAAAGCAACTTAATGACAATAGCAATACCTAGTTTAAACATATTTGTGGCTTACACCCAGGAAGCATTACAGTTATAAAAAATAGCAATACCCTACTGTAGATCCCATATTAATCATGGACAGATTACGTAATACGTTATTGTTTTGCGCACGCATTTAAATAGGTGACGCACAAGCCTACTGAAATTGCTTTTGGTTAAGTTTTCGAAAGTAGTTGTTATCGTGTTTGTAGTTTTGTGTTCCTTCTCAAGTGAAACAATTTACGAAAATGATAGGTCGGTGTGGAATGGCCTGAGCGTAGGGCCGTGTATATGCATGTAGGCATATAGCTGTGATTTAGCATTTCTTAAAGCTATTTACACTTTCATCCACAGGGAATCATAGATGTCTCACGTGTATCGTTTGACAAAAGGAGAACTATGTACACTATAAAAAGCATAATTAACATGTTCCATTCCCAGATACTTTTTGCTGCTCTATCTGTGCACGAGCTTTTACATCAAGCGTCCTGGGGAGTGTTTCATAAAAAGAGATCGTAAAGTTACGCATGACTTTACGAACGACTTGTAAATGAAGTGACAGATAGGATGCCCAAATGTTGTTCTGATATTTCCAATAACCTCAATTAAATTATGGCAAAACATATACTTTGCATTAAAAATGTTTGTTATAATAAGAATGTTAATCTACATCTGCACAGTTCAACTTAATAAATAAAAATCAACAATGTTTGAGCATCCCGTTTGGCTTTTCATATACAAGTCGTTCGTAAAGTCATGCGTAACTTTACGAACAGCTTTATGAAGCACCACCCGGGTTATATTTACCAGAATATTGACCAGATATTAAAACATGTCAGTGCAGTGACCTTTGTGCTCAACTCTGTGCGAGTCAGGCGAAATGGTTGAGCAATGTTATTATCCACTTTCTTATGAAAGCATTATAGATAAAGTTGAGTTTTGGTCATGCGATTGCATTTTTGAAAGAAACGCTGTGGAATCGATCAGAAAAGGTTGATCATCGTTGTGCCCATAGAAAAAAAGGCCACTACTAGGTATTAATCCGTTTAAGTTTATCAAATTGAGCCTTAGTTTTGACTTTAGTTTGATGTTAATATTATTAAACATTTCAGGATCTGAACATTCGGACGAGTGCTTTAGTGCTATTATAAAGTGTTATTATATTTATCTTAATACCAGAGACACATTGATTGATAAATACTAGTAACATAGTTCCAATTATGATCAGTTAAACAGCTCGTCTCTAAAATCAACCAAATGTGTGACGAAGGTACCCATTATGACAACAAATAAAGGCCCAAAACGCCGCAAAAATAATTATTATCCTTGGTTTCGCTTTTTCATGGTAGACCACAACTTTGGAATCAACGTCATATGAAGCTCAAGTTTTGAAGGCCCCTAAGATAACCATTCTTGTTTAATTTCATTAATTCCATTTGCTTATCACCAAGATTCTCAACAACATGAAAATGTCCCTTGCTTAAATATATTACTCTTTACAAGATAGGGAAGTTTTATATACATTACATAATTTTTTATTTTAAGAGGGTCATCACATTCAAATGGCCGTCGGTGCGATTTAAACTGTGACTAGTTTGCATTTACTAGTCTACACTGATTATTGAAGCTTATCTCCTGGTATAGAGAAAGAATTTGGTAAGCTGTACATTTTAGGCTACAAAACAGGTCAGTGTAGAATTTTACCAAACAAATTCAATGATTCGTTTAAAATAAGACGAGTTTAGCTTTTATGCCGCGCTTTTACTAAAGGTGTGCTAGTACCATACTCGTTTTTCCCAATACACTGTAGTGTTATGGAAACCGGTTGGCAAACGCAAAATTTGATTTCGATTTTAAGTCATAAATATCTTAATAATCAGACAGGCGATCGGCTCGTAAAAGTCATGGGGTTCCTAACTGACCTAAATGTTTATAATTATCATTGCAGCATGAGCTAAATCAAGGATTTTTTTGTAAGGATCTAAGACAAAGTTATCGGATCCCTTTAACGTCTGACATAGTACTTTAAGTCAGCGACTGGTGCGATATTTAAAGACACAAAGAAGTGGGCTCTCATGGGAAATTTGACACTGTCCGGGTGTTTACCCAATAGCAGGTGTTAATTGCCAATCACCGCTCAGGTCGATAACCAGTTGAAACCAGTAGGTAACTAGTCAACTGGTACCAGTTGAAACCAGTACATTTGACTGGTTTTTAATATGGAAATTGAAACAACGCTACCTGGGACCAGTTGAAAAAACAGTTGAAATCTGAGACCGTTTGATATTTTCAGGTGATTTACCACTTGAATACCATATATTTTCAGTTGGTTTACCAGTTGAATACCAGATCAGACCAGTAATCAACTGATAATCAGTAATCAATATTGGCATCTGGCCACCAACTATGCCATATGTTTTAACTCCTGCAATTACCCCGTCACAAAGATCATTAAAGTGGATTACAATTGGAGCTCGTACATACGTATATACAAATGTATGCATGTTGTTTCCTGGTTATTAATATTAAAACATATCAATATTTCTAATTTCACGTCTTAAATTAGATGTAAAAACATGACCAGACATATAAACATATTTGTCAATGATTGACTTAGAAAATATAAATCACAAAATTGATGTGCATTATCACTTTTGCTCGGCAGATCATGATAATTATATTTTATGTGAAAATATGCAAAGTAATCATGAATATGCACAAAATACAATGAACTGGTTTTTGAACTAGTAAATCAACATGAATTATAATGGTTTTAAACTGTTAAACCAACTGGTAATCATCTTATGGATTTCAACTGGTAAATCAAATGGTAATCATCTATCGGTTTTTAACTGGTAAATCAACTGTAATCATCTACTGGTTTTTAATTGGTAAATCAACTAGTAATCATCTAATGGTTTTCAACTGGTAATCATCAACTGGTTTTCAACTGGTATATCAACTGGTAATCACCTAATGGTTTTCAAGTGGTAAATCAAGTGGTGATATCAACTGGTCTCTGCAGATGTGAACTGGTTTTTCAACTGGTCCCGGTTGGCGGTGTTTCAATTTCCATATTAAAAACCAGTTGAATATACTGGTTTCAACTGGTACCAGTTGACCAGTTGGATACTGGTCCCAGTTAAACAGGTATTCTATTTGTCTGTCTTCAAACTGGTATTTCTACTTGTTTTCAAAATGTATCAACTGGTCTGAACTGGTACCAGATGAGACCAGTTGAGATAAGTTCAAACAAGTAGATACCAGGTTGGAAATCGTTACTGGTTTCAATTGGTATCAACTGGAATTTCGACCTGGGCGGGATTATATTTAAGTGTTATGACCAACAAGCTTTATGTAACGTTCTGTCTTTTCCCCAAACGGTAAACTAAGTCCTTAACTGACATTTGCATCACCCGAAGACTCTTCGAGAGAAGAGGTGGTATTTCTCGATCGGCCAAAGGTTTTGCTGTGTGCAGACTTGTACACCCATTAATGGTATTTCAACCAATGCTGGTGTAAGTGAACTATGACCTTTTGCACATATAAACTGACGACCCCCCCCCCCCAAAAAAAAAAAAAAAAAAAAAAAAAGCTAAAGTGCATTGTGACTGAATGCAAAATAAAAAGTGCACACATAACGTTGAAGATGTGCACGCATATATTAACAGCTTGAAATGTAACAATAACAACAACAAAGAAAAAGAATGCATATTAAACGTTGAATTACTAGCCAATTTCCCACGCAACGATATATATGATAACGTTATCGAAATGACACGACGTATTGCAAGTTATTGACACATTTTATGATTCCTTAGATAAAGCTAAATCTCAGTGCAAATCGAATGACATTGTCATTGTCCTGGGAGACCTGAACGCTAAAGTCGGTCATGGTGCAGAGGGCAAAGCAGTAGGTCCGCATGGAATTGGTGAACGAAATGAACGAGGGGACAGATGGGTCAAGTGGTGAGAGGGGGAGAACATGGCTATCACTAATACTTGGTTCAAAGAACACCCTAGACGAGTATACACTTGGAAGAGTCCTGGCGACATCGTCAGAAACCAGATAGACTATATTGCCATAAATAGTAGATTTAAAAGAGCAGTGAAACAATCAAAAACATATCCAGGGGCTGACTGCGGGAGTGATCATGTGCCGGTGATATGTACACTTTAGTGCAAATCAAAGAAACTCAAGAGACCAAAAGTTGTGAAAATATTGGATTTTAAACAGTTGAGTAAACCGGACATACATCAAGAATTTACTGTACAAGTAAAGAATAGGTTTGAGTTGCTCATAGATGAAGGTGAAGAAAACACGTGGGAGACGATGAGAAATATTCTGGTAGAAACAGCGGAAGAGTATGTGCCGATAAAAGAGAGAAAAAGAAGGAACAAATGGACGACAGAGGAGATTCTTTTAATGATGAAAGATAGACAGAAAATTGGAAATAGACAATGCAAGAAATAAAGGGACCTAGACAAACAAATCAAGCAAAAGTGTAATGAGGCATAAGAGAGCTGGCTAAACGAACAATGTGTAGAAATTGAAAATCAATAGTAATGTTTACCAAAGAATAAATGAAATTTCAGGTAAAAAGTCTGGTTGCTCAAACCCTGGCTGTATCAAAGGAAAAGATGTGCAATCCTGTTTGAAATGAAGGACAAAATGAGTAGGTGGACGCAATACATTGGCGAACTTGTTGAAGATAGTAGGGAAGCAATGCCAAGTTTTGCAGATGAAGTCAAAGGGGAGAAAATTCTTAAATCTGAAGTCCGTTGGGCAATGTCAAGGATGAAGAAGAACAAAGCAGCTGGACCAGATGGTGTGGTCACTGAAATGTTTGAAGCATTAGAGGAATATGATGTTGATAGATTAACAGAAATTATTAACAAAATATATGATGACGGAACATTTCCAGATGAATTGAGCAAATCCATTTTCATTACTCTCCCAAAGAAACCGGGAGCCGTGTATTGTGAGCAATATAGGACAATCAGCCTTATTTGCCATATCAATAAGATCATTTTGAGGATTTTGCTTTTGAGAGCAAGAAGTAGAATAACTCCCATGGTTGGAAGGGAACAGTTTGGTTTTGTAAAGGATGCAGGCACAAGAAATGCAATATTTGTGGTTAGAAATACAACGGAGAGGGCAGTCGAAATGCAAAGGGATGTGTACATGTGTTTTATTGATTATTCACAGGCTTTTGATAAAGTAAAACATTCAGAACTTTTTGAAGAGATGAAAAAAGCTTGATATATATAGAAAATATCTAAGACTGCTACAAAGTATATATTGGAATCAGTTTGCATGCATCAGGGTAGAAGGAGAGTGTAGTGAATATATTAACATCAGACGGGGAGTCAAACAGGGTTGTGATATGTCGCCGGACCTGTTCAATATGTACAGTGAAATTATTCTAAGATAATTGGAAGATAAAAATGAGATACAAGTGGGTGGCCATTCAATCACAAATATTAGATATGCTGATGACACTGTTTTATTTTCTTAATCAGAGAAAGATCTCCAGAGACTCCTGAATGTAGTTGTAAAAGAAAGTGAGAGAATGGGACTAGAGATCAACTATACCAAGACAAAGTGCCTGGTGGTCTCTAAGAAGAGCAGTCCAAAATGTAACTTGAAACTAAAGAACAGATTATTAAACAAGTCTCCTCATTTAACTACTTCGGCAGCATGATCACCGAAGATGCCAGATGTGAGACAGAGATCAAGAGAAGGATAGCTCTCGCTAAATCTGCATTTTCAAAGCTAGGCAAAATTCTGACAAATCGAACAGTGAGTATGAGGACCAGAATAAGAGTATTGAATTGTTACATCTACCCAGTACTTATGTATGGTAGTGAAACGTGGACTTTAACCTCTGATACTAAAAAGCGTTTGGAAAGTTGCGAAATGTGTTTTTTAAGAAGAATTATGAAAATCCCCTGGACTGACAAAGTTAGTAATGAGGAATTTCTTACACGAGCTGGAGTGCAAAGGAAAATGATACGTGAGATGTTGATTAGGCAGTTGAAGTTCATGGGTCACATTACACGTAAAGACGGCCTAGAGAATCTTGCTTTGACAGGGAAAATTGTGGGAAGAAGGAGGATACTTAGGATGGACATTCTGCAGAAATTGTTGGAAGAGAGAGGAGTGAAAGAACTAGGAGTGGTACTAATACAGAAGGCTGGGAACCGAGGGTTGTGGAACAGCATGATCGCCAAAGTCAAACGATATGGCACTTAGATAGAGAGAGAGAGAGAGAGAGAGAGAGTATAAAGTAGTACCTCACTCTTAGGAATTCGATTTATCTAATGAATACGAAATTTATACGAATATATGAAGGGAAAAATCAAAGTTCAGAATATACAACTTAGGCCATTCGATAGTTTGTTTGAGGTCTGACGAGAGTCAGAAGGCTGTTAACGCTTTCTAAAATTAGATCCGTTACACACATTTGTGTGACGTAGTACTGTGTCATCGAGTGGTGCGTTCTTTAAAGCGCAATGTGATTGACTGCACACTAAACAATGCATACCTAATGTTGACAAAGCGCATGAATAGCAGCTTAAATTGTAAAAACGACAACATGAAAAAAGAAAAGAAAATGAACAACTACAACAAACATATTTAACGTTGAATTATTTGTCCATTTGCCGTCGGGATTAATTCGTCCCTGTTTTCACGAAGTGACGGTAGTGAGCAAAATCGCATATATTTTCACTTTTGATTTTTTTGCATTTTTGGACATCATTCACTAACATCTTGAACCTCACAAAATTTCAGATCATAATAATGTCTAATTATGTCACTATGACGATGACGTAAACAAGAAAATACCTAGCAAAAGGATTTTCTGTTTTCACGAAGTGACGGCCAAGTACGCGCTTAACAGCCGTCAATTCGTGAAAACATCGTTTGCTCTTTTCCTGCTTTTAATATTTTCACGAAGTGACGGTAGTGAAAATTTCGCAGTTTGGAACAGTCACAGACCATGAAAAGGTGAGTTTTTAAACATTTTTTAAGGTAAATTAATGTGGTACACTCTTTTGATTCATTCTGATTCTTTGTAAGACATAAATATGTCCATGAGCACAGAAATGTGTGAAAAATACACCGCCGTTCCACATATCGCCCCATATACTTATTTTCATGTAAGTGAATAAAGGAGTGAAGTATCATGTGATCAAAAACTAAAAAGATCAACTTATGTCTTAACAAATATACATCTAGACTAAATAACTTAAGTGGAGAGTCTTTCTTATTTAGCTCCACACCAAATATTAATGCCATAGACCTCTAAGGTTCTTTTTATATCTGTTTAAGTTATAAATTTGAACAAAGTTGTACAGAAAGTTAGAAAATAGAGTCTTATAGAGAGTAAACTCTAACTTAGATCTAGAGACTAGAGTTTTACTTTTATTTTTTCAGTAATTTACTATTAAGCCTATAGCTAATTATAAATTTGATTTAGTGTCTAGAACTCTAGTTACTCTAGATCATCATTTTATAATTATCAGTTTATGTCAGCCACTACTCATCAATCTAGAAGTAGAATATAGAGGTGAGTAGATCAGGATCTAGACCATACTGAGACCTTTCTTGTAAGGCGTGCCTGGGGTTTAAGAAACTTCAGGGCTCCAAGCCCAAGGCCAACATCAACATGGCCAAGGGCAAAGGGAGTTATGAAAATTATCACCATGCTGAGCTGAGATGACCTGGGATGTAGCCCCTCCTGGTTAACTGTTAGGGAATTCAATGATTTGCCTGTCAAGCAAAGAAGGACATGAATGAACATTTAATTAAAAATTGGAAATTAGATACAGTCCTGCCCTGAAAATGAATAAATGGCACCATCCGAAAAAGGAATACTTTTGTTTTGAGACTGAAGTAATCATGAGTAGTCTACCCTTTGGGGAAAAATGTCTACATGTTTAGCTTAGTTTCTCTCATTATCTGTACTCTGTGTCTGTTATATTCAAAGGCAGCATTTTAGTACCCCTGGTCTCTCACCCTATACAAAAATTCTTTTAAACAATTGTTCTTGATACCAGCAAATGTTGCCCAACTCCACTTCGTATTTTAAAGAATTTTCCAAGCAAGCACCATACCAGATGATGTACATGTCTCACTACCCGTACCTACACTTCAGTGGTAATGACATTATGATGTTGTTTTTGCTTTCACTTAGTTTCAGATGCAGTAGATACAATTTTCACTTGTATGAAGGAAGCACTGGGAAAGTACATCTACTTTTCAAGAATGCCACAGGCCAGAAACAAATTCAGGTGAGAATAGTTTCATGATCTGTTCAAGAAAATCACACTTTAGCAGCAAAGTACTAAGCACACTCACTGCGTATGTGCATTGGGGTGGTTGTGTTTGGTAGGGACAATTGGAAAATTCTATTTTGGGGTAATAGGGGCAATTGAAAACTTTTGTTTGGGGTCAGTTATGCCTAGCAATTAATTTGATGTACAAAAGATAATATTGGATTCATTTCCTTACCTCTGCTTGCAAATAAATGAAAGAAAATAACTTGTAATTATTTCTTTCATTCTACAACATTAGATTGGATACGGGGACCGACATGCTGGTAAGATGGGTCCTTAATAATTCACTGAACACAGAGCTGCAGAATGTGACTTGGCATAGTGACCCTTAAAGTCTCCTGACGGCTCCGATTGCGATTCTGATGATGACCCATTGTCTATGCTTCTGAGCGAGTCAAAAGGTATCTTCTTTCCTTCTTGATTGTTTCCCAATAGTTAAAATTTTAGATACTCTTAATTGCTTTTAATGCTTAGGTCTCTTAGTTAAGGGAATGAGTGGTCCTATCCAGGTCAGCATCTAATTTTTTTTTAAATACTTAACAAAATTGCCAATACTAAGGTGATACCAAATAAAGTATTTAATTCATTAAGAGCCTCTCTAAAAGTTGGTACCAAAACTACACAAAATAATTTCACCCAATCATAATGCACTGTAAAGTTTCCCTTTCATAATTGAAATTCTGATAATGGTTTTTTATTGATAGTTCTTTCTCTTATTTCCTTTTGCTTTCACGCAGTCTAGATGAAGGATCTTCGCTGCTTCAACCACTATTGCTTGGATGACATACGTGTGAAGAAACTTGAAGAACTGTTGTTGAATCTCTCTTTTATACTGTTTTATTTTAAACATTTTAAATATCATAAACAAAGCAAACTCCACTCATAATTGTAATTGTGTGTTGTAATTGCAATGAAATGGATTGATTATAAAATCAATGAATTGATTTAAAGCAAACTGGTAACATTATCCATGATTTCTGAAACAATGAACTGAATAGTCGTACAGGTGTCAGTTTTCTGTTACAGTATTGCAATGAACTCCTGCACACATAAATCTTTATTACCGGTATTCAAATGTATAGCTCAGAACAGCTATTTATCAGGTATACCTACTTCAATCAGTAATGCATATTAGAGTTTTCGATTCCAGTTCCATGAATCCTCATATCGTATCTTTGTATTGAAGAATTTGTTTATCTATTTTCTTTAAATGTTTGTATTCACAGGGGTTGATGCCTTCATTAGAACATGAATATAAGTTACATTTCCACAATTGATTTTTCTTTCAAAACACAATGTTACTAGTTCACATTTAATGTTTTTATTTTTACTTCTATAGTCATTCTCATCATTATTGTATTTGGTACTTCAAACTATCTTATAATCATACAATATAATGTTGCTGTTTTGAATTTTATCTGTTTGATGAGAAATGAAATTGTTTTAGTCAAATTGATATTTCCATGTTTATCATGCATTGTTCAGCTGATAAATTTTTAGTCAGAGATTACGTGTTTGCCTGGGTGAAGACAACCTTTTAGCATTGGTAAACTTTGTAGCGTTTGAGACTGTGTACTAAATTTTATTGAAATACCCTAGAAAGAGATTGTGTAAACTGACTTGCTTCTGAAACTCTACTCACAAGATATTAATGAAAAACAGTAAAGAACAAAAAAGTAATGATGATGATTATATTAGTCATATTTCCCATTGAAAAAACTGTGCCATTTTTTTTTCAAGAACTGCCTCGTTTTGTTACGATCAACATGTAAACCTTTCAGCTAGAACAGGATAACCATGGCGTGCAAGAAAGAGACTATACCACGCACACAGTACTGTTTTGAATACCTCTTTTGCCTTCAGGTAAAAAAATCTGTGCAGATGAACCTTTTAAAAAAAAGAGTTTATTTAGCAACCAGTATATTTCAGCATGCTAATGATGTAAAATTTCTTATTCATTTTGTTTTGGAATGGTATTTTGAATATAGATTTATTTCTTTGTTGACTTCATCATACATGTAGTACATGTATGTCAAGCATTTTGTATGTCACATGTGGCATTTATTTGCTATGATTGCTGAATAAACATGATAACCAGGACATGACTGTATGAAGAATAAGTTAAAGACATTTTAGCATATTTAATACTGTATAATGTGCTAAATAACCTTTGTATTCCGTGGCTGTATACCTGATGAGTCTTTTCCACAAATCCCTAAATGTACATTTCAAAATGCAATATAGTATTGATGAAAATTGATGATGATATGTTTGGTATGAATTATTTAATATTTTTAATTTATTCTCCATTTGCCACTTGCTGTTCTGGTTCCAAATGTTTGAATTAAAACTGCTCAGTCGAAATTCATTTTCTGTGTTTATATTGCAGATTTGAGTAGTTAACTACAGATTATGGTCAATGATCAATACTGAATCTTTTTCCTTCATTCAAAAATATTTCTTAACATATTTGCTTTATTTCCTATGTGAAAAAATATATTTAGCTAGGCCCCTCTCTAAATTTTTTAGAAATTCCTCATAGTAATAGAGTAGCAAAAGCCCTAATATCACCCGCATGAATTTCAACAAGAAATGGCAGAATTTGTGTGATATTAAGGGGAGATGGAGGGGGTAAAGAGAGAGAGAGGGAGAGAGAGAGAGAGAGAAGAGAGGGAGACTACTTGAACGTGTTCTTAAGTGGAAAGTATATAGTAACTTTAGTGCAATCTTTAGTTCCTACTACATACAATATACCTGATAATTAAACCTCAAAGAATATTAAATACATATTTAGCTTAAGATTAAAGAGAATAGCTTATTAATCATTTTAAAAGCACTTTGTGCCAATATCCATCTGTGCTATTGATAGTTAATTTATTGTGAGCCGTAGCTTCGTGAACAAAAACTGACATCATACATCTAACATCATAATTATACAAAGAAGAAAAGGTGCTCTTATTTTATCCATACATCTATTAAACAAGTAATTTTACCGTATTTCAGTGTCTATCTCATGAAATTGCTTCACACAATAAAAATCCCATATGTTTTATACGCGCTCGGCTACGAGCCGTCACTTCGTGAAAACAAAATACAAGCGTTCTATGTGATTTGTGTTTTCACGAAATGACGGTTAAGTTAAAAGTTTATACAGAGAGATTCAGTTTATTCTTATCAATAAAAAAAAACAGCTACCAAACGAGGAAAATGTACTCTATCTCTCAGTTCGCATTATTTTATCTGTATATCAATTAAACAAAACATAATGCCGTTTTTAGTGTCCATTTCGAGATTTCCATCCACAAGGGAAAAGTCCCATACGTTTTACACGCGCGGCTACGTACCGTCACTTCGTGAAAACAAAATCAAAGCGTTCTATGCAATTTGTGTTTTCACGAAATGACGGATGTGTTAACAGTTCACACAGAGAAATGAAAAAGCAGCTACAGAAAGAGGAAAATGTACTCTTTCTCACAGTTTGAATTATTTTATCTGTACATCAATTAAACAAAACGTTTTGCCGTATTTAGTGTCCATTTCGAGAATTCCATCCACGAGAGAAAAATCCCATATGTTTTACGCGCGCGGCTACGTACCGTCACTTCGTGAAAACAAAATCACAGCGCGTCCTTGAATTTCGTGTTTTCACGAAGTGACGGTAATGTTTACAGCTCATTTCTTCAAAAAATATAAAAAATTATGGAAATATTTAAAGATAGAACTAAACATTGAGATATTTTCTATCCCAGGATATAACATTTATTTGCCTTTGATAAATTAAAGAGGTTGAGATTATGGCTTGAACCTTTGAAAGCGATTTATTCAAAACTAACTTTCTTTTAGTTGCGCGCTCTACCGTCACTTCGTGAAAACAGGGACGAATTATGCAATGGTGTTAATGATAACGTAATCGAAATGACGCGATTTATTGCAAGGGCCATTAAATAGGACGAAACCTGAGATATTTGGATAGTAGATATTCTTTAGAGTATACAAACCTATAAGCAACACGTATAGTACAGCGGATAAGCTCCCCATATAACGAGAATTGTGCACTTTTTGAGAAAAGCATGAAACTTCTAGCATAGTTAGTTTAGACCATAAGGTTCATTTTCAGATGTGGAGGGAAGTCAGATTTGACCTCTGATGACCCTGAGAGGTCAAATTCAAAATGGCCGCCAGTCCGCATGGTCTAATGTACAAACACGCTTAACTTTTGAACCAAATAGTCAAGAAAAACGTTTAAGGTGTCATTTCCAACTTACTTGGGGATGTCAATTCATTCAGTAATACTTTTGAGATCGCCATAACTCAGGGTTTTGCATTTAGGTCAAGGTCAAGGTCAAAATTGACTAAAAATAGCAAGTTTTGAATGGTTAAAAAAGATTAAATCTTATTTATTTGTCATTTGTTCTCCCCAATGTTCTCAAATTTCTTAAGGAATGGTTCCCCTGTATAGTACCCCACCTAATCCCTTTCAGTTAGTTTACTTCACAATTTGATTTGACCTCTGATGACCCTGAGAGGTTAAATTCAAAATGGCCGCCAGTCCGCATGGTCTAATTGTACAAACACGCTTAACTTATGAACCAAATAATCAAGACAAACGTTTAAGGTATCATTTCCAACTAACTTGGGGTTGCCAATTCATTTGGAAATACTTTTGAGATCGCCAGAACTCAGGGCTTTGCATTTAGGTCAAGGTCAAGGTCAAAATTGACTAAAAAAAACAGGTTTTGAATGGTTACAACAAGTTTTCCCATTCATTTGCCGTTTGTTCTTCCCTATGTTCTCAAATTTCTTTAGGAATGGTTCCCCTGTATAGTCCCCCACCCTAATCCCTTTCAGTTAGTTTATTTCACAATTTGATTTGACCTCTGATGACCCTGCGAGGTCAAATCCAAAATGGCCGCCAGTCCGCATGGTGTAATTGTACAAACACGCTTAACTTATGAACCAAATAGTCAAGAAAAACGTTTAAGGTGTCATTTTCAACTAACTTGGGGGTGCCAATTAATTTGGAAATACTTTTGAGATCGCCAATATTCAGGGCTTTGCATTTAGGTCAAGGTCAAGGTCAAAATTGACTAAAAGATAGCAAGTTTTGAATGGTTACAACAAGTTTTCCCATTTATTTGTCATTTTTTCCCCGTATGTCCCCAAATTTCTTTAGGAGTGGTTCCCTGCATAGTCCCCCATCTTCATCCTTTTCAGTTAGTTTATTTCACTAATTATAGCACCACACCATTATTTGTCTTGTAACTGACCATATGCATAGCATGGTCAGTGGGCAGCTAAAAAAAACGGCAAAAACCTCAATACAAGTCAAGAAAACTGCCCCTTTCCATTACTATACCAATAAAACTGGTAAGTTGTTCTTTAAGTTACTTTGTGTTTTATTTGGTTCTAAGTAATTTAAAGGATCACTACATAGTTTGAGGAACAGGACTGGAGGACTGGAGTGCAGACATCATTCCTGAGTGATGTTAAGGAACTTCTGACAGTACTGAAAGAGATGGGGAATCCATTTCTAGAACAAAGTCAAGACCGACTAGTCATTAACACAGGCGACATATCATGGACACCCAAGTGGCTGAAACGGGGAGAAGGATTGAGACCCTAGGCGAAGAGCAGTACATAAAGTTTGTGACATAGAAGCTAGAGCAGTGACGTGTACGACACCTGTCACACAAACACTTCATACGAACAAGTTGCCACTTTTTAGTCGGCAGCCGGCCAAAGTTATTTTTTCGAGGACGTACATCTCGTGTCAGACACGGGATGGAGATATGGAAAAAAAAATATCCCATGAAAACCAGGCAGCCCCGCCAGCTTTGTTAACTGGAGGAAAATGCGGTTTGGAGTTAAAGCAGATCTACGTACTTCGCTGCCTGGTATCAAATCTGCTCGAAAACAATAGTGCACCTGTGGCCCAAGCAATAATTATTGATGATGAAGCTGTCGTTCAAATGCTCAATCCTGGAACATCAAGAACATTTCAAGAGTATGGAGAAAGAGTGTTTGCCCCATACATCTTTGCTCAACTCGGGAAAAGCATCCGCGTCGACCTTGGGTAGGGTGTATATTTACCTGCTAGCCTGAAAGCCTCAATAAGGCCGGAAAGGGGAAAGGGCACCAGGAAAAGGATGGCTCCTTCTACTGTGCTGCCAAAAAGCTGGAAGGACTTCCTTCGAGTCAATGAGAACAAAACCTAATTGTTTGCTTTCCTGTCACGCGAAGAAATTCATCTTCCTCTACCACAGGGCAAGGAACTGTATGCAACAGATGGAAGTGGAGTACTCTGCTCTCCTGCTGAGTCACACTTGGCAGGCCTTGCTCCATGCTCGCATGGGGATAGGCTGACACTCGTCTACTTATGCATGTTGCATCAGATGCTGTGCAAAAAGGGTGTAAAAGGGTAACCATACGTACTATTGGTACTGATGCGGTTGTACTAGCCATGGCTTCATTCAGCAAGATAGCTCCTGATGCTGTGGATCGCTTTTGATGTCAGATCAAGCTTGCGGTACATAGCTTTGCACTAAATAGTTGCCACCATGAGTCCGACACAATGTATGACTCTCTCACTCTTTCATGCGTTCACAGGGTGTGACACTGTTTCTGCATTCAGAGGAAAGAAGACTGCCTGCATGTGAAACTTAGAAGTCTTTCCCAGAGGTGAATGATTCCTTCAGTGAACTCCTTGCCTAGTGAGCCTCAGTGAAGGATCAATGTTACTGCAATAGCGATTTGTGGTGCTGATACGACCGAACCAGTGAGAGCATAATAGTGAATGATGCCAGGAAACAAGTCTAGAAACCTGGAAAACTTTCCTCCAACCCAGGCAGCACTCAAGCAGCACATCAAGCGCACTTGCTACCAGGCCAACTGTTGGAAACAGATATTGGCCAAGAATCCAGAGATGCCAAAGCCATCTAACTTTGGCTGGACAAACAAAACAACTGGGTAGCTGCCTCTTTGGAACCCTCTCCCGTACACTGAACTGTGCTCTTGTTCTGGAGACTGTTAGATTTTGATCGTTACCATTAGAATATTCATAAGTTGTGGACACTGCTAAATTCATGTGGATATCTATAGCTGTGGTAATGAACAGGTTTTATGTCGTATTTGGAATAGCTTTTTTTATCTTCTGGGCCCAATTTCAGAAAGCTGTTTACCGGTAAGCAAATTTTCGTGCTATAACTGTAGCAGAAAAAATTGCTGAAGCAGGTTAGCAAGAAAACAAGTCGTCCTCCTTGTCCTTGCGCGTTCACAATGGATTTGCATTGTTACAAAATTCACTTTCGCCCAGTAAGCAGCGTAAAAGGTTAATGCTTTTTCGTGTACTTACGGTTAGCAGGGCTATAAAGTAGAAACTCATACGTAAGCAGAGAACCGGCCGATAAGCAGCGCTATAACATTTGGCCCTAGATAGTCAAAGTGGTGGTATATGGGTCTTTTTATTATTTTTTAAAAATAATGACAAATAAAAAACAACAACACTTTTTTGGACTAATATGAACTTGACCTTGAACTTATTGCAAATCCCTGAGTTCTGGCGATCTCAAAAGTTTTACTTAATGAATTGGCATCCCCAAGTTAGTTGTAAATGACACCTTAAACGTTTTTCTGGACTATTTGGTTCCAAATTTACCACGTTTGTACATTAGACCATGCGGACTGGCGGCCATTTAGGATTTGACCTCTCAGGGTCATCAAAGGTCAAATCAAATTGTGAAATAAACTAACTGAAAGAGATTAAGGTGGGGGACTATACAGGGGAACCATTCCTAAAGAGATTTGAGAACATAGGGGAGAACAAATGACAAATAAATGAGATTTAACCATTTTTAACCATTCAAAACTTGCTATTTTTTAGACAATTTTGACCTTGACCTTGACCTAAATGCAAAACCCTGAGTTCTGGCGATCTCAAAAGTATTACCAAATTAATTGGCATCCCCAAGTTAGTTGGAAATGACACCTTAAACGTTTTTCTGGACTATTTGGTTCAAAAGTTACCGCGTTTGTACATTAGACCTTGCAGACTGACGGCCATTTTGGATTTGACCTCTCAGGGTCATCAGAGGTCAAATCAAACTGTGAAATAAACTAACTGAAAGGGATTAAGGTGGGGGACTATGCCGGAGAACCATTCCTAAAGAAATTTGAGAACATAGGGGAGAACAAATGACAAATAAATAAGATTTAACCTTTTTTAACCATTCAAAACTTGCTATTTTTAGTCAATTTTGACCTTGACCTAGACCTAAATGCAACACCCTGAGTTATGGCGATCCCAAAAGTATTACCAAATGAAGTGGCATCCCCAATTTAGTTGGAAATGACACCTTAAAAGTTTTTTCTGGACTATTTGGTTCAAAAGTTAAGCGTGTTTGTACATTAGACCATGTGGACTGGCGGCAATTTTGGATTTGACCTCTCAGGGTCATCAGAGGTCAAATCTGACTTCCCTCCACATCTGAAAATAAATCTTATGGTGAAAGCAAACTATGCTAGAAGTTTCATGCATTTCTCAAAAAGTGCACAATTTTCTTGCTAAGCCGCTGCACTAGTAGTGCATTATGTGGTGAAATGGATGGTGTCATTAGGATACAGGTACAAATAATATAATCTATATGTATGAAGGATAACACTCAGTAGATGCATTCCTAAGTTCTCAAGAATGTAATGTTTGGATAACTTATATCTGTCTGCATTAGCTTGCCAGATATGTAATACGGCCATGGAGACGGCAATTAAAAGACAGAATTGTAAGGGAGTTCTGCTTTTCATGGTTTCTGTTTTGAAAACAGTTTATTTTTAATTTACTTTCGTGTAGGTGTCATTTATCATTGCCACTTCGCATAGCCTTTTATGAGTGCACTGTGTTAATGTGGGTATTTTGAAAGCACGGGAGCTTGTATGTGTAAGAGTGAATGTGAAAGTATGCGTGTGTATGTATGTGTGTGTGTTTTATCTTAGTTTTGCGCAGTGGCATGGATTGTGACGCTTGCCTCTTGATTAAGAAAAGGAGATGGGATGGGGGTAATTGTTTGAAATTGTTTAAATTGATTTTGTATACATTTACTTGCAAAACTATCAATGTTATTTTATGTGCAATCCAAATAAGCCATGTTAGTTTATATGAACGTTTTAATTCTTTGTTCATAAACATGTTAAAGGGATCGTTTAACAATGTTAAATCTGAGATACACGGTCCTACATGTTACCAGTGTTTGTGATATGGTGTAATATTGAAGCCCTAAACAAATCGCGCTTCAAAATGATCAAGAAGTGCCTCAAAAAAGTAACAAATCTTTGAGTGACCGGTTTTACCATACTCGTTTTCCCCAATAGACTGTAGTGTTATGAAAACCGTTCGGCGAACGGTTTTCAAAATTGGTAATTCCAATCATTAATATCTTGATAATCAGACAGGTGATCGGCTTGTAAAAGTCATGGAGTTCCTGACTGACCTAAGGGTTTATAGTTATCATTGCAGCATGAGCTAAATCAAGGATTATTTCTAAAGGATCTAAGACAAAGTTACCGGATCCCTTTAACATCTATTTTGTAACATTTCATCATATGTGCTTTTTAATTTCAAGGGAATAAAGAAAATGAAATGAAAGACAACCTTATCCGTAAATTTAGAGTTCAGACAAAATATTTGGTGTACGATCATGGATATGATCCTGAATCGACGAATCTGCCGCATCAAAGGAAAACTGTTGGAAACCAATAATACGTACAGACAGTGGCGTACGCAGGATTTTTTTTTTTTTTCAATACCAAAAAAAAAATCAAAAAAAAAAATCAAAAGGGGGGGGGGGGGGTTTGTCAAAAAACATACGCAAAACATACACATAAAAAAAACTCGAGGGGGGGGGGGGGTTAACCCCATCCCCCCCCCCCCCCCCTGCGTACGCGCCTGCGTACAGATACAACTGACAGATACAAAGTAAGCACATGGTAGCATATTTGCTAGTGAATTATAAAAACTATGTTAGTGTAAAGTTTTATAGCACATAAGCCATGCTCTTTCATTGGAAATATTTCAGTATGCTTATGTGTTATTTCATCAAACAATGCAAGTAAGAGTTGAAAATTACAAATCATAAAGTCGATATGGAAATTATTATCATGTAACCGTGTATATGGTGCTTGACTTCAAGATTCAGCGTATATTAAAGTACAATTCCTTTTTATTCACTCCAACCACATCGATTTACTAACATTTCCTTATAAATTGATGGAATAACTTCCATCAATTGATAAGAAAATGTAACAACCCATACCTTGATGTCTTTGTAATGCATATTATTTAAACAAGAACGAACATGATATCATCAACCGTGTATATTAGATGTTGCTATTTCCTGTGTAATTATATGTACTTCCTTGTTTTATAGTACATAAACCATGCTCTTGCATTAACAGTATTGCAGGGCACGTTTGTGCATTATGATACATATACGTATAAGTGGTCAAGTAACACATATATTGTACAGTGTGACCCGGAAAAAACGAAACCTAGAATTATCGATGTTTTATCATAACTTAGTCACATTTATAATTGATAAATGACACATATTTGGAAAGCTGAGATCCTCTTCTTTGATTTGATGCAACTCATATGACGCATATGTCACGCATGAGTGATAACAATGAATTTGAAGAGAGGAAACCAAAAAGTCATTTGGCGGACGGTATCTGAATTTCAAAGAGAAAAGCACATTTCTAGAATGTTGAATTCCTGCCATTTCATATGACACCTCAATCAGGAGAAATGAGCAAGGAATGACAAAGTTCTGTTTGTTTAAAGTAGTGCTTGCATTTCCATAATTTTATCAAACGAATTCGTTTTCACTGGTTCCTGCCGTAGCAACAAGTAGAATTGACAAAAGACTTAACTCCGTTTCGTTGACAATCATCCATGCATGAAGTCTTTCGTCTACATATATATATATAACCTATTATAAAGGATTTTGGCAATACTAGGAAGGATAGATATGAACCTATATTTTTTTATTTTATGAGGATTATCTTTTGTATGTACCGCTTTACCATACCAATTTTGAGAGAGTTAGGACACTCACCAGTTGATTAGGGAAGATTATTAATGTGAGTTAGGGGAGAAGCAATTTAAGGAGCGATGTATGTATTCCGTCGTGACCTTGTGCGTACTGCTTTTAAGGTCCTGTGTTACAATAATTATTTCATTGAGGTTAACAGGGTTAAAAAAAAACATTGATTAGGATGTGGGTTCGGGATGAAATCTAAACAAATCTACGCCATCATTAATCAATTTGTTTGCAAGAATAGGACCTACATTAAACAAAAAAGAATTAAAAGTATTAGCTACATTATTATTAATAATAGTATCTTTCATTTCAACATTTTCCTTTGACAAATGTTGCCTTTTCTTTTCAACGATTTTATTTTTAATTCAATATTAGATTTTTACTTTCTTTAATTGTTCTGAATAATACAATATATTTGTGTGTATATATTTCAATGCTGTGTGGTTGCGTCACATAAATATACCTTATATAGCCCATTTCTCGTGAGAATAGATCTTAAAATGGCTTTAGTTATCCATGACTTTTTACCACGTTTTTTATAACATTTACTTTTTTCAAAGAAAAATCTCTGTTATAATAAAAAATGATTACAAAAAAAATCAAATGCAACGTTTACGTTGGACTGAGTAAATACATATTCTTTTAGTTTTCAGTGACCATATCATTTGACATATAACACAAATTAGAAAATGATCAACTATTTCTGAATAAAGTAGGCCACAAGTAAAACTTTTATGAAAAATGTTTAGCAATATGTTATCGATCAAACTCGAAGAATGAAGTTTAATTCTTGCAGGTTTGTTAATATTTAACAGGCGTTTGAATGCATCACATTTTCCGGAACTAGTATTATTCCATAAAAGAATGATATTAAAATCTTACATTATGTTTCAACATTGATTTTCTTCATTCTTAAAACTTATATCATGGGTGTATCACAATGTCCCCTGTAGAGACTGAAAACATGCTAGAAATATATAAGTAGTTAACTAGGCAACTTACCTACGTTCACTGCCTGCTGCCCTTTAGGTGAAATGAGATACAATTCGTTCTTCTTCCACGGGTATTGTGTACGCTTAGGAGCTTTTATGTGTAGGAGTGAATGTGTATGTGTTTCTCAGTGTGTATATATATGTATATTATATAGCTTTGACAGATACCGAGATGTGATTGGTCCAGAGCTAGTCACGTCATATCAAATGCGAGGATTGTTATATTTTCCTGGCCGGTCACTTTTAGTACTGCGTCAGCGAGTGGTGCGCTCTTCAAAGTACAATGTCACTGACTGCACAATAAACAATGCACACCTAAAGGCCTGGTCACACAGCCCTCCACGGGCGTATCGCGGCCGAATCACGGCCAAAAATGTCTGCCCGTGAAGCAGACGCTGTTGAACGCTTTGAGGTCGCGATAAAGACGCGATACAGCCGTACTTTACCCGTCGTTACACGCGGTAAGAAATTCACACGCGGTTGGCCGCGCGAAAAAGTTTTGGGCTGCCCAAAAATTTAGACCGCGGGTAATCGCGGGCGGTACACGTGGTACACGTGGTACACACGCGGTAAAGACGCGGTACAGACGCGGAACGAACGTGCTAGGACGTGATACGGCCGCGGTTAAGACGTGGTTACACGCGGTAGGACGCGAAATTTTAGCGGGTAATCGCGGGTGGAGCACGGTCATAGCACGTTTGTTCCGCGTCTGTACCGCGTTGTTATCACGTGCATTAGCGTGTGTACCGCGTGTAAGCACGGAGCGGTTATGATTTCTACAGCCCGGTTCGGCTGCTTTATTATACCCGTGGTAGGCCGCGGTACCGCCGCGCTTCACCCGCGATAAGGACGCGGAACAGTCGCCGGCGTCTGTTCCGCGGGCATACCACGGGTAAACCGCGGGTAAGCCAATTTTGCACATTTTCCACCACGGGCAACCGCGGGCAAAAAAAAATCGCGAAATTTTACCCGCGATACAGACGCGAAAGGCTGTGTGACCGGGCCTTAACGTTGAAAAAGCGCACGCATAACAGCTTGAATTGTTTTTAAACAAAAATCAAATGCAATGAGAATATAAAATGTTGAATTACAAGCCTATTAACTACTGGGCTTTATTATGCAATCATAACATTTTTGATAACGTTGTCGAAATGACGCGACGTATTGCAACGGCCTTTATATATGAGGTAATCTGAGATATATGGAAAGTTGATATTCTTTAGAATATACAAACCTATACACAAGATAGAATGCATGATGTAATGACATAGAGTATGTTAAAAGGATAGTGGAGCAAATAATATGATCGATCTGTATGAGGATAACAATCAGTACATGCATTCCTAAGTTGTTAAGAAATGAATAAATAGTAACTTAAATTTGTTTGCATTAGATTGGCAGATATTCAATGCTGTCAGAGAAATGGCAATTAAAAGATAAAGTTGTTAATAGTGGGTTCTGCTTTTTATGGTTTCTGTTTTGAAAACAGTTAATATTCAACTTTCTTTCCTATTGGTGTTAGTTATCAGTGCCACTTCGCTTAGCCATTCATGAGTGCTCTGCGTAAATGTGGGTATTGTGTAGCATGGGAGTTTGTATGTGTAAGAGTGTATGTGTGCGTATGCGTGTGTGTGTATTTGTGTGCATGTTTTCTTATTTTTGCGCAGTGGCATGGACTGTGACGCTAGCCTCCTTACTAGGACATGAATTGGGGAAGGGAGTAGAGGTGATTGTTTAACAAATCAAAACCTTCATATAAATAAACAGAGTTCCGTTGAATGATGTCAAAAATAACATTGATAGTTTTACAAGTAAATATATACAAAATCAATCTTTTTAAAACAAACACCCCACTAATTAATTGTAAGAACTACGTCCGTGTAAAAGTGATCAAAGCCAACAACCTCATCATAGTTGTGGCTTTATAACACATATACCTCGTTCTTTCGTTGGCAATATATGTGTAATTGTATCAAACATTACAAGTAAGATGAAGAACCACTGTGTCAGTTGACATTCACAAATCATAATATTGATTTGCCTAGCATGTTACTCCATCAATTGATAAGGAAATGTAACAATACACACTAAAAAATTACAAGGAAGTTAAAGTTATTAATTCCCATCCCTTGATGTCTTTGTAATGCATGTTTGTACAAGAAAACGCACGTGATATCATCAGCCGTTTATATAAGTTGATATTTCCATTGAAATTAATTTCCAGTCTTGGCTGTATAGTACATAAACCATGCTCTTTCATTGGCAGTATTCAGGGCATGTATCTTCATCATGATACGTGAAGTTATGGTGGGTCAAGTAAGAAAACATTACGCTATCCTTACCGATTGAGTTAACGATAGGTTGATGAAA
The DNA here is from genome assembly GCA_035222895.1 of Strongylocentrotus droebachiensis. NCBI lineage: Eukaryota > Metazoa > Echinodermata > Echinoidea > Camarodonta > Strongylocentrotidae > Strongylocentrotus > Strongylocentrotus droebachiensis. The sequence continues at coordinate 252,607 of JAVYIG010000200.1, forward strand.
GCTGGGCTTGCATGAATAGTATTACCCTATCAATAACCTTAACGGTTACCATGTACGCATGCGCAAGTTTAGCTCGCTAGCTATGCCCTTCACGAGTTCGTACTGGGTTCCGGAGCTCTCGAGGGAAAATTTATTTAGCGGCCAGGGAAAGTACTTCAAAATAAGAATCGTACTTAGATAAAGGTTGTGAGTGTCATTTTACTATTACTTTCGGTTATGCGAACTCATCACCCGGATGGAGCTAAAAATAAACCTGAAATTGACCAAGAAGACCAAATAGGTTTCACACAATGCCAATAGACCTTAGTAGCTTGGTTAATTGACGTTTAAATTTGGATGCTAAGACATAACCATTGTTATTTATATCTTTATGTTTATCTCTACTATATATTTTCCTGGTTTGATCAATAAAATCCTTAAAATGAGACTTGTATACGCATAAAGCCTAAATATAGTTTCGGGGCGAAGCAACAACTTTTCTAGTCGTGCAATTAGGTCAGATACATACTGTTTGTGCACGGTGTACCTTATGCGGCCCCAAATCATTCCTAATAAAATGTTGACTGGCTCACTTCGCATTGGGTTTTGCAATTACGCGTATTCCAACAAATTATTGTCAAGCAACTAGCTCCGACAATACTAAATTTGGGCGAAAAGCAAATTTGATTAAATTACAATTCAATTTGATCTACTTATTATCCCAAAATGCCTAAAAACACACAATGCAGCCATCAGTACACACATTTGCAAAATAATAGATCAAAGGATACCTTCCACAGAAATCAAAAGGCTTAAGAAACAGAAGGCACCTAAATATATCATATATAAATGATAACAAATGGGATATATATATATATATATATATAACACAAACATTAAATACCCTAAAGTGCCACTAAGGTTGTGAGAGCAGAACCTGGATATCGGGAGAGGGGGTGGGGGGGGGGGAGAGGGGGGGGGGGGGGTTCGTGGGTGTCACAACCAGGGTAGGGTGTGATGGCGTGTTGGTCCAGTGACAACTGCTTAAATACAAAACTCAGACAAAGTAACAAGTTACACGATATTTTAAGGAAATTAAGTTTAATTCCAGTCTCCAAACAATATTTACATGGTCAACGTACAGAGATATAAATGTTAGCGTTCACTACAGAACATAACATTCAATAACGGATCAAGCATTAACATGATACAAGTTCTACCTTGCTTGCAAAACAATCCAGTAAAGCAAACTACCAAGCTTCCTACCTTGGTACATCACAATAGTAACTTTCATATATGCATTGAAACTAACAGTTCACTGCTTTAATTAAGTTCAAGTCCAAAAGTTCGTTTAGTTCGATTTCTTAAATCTTCTTAAATATAGAACCTGAAGTGGTGATGAACACTGAAGTCAACTCGTTGACTGTCTAATGTGGTCGAATTCCTCGTCGAAGTCTTCGACGTTAGCCGGACTACTGTACACTCGACACCTCGGGTATTGGAGTGCATGTGGGAATTACGTGGACGTTACGTCGTAGTTTACGCCATAGATTACGCCGTGGTTTACATCCTGGTTAACATTGAACTTTACGCCAGGTTTAGCGCCATAGTTAACGCCATCTACGATAATAAAATACCAAGGCATAAAAACTACCTATCCTTAACAAAATACAATCTACATCTTTAGGCTGTTATGATTTTTAACCGTAATTATTCCAAGAGTAATCACAATGCAAATGTTAACTATATATTCTAGTTTCATAAAATACCTTCATGTTTCTGGTATTATATAACACACATCAACTAGATAATATGGAACAGCATCCATATTGAAATAAGAAACATTCCGTTTCTCTGTCAAGGATAATATTACATATCCAAGACTATAATCATAAAATGATGTTATAATTAAAGACTTAAGGTCAAATAAGCCTTCAAATGATTGTCATTCAGGCCTATCTTATTTCTCCATTAATTACTGTCCCTGACAACTTGCTAAATAAATTAGAGCACAAGAGAAATAACTAGATTTTACTAACAGTTTGACTGGTGACAAGAAAGCTTGAAAGACAGGAGCAGCCCGTGTCCAGTACAGACAATTTTGGTGCAAGCTAGCAATACAAGAAACTGCTACGCCTAGTTTCAAAAGGTGCAGCCCAAACATGCTGCCGTCGCCCGACTCTGTCGGCCTAGCTGAAACCACCAAACCCCTAGCAGGCTAGCTGCTGCGGCTGCTCTAAAGCAGGGCTCCCACTTAGCCGAGTGGGAGCCTCGAGTTGTGGCGAGTTGGCGCAAGCTTATGGCAAGCCGTTTTATCATTAAAACATATTTCTTGATATCAAGAATTCAATTCTTGATATCACGAAATCAAATTCCTGATATCACGAATTCGAATTCTTGATATCAAGAATTACCATTGCTTTACAACATAAAATTATTTCTTGATCAATTAATAATAAAACGGCATACCATAAGATCGCGCCAGCTCGCCACACCTCGAGGTTCCAACTCGGCTAATGCCTGGATTACATTTGGCCTGCGATTAGTCTACGGAGCCCGTATCCTGCCCGTATCCCCTTTTCCGTGCGGCCTCTGTGCGGAGGCAGGAGGCGGCCGTAAGATTTTCGTACGGATTCACGGGCTCCGCAGCCTTTACAATTTTGTTTCGCTAAGAAGTTAAACAAATTTGAAAAAAAATCGTAAGCCCGTAGCCCGTATACATGTCGTAGGTGGCATTGCCTAATCCCCGCACGGGCATCGCCCGGAGGCCTCGCACTGATTGTGCAGCAAACGTACAATTTTTCGGTGAACATAGGGGCAAAAAAAATCGTACAGAGATTGTAGACTCGTGGGGCATTCGCACGGCCATTGCACAGCTATCGCAAGGTTGCTGTACGGTCACTGCGCCTTCTCCGCGCAACCTTTACACGGAATTTGCACGGGCTCCGAACGATTTCCGTGCGGAGGCTGCGGAGAATGCACGGCTACTGCATTCAAATTGCACGATTTCCGTACAATCTCCGAGCAGCCTCTGTACGGATTTGCCCCGGCCTGCCCCCGAGGGCCAATACAATAAATGGCACAATGCTCGTAGGTAATGTAAACACAAACATCGTAGCCCGTAGCCTCCTACGATGTCTACGAAAAATCGTAGACTAATTTATCGTACGGCGCCCGGGGCAAATGTAATCCAGGCATAAGTGGGAGCCCTGCATATGCCTAGGTCACATATAAACCGGGCCCGTACGATTTTCCCTACCCAGCGGCTTGCCGTGGATTTAGAGACCGTACGGGAACCTTCCGATTTTCATTTCTACGGCATGTGTGGTCACATATTCTGCGGTGCCCGGGAGGTGCCCGGTGAAAATTGTTCGAGTGAAATGCAAGGCGCCCGTAAGGGTACCGGCATGGTGCCGGCCGGTAAGCTTACGGGCTCTGTCCGATAAGCAGGTGCACCCATGGCTCCCGGAAGGTGCACTGCATGGGCCCGGCCGGGGTCCTCAAGGCGCGGTGCACTGAACTATGTGTCCTCTGACATCCGCACCTTCTGCATTTAATGCTGCGTTGTACACTTTGAGATGCCGCCGTGAGGGGCCCGCACGGGCAATATTTATTTATAATGGCCCCCGGACGGCAGACGCCCGGTGTTGTGTATTTCACCGGGGCTCTTGAACGGCCCGTGAGGAAGCCATAGGGCACACGTACGGCACCCTTGAGCATTGCAAGGCGCCCGCAAAGATTTCTCATAAGAATTTAACCCACACAATCGTGAGGAGCCGTCCGGGCACCGTCCGGAGCCCGCACGGAACCCGTAAGGTGACCTACGGGCCCTTTACGGGCTCTCTACGACCTAACGCTCCAACGTTTTCTGAGCCACGGATTGCCTCAATCCTGAACATAAATGGTTGAAGGGACAAGGCCCAACTCATTACTCGACTATTTGTACACTTGGCCTTGTTGAGGTAAGAGAGTGGACGATAGTCAGTCATACAATTCATTGCATTTTTCCCCGGCCCCCAACAGGAAAAATTCCTATGTAGGGCCATGCATTATGGTTCAAGGCATGGCCACACAGAGGATTTTTTCCTGTTGGGGGCCGGGGGAAAATGCAATGAATTTTTGACAATTTATTGCATTTTCTTCGTTTTGGGGGATTTGTGGAAAGGGCCGCGTACCCTAGCAAACACTGCGGACAGTCATGATTTAGGGGCTAAGCAATGGCCTCGTTACACACTAAAAAATAATGGTACAAATTTGCACCCTATAGGGTGCAGACCGCTGCTACAATAGCGGCCACCTATAGGGTGCAATTTTGCACCCCCAATTAGGGTGCAAAATTGCACCTTTATTTGGGGTGCAGACTTGCACCCTTAGAGGTGCAAAAAGAGTACTCTTAGAGGTGCAAACGAGCACCCTTAGGGGTGCAGACCGCTGCTACAATAGCAGCCACCTATAGGGTGCAATTTTGCACCCCCAATTGGGGTGCAAAATTGCACCCCTATTTGGGGTGCAGACTTGCACCCTATAGGTGGCTGCTATTGTAGCAGCGGTCTGCACCCCTAAGGGTGCTCGTTTGCACCCCAATTTGGGGTGCAGACTTGTCCCATATAGGGTGCAGGGGTTTGGGGTCCACAATTGTTCCCTGAAGGGTGCATACATACACCCATTGGGATGCAAGCAAGCACCTTTAGGGGTGCAGATTTGCAACCTTTATATGGTGTAGAATTGCACATTGCAGGGTGCACATGCACTCTTTACATCACATTATAACCAATTTAATTCATAAGATCAAACAATTTGTTTTCATATCAAAATAACATTTTATTGACAACATGAATGACCGGTTTCAGTTTCCACTATGCATAGTGGGTAAGAGAAAATAACCACATATGACACTGTTACCATATATATGCGGTTTACCTTCTGCAATATCTAGACAAAAGTAACAAGTAATATAAAGAAGTAATACAATGTGCGTGTAATATACCGTGTTGGGCTGTTGGCAAACATCAACATTCTAATTTGAGGTACAAAAAAGGTGAAATCTACAATTACACCTTTGAATACAGTATGCTTTTCTTGCATGAAGTAAAGGCAAGAGAACAAACTTTAACAGCTTTAGTCAGGGAATTAACACCAATTTATTCTTATAAATGAAGATGACTACTATAATAACATTTATTTCATCAATTCCACCAAATAATTTGGGGACAGCAAATATATTGTACAAAAACTAAATTAATACTACTCTACAGGACATACAAGAATACTAGAATGTACATCGATTGGAACTTATAGTAGTAAAAGAACAGTAATCACTTCTGGGCCCCGTTGCAGAAAGAGATACAATCGATTGTAAGTCCGATCACGTGTTCTACATGCAGAAATCTGATTTCGGCTTGGAGAAGAAAACCTCTCTCTGTCACTATTTACAACAGAAATATAAGATGAGAAATGTTACTATTCTCATGATCAATACATCTCTTTGAGCTGCATATCATATGTAGTTAGCTGCTTTATTATTGCATAAGGATACAACAATCCTATGTTCTGTCTTGATAAAAATATAAGCACACACAAAACATACAATACTTTGGTAAATAGCACACTTCAATTATTACAAAAAAAATGTATTCCTATAGCCCAAGAAAATACACCTGTAAATGTGTATAGAAAAACAGTAAATTTGTAATACTTTGGAACCCGACTTACATACATGTAGTTAGTCAACTTCGCATGTCCATGTTTTATTTATTTCATAAATGTTCAGCCCTGATACAAGATATAAAGAGGTACATTCAATATATGATATTCTAATAAATGTATCAAGTTAAGCTAGCCTCAAGACAGAAATAAACACTAACCAGTTCATACCCGTGCATTTGACTAGCACAATTACTGTATTCCTGCACAGCCTATGTTTGCTTCTCTTAATTAATATAGACATAGGGCTCCTTGGCTCCAATCAAATAGTTCAACAAATCACCAAAAACATTATGTCCCTTTCATCAGACGAATACAAGGAAAGGACATATTACTCGTGACTTTTTGGATTCAAATCCAGTGTACAATCTGACAGTTTTATCAGTTCTCGTGACAACAGTAGTCATATCAAAATCACCTTTCTATACCATGCTGTTTCTTTGTAGCTTTCAGCTTTGCCTGTAAATGACTATTCCTTTGTTGTAGATCTTCAATTTGTTTTTGCTTTGCAACACATCCAAGGCAGGTACATAATCTGTTATCACAATGTAGCCCATAATTGTGATCAGTGAGATGTGCACCAACAATATGATCAGATCTTTTCTCCTTATTACTTGAAGCTGTCTCATCAATTTCTTGGTGCTCATCAAGAGTAGAGGATCCATGAAAGTCAGGATCTCCTGTCAAGTCGACATCCTTTCTCTTCCGTTTACATGTTGATTTCCTCTTTTCTTTACTTGAAGCTGTCTCACTAACGTCTAGGTGCTCCTCAGCCGTAGAGGTTTCATGTGAGTCAGGATCTCCTGTCAAGTCGACTTTCTTTCTCTTCCGTTTACTTGTTGATTTCTTCTTTTCTGGGCACTGAGGTCTTTCTCTTGGAGGCAGACGAGGAGATTTAGGTGAAGACTTGTGTGCTGAGCTGTATCCCAGATTCATTGTTCGGTCTGGCCACGCTGTACTAGGTTGTCCATCTCGAAAGTGATATGAGCAAACCCTATCTCCATACGTTGGTTCCCAGTTTTTGCCATTTGGACGTTTTCGATTTATCGCCTTTATCCATCGTCGACGGCCGTGTGCATCTTTATTTTGCAAAGGAAAAGGGAATGGTACAAAAGGTGGTGTGCAAACGCAGGCCCCATATTTCAGGCCATGTCTGTCACACCTTTGTGAATACCATTTATCAAGCTTGAATGTACTGTTCGAGCACCCAATTAACAGCACAGATTCTCCCCATGATGATTGTCTGATTGTAAAAAGAGAGAAAAATATTTCATGTTAACACAAATTATAATGGTTTCTATTTGGGCAGGAAAATATTTCTTCTTTCTTGGGAAAAAAAAAGTTACAGCTGATAGTCTCAATCCCCTCCCCCCCCCCCCCAAGAGAGGAAGAACATTAAATTAGTGCCTTAATTAAGGTTAAAATCTCAATGATCATACAAATTTACCAAATAAATCTGCCTTGTTCCCTGTAACACATGCTAGCTGTAATGGAATAAACAGCCCATTGGCATTGTCAAGAGGACATCAGCACTGCTTATGATGTAACTGGGCAAGCAGGACAGTGAAGGTGAATTTACAGCTGGCATGCACAGTGGCAGCATTCATTGTCATTGATTGAAAGAATTTTAACAGGAAGTGAAGTGAAACTACTTATTTTAGTCAATGGATAGGCATAACTAGAAGTCCAGTGCTTGTTATACGGTTTGTATACATTTTTTAAATTCAAATCGGTCTCAGTGTCTTTTGTTTCGATTACATAGACTAGAGATCTAGATCTAGTCTGAATTTAGTCACTCTTTTTCTTCACTTCAGTTCAATCAACATGATCAGGCAAAATAACAAACAAAATATGCGTAGACCCTAAGCAGGTAAATTTAGATCATGTAGGCCATAATTATTTAAAGTGATATACCGGCTGAACTAGCAGGGAAGAGCCTTCATATGAGTTATTCTTAACACCGGTTATTACATTTTAAAGTCAGAATCACGACCTTTTTTAACGATTGCTATGCGAAGCAGACGGCTTACACAAAATATACTGTATGGGGCAACAATCGGGACACGGCATACTTTCGCCTCTGTGGAGGCAACTGCCGATTGCAAAGAAGAAAAATACTAAATCATTTGCTGACCACGTACAAAACAAAAGGAAAAGAAGGAAAATATATCCAGTTACCTGCTCAAGATGATTTGTGGAAAAGGAATGATGTCATGATGTAAACAAATCGTATTTAGAACGTGACAAATGCTAACATTTGCCATTCACTGTTGTGTGTAAGCACAGCACCGACCAATATTTATCCCAATTGATCCAGCGGAAAGCTAAGGTCACGGAGGATTTTTCGCGCATGTGCAGAATCTAAACTCGGCAGTTGAACGGAATTAAAAGTCTCTGCAAAAGATCGACTGACTTAAACTTGTTTCATAAAACTTATAGTCCGTGATTTTTCATGGAATAATAATAACGATGCATACAAAAGGGTATAATTGTTTATTGTTGTGTTATGTTGTTCTTGAAATATATACACAGACTTGAGAACAGATCAATCTTCAAACTACAGTATAATTTCATAATGCTTTGATAAAGACTAGTGGGGTGCACATTCTGCACCCTCCAAATTCTTGCACCGCTCAGGGTGCACATTGTACGTTGAATGCACTGAGTGCGCCCTATATGGAGCAGATTAGTACCCTCGGCCAACTACGCGTAATCTGCACCCTAAATGTACCCCTATTTCTTAGTGTGTACTGTGAGGCCCCAGGATAAAAATCGTGTCGATCAGCTATATATTAGTGCCCTTTTGTGAGGCATTAATCCTCATTACTGTCAATTATGACTTAAGGACGTAGGTCCCTTAGCTGATTAGCATAGTAGCACACATATGATTAAGCAGTCACGCAAAACAAACACTCGCAAATTAATATTGAATAAAATCTGAGAATGTATGCCATTATCTAGATCTATTAGAAATAAATAATTTTTTTAAAAATCCTTCCCTAAACTGGGGTAAAAATAAATATTCTACCATTATGACCAACAGTGTAGATCTAGCAAATAAAGGATAGGGGCTGAACTAAGGCATGCCTTTAACTTATGAAAGGCTTCCTCTTCTTGTTCACCCCAGGTAAACTTATTTGGGTTACAATTCTTGGTCAGATTTGTGAGCGGGGCTGCAATGGATGCAATGGCCGGTATGAACTTGCGATAATAACTTGCAAGTCGCATGAAGGATCTCATCTCCTTCTTAGTTTCGGGTCTGGGGGCAGTGAGAACTTTCTCCACCTTGTCCTCTTGAGGTTTTAACTTGGCCTCGACTATTATTACATGACCTAGAAAATCTACTTGTCTACCTCCTATTTGACATGTGCTGGGTCTAACTGTGAGCCCTGCAGTCCTCAGTCTAGCAAAAAGTTCATGAAAAACTTGCAGATGCTCCTCCAAAGTACTAGTGTGAACAAGTACGTCGTCGAGGTAGTTATAAACGTGGGACATCCCTCGCAAAAGCACTCTCATGACCCTACTGAATGTCGCTGGCGTATTACCTAAATTGGTAAAGTCCACTCGGACTTCGAAATGCAGTCTTCTCCTTCGCCTCTTGCGAAAGTGGTATTTGCCAATAGCCTTTTTGACAAATCCAGTTTAGAGAAGAACTTGGAACCGGAGAGATTAGCAAAAATCTCATCTGTATTGGGAAATGGTTCGGCATCAATCACTGTAATACGGTTAAGTAGCCGAAAAACAATACAAAACCGATTACTTCCATCAGACTTTATAACTATGACTATGGGGGATGAATGGGGCGAATCTGATGGTTCTACTACCCCAATTATGTTCATCTTTTGCATTTCTCCCTCAATTACACTTTTCATGGAATGAGGCACTGGATACGGTCTCTGACGTATCGGGTTAGGAGAAGTGAGCCTCACTGAATGCTCTCTTAAGTTAGTCCTCCCTGGGACATCAGTAAGAACATCCTGAAAACTAGTCAGAAGGGACTTTACCTGTCCTAGTTGTTTCCTAGTCATATCAGAGCTTAACGAAACATCTTCAATCGTCTCGGTTGGTTCACAGACCGGAAGTTGGATGCCTAGTTTATGGGTTATTTGTTCCGATCCTTCTCTAAACACACACTCATCTACAATCATGGTGGCATGTGCACCAATCTCTAGCTCAGCCTCAGTATTTGGCGGAGTCTTATCCTGACTTACATCTACACCTCTTTCAATGTACTTCTTCAACATATTCGCGTGGAACGTCTTTATTGTTCCATTCACATCTAGCCTATAGTCATGATCACTTAGTTTATGAACCACACTAAATGGTCCTTTCCACTGAAGGAGTAATTTATTATGATCTGTAGGCAAGAGAAGGAGCGCCTTATCACCTGACCTAAACTGTCCATCTCTACTCTTTCTATTGTAGTACTTAGTACTCCTAGCCATGGACTTTCTAAGTTCCTGCTGCGCTGCATAAAATGTCGTCTCTAGACGTTCCCTAAGATCACCAGTATACTGATACTCGGTCTTTACTTCATGATTAGGTAACTGTCGTAACCAAAGTTCTTTCAAGATTGAAAGGGGTCCTCTCACGCTGCACCCATATATGAGCTCAAATGGGGAAAATCCCATAGAAGACTGGGAAGCCTCGCGATATGCGAACAAGACAGCTGCGAGCTAGGTAGCGATCCCAATCTGAGGGGCGGTCTGCACATATCCTACGTAGGATCTGCTTTAGAGTCCCATTAAAGCGCTCTACCAATTAGCCATTGCGAGCCGGATGGTATGGGATGGTAGTGAGTCGCCTAATGGACAGTAGCCGAGTGACCTCACGAAAGAGACTAGACGTGAATTGAGCGCCTTGATCAGATAAAATCTCGCTTGGCATACCAACTCGCGCAAATATATCTACAAGCGCTTCTGCTATTATACGGTAACGGTCTCAATGCTCGGCAAAGCCACTGCTTCGGGATACCTTGTTGCACAATCTACCACTGTAAGAATATATCTGTTCTTGCGTGCTGTAACAGGTTTAATGGGGCCCACTAGAATCGATAGCTACTTGTTTAAATGGTACATCAACGACAGGCATCTTACCTAATGGAACACGGGGTACCCTACCTCGTGGAATCGTCCTCTGACAGACATCACAATACTGACAGAATCTAGAGAGATCAGAATTTACTCCTGGCCAATAGAAATTTCACAACACTTTATCGCCAGTTTTCTTACCTCCTTGATGACCTCCCATCAATTCTTCGTGGGCTAATGTCATCACCCACTTACGGTATGCATGTGGAACAACAAGTTTGGTTACTGCATTACCCTGCAAATACACCTTTTGGTTCAAACTTCTGATAGAGTAATCCATTCTCTATGAAACAGTAGGAATCACTTTTACTACTATCAAGACCAGCCTTAGCATTGATTTACCGATCAAGTGTTTTGTCATCTTATTGAGCTTTCCTTATGTCATCCGGGGACACATCTGGAATGGGCAAAGGAACTTTAAGAGCCCTAAAGGGTTTCTTACTTTCTGTACTCTGTGCGCGAGTCTGCATCGCCATTAAGCTCTGTACAAGCACACTTAACACGTTCTCAACAGAATAATACGGGTGAAATTAATACAATTATTGGTAAAAAATGCCCTTTGTGTTTAAATCATGTCAATGACTTGGGGTTGTTATCAATTTTCACTGGAAAGAGGTATAAGTCAGTCGTTCTACACAACATTGTACACGACGAATTCCTGGAAAGTTTATTTATAAAAAGACCTCCGATTTCTATATTTGGAAATGTGTTTTGATAGAAATAATTTGTCTATTAAATAAAATCACATAATTGTCACATCCCATGTTGAATTATTTCAATTCCGTTGAACCTCGTATCATAATGTAGCAATTTTTAAAAATATTTGTTTTAATATGACATCAAACCCATGCTGTTTCAAGATTTCTTGTTAAAGAAGCTAGGCGGAGAAATTTCACATAATCACTCAAAATGGGCAAACTACACATGTCCGGATAGCGTAGACCAATTTGAACACACCCATTCTGGTCTAAAGTCTTGTGAAAATAAATGAAACGCGGTAAGAAGCTTTTTCCAAGAACCTCCTCAAACTTCTATTCCTGACTTGAACAGTTTGTTCGCGCAGTAGGCCGATTATGACGTCCCTGGTTGGGCACGATCGCAATTATAGGCCTCAAGCTCGCCTCTCGCACAGCTCGCGTGCGGTATTTTGCATAGGCGTATACGTAAACATTATCCAGACTTTGCATGCTTCATATCCTGACAAGAAAGTGGAATAACAATCTCTAGAAATCATGTAATTACATATAATATTAAGCAAATTTAGGTTATATAATACGAGGGGTGAATCGTGCAATTCGATTTGTCCAAATACCCTTCCGTTCTGTGTAATTTGCTGAGATGTTTTGCATTTGTTCGGTCATCATGGCGTGATAGTGATTGCTGTTGATTATATACGGAGTCCATATGATGAGTGAGTCGCGAGCTTCCCTCATGTTTATGTCCTGCAGCTGCAGTTCTATTTATGAATGGTGCATATTTGTAATTGCTTTTCGCCAAATATAACCTCACATCTGATCGTCTTTGTTTTGTTATCCGTGAAATTTGCTAAAGAGCCCTATATACATCCCGACAAATTTGAAAATGTCTCGCCCAGTCACCCCGGTGACAATTAAGGTGCATGACAGATCGATCGCCAGTTGAGCGGGGTCCGGTCTGGGGAGCTGAGCGGCGCGGCAGCTGGCAGCTCAGCCAGCTCGCGCAGATATACTATCACTGGACTTGCACCAGCATCGACGCCGTCTTCTCCAAATTGTTCTCTTTTTTCCATCTCTCCTACACCCCCATCATCATCATCGTCACTATCAGTACCACTGTCACTAGTTGTGGAGCTGTGCTCATCAACTTCGAATTCTAAATCGAGTAAAACCTCTTCTTCGAGCTCGGACATTTTGATCAGATATTTAGCGTTCGAGTGGCGTTTGTATACGTATAATGCATGCAGGCGAGAGTTGTGTGAGAGCTCTTGGGAGCGCTCTCGCGCTCATGTGCCCAACCTCCTACGTCACAAATCGTACGTCACAATAGCAGGCCGAACGAGGGCGGAATAATCGGGTAGTAATTTCACCACTTTTAATAGCAGATAAGTCAATTCTGTAACAATTTTTGATAACTAAATATGAACCATTAGAAAGATTGTAACATTAACTTTGCAATGATACCAACATTATTAAGGATAAAAGCCTTTTGAAACCTTCGCTCTGCTTCTTTAAAAAAAATCCTATTTTTGTAAAAAGGGTCGCTTTTCATTTAAGGGGTGTCCGCTACAAATTAAGAAAAAAACAAAGATCCCTGAAAAATTATGTTATGTGATCAATTCTTTTAAATAAATGAGGTGTGGTTAGTTTGTGAAGAAGTAGCAACCAACTCAATAGCTTAGCAAGATATTTTGCTTGGGTTATTCAGAGCATCTGAGGTTACATGGATGAGAGCAACAATATCATTACGTATTGAGGGATCTGGTTTTCGGATGTACTGCGGGTATCGCCGAAAGATTTTATTTCGAGAAGGGAATGGTAAAGTGGAATTAATAATTTGAAAGATTCTTGGATAAACCAGGATGACATTGATTTTTTTTTATTATACAACATCACTATCTTTTAAAAGAGTATGTTGTTTTTATTATATATGTTCATTGTTCATCGAAATGTAACGCGTATTAAAGTGTTAATAAAAAGGGGTGCTCTCAATGTTAACAGTTCTGAAAAGCCAGTCGTGTGGTGAGGACTGTGCATATTTAAAGGATGGAGCACAGTGGTATGGCGGTGAATGTTATACAAAAGGCCCTGGGTTCGATCACCGCTCGGTGTACACTCAATAATGGCCCTCTCGACACACATGTATTGAATGGGTATATGGCATTTTAGGGGGCAATGATATCTACAGGACCATAATAACTATCATACATAATGCTGATGAAGATTAAGGTTGATGTTAATATGGGTTATTTCTTGTTGTTGTTCTCTCAATATTGTTAATATTAGTAGTAGTTAGTAGAAATATCATTATAGGTATCATTATAATTGTTATTTTTGTTACCATTATTCTTATTAAAGTGACTCGGTAACATTGTTGAAGTTTGATGAAAAAATTGCTTAATTTTTGTTTAAGATTTTACTTATTATATTCCTTCTATTGTACTTACCCGCTGACATGTAAAAAAAATCCTGAAAAAATCCTAAAACCACGAAGATATATATGGTTTTCTTTGAATGCTTCTCTGTGCAACACCATCTAACAGTGATTAACAGTAAATTTTCCCAACCGTTTTTAAAATTTTCTGAACCGTTTTTCAATGAAAAAAGACATTGAATAGGCTATAAAAATCTCTCAACACTTAAATGTCTAAAATGGTATGTACAGTCAATGTTTTGCTTTGTGATGATTTGAAGTCACCTAAAATGTAATTAAATTGTAATAATATAATTGGGAGAATTGAGAAATCGATCAGATAAGTTTGGTCTGTCTTCACTCAAATGTTCAGATTATCTTTAACTGTACATCTAGCATTAAAGTCACTAACTTAGCACCACTTTCTCTCATCTGAACAATGTTACCAAGTCACTTTAATATCATTATGTTACTGTTGTCATTGTTATTATAGCTATTATCATTATACATTTGTGTGTTATGTTGAACATAATTACTTTTACCTCGTCACTATTTCATTAGAGTAGCGTATTTATTTTTCAATACATTGAATTAACATTTAGGTGGAAAGTTTTCAGTAGAGGTATCCAGACGCACATTGTTTAAGCATTGCTGCAATGAGCGTTCGGGGTTTATAGGCTGGAAAGTCACTCGCCTTTTGTAAATCCCGATTTCTTGAAAGAATTAATTTAAAACAAAATTTAAAAGCTTGGTTAAATATAAAACTAGGGCAGCTCTTTGTTCTTTATATGCATTTGATACCAAAGTCTGCGGAAAAAACATTATAAAAACGTATTTCATCATTGTAAAACTGAAATCGAAATAGAATTAAGGATTGCGATCAAATGTGATGGTAGCAGGATGTACATTTTCCTAATAAGGACACGGTTTCTAAGAAAATAACTCTTGAAGCGTTAGGCTACGCAATAATACAATAACAATGCTTTATGTAAACATATGAAAGAGAGAGAGAAAAAAAATCAACTATCAGATAAATTGCTTGACTGGTTGCTTTTTATTCATATTCCTGGCAAAATTAACAAAATACAATACGTTTTACATAACATTTCTTTATTAAGCAATATGGAAGTATAAATCCTAAGTCACAGTAATCACGGACAGGAAAGACTGTTCTGTAAACCATTAAATGAAACAAAAGTGATCCTACTCTTAAAAGCTAGGCTTTTTGTATGTAGGTGCAACTACTAACTTTGTATACAAAAAACAAACAAAATACACAAACACTTGACTGAGACAAAAAAAGAAGTAGACCAAAGGGTCCACCTGAGTCTCTAAGCGCTATAACTAACAAAATACAATGGAAAACAATTACATATTAAACTAAACAAACAATTCCAAATAAACCATAACATTTCTTTATTAAGCAATATCGAAGTATAAATCCTAAGTCACAGTAATCACTGACAGGAAAGACTGTTCTGTAAACCATTACATGAAACAAAAGTGATCCTACTCTTAAAAGCTAGGCTTTTTGTATGTAGGTGCAACTACTAACTTTGTATACAAAAAAACAGAATACACAAACACTTGACTGAGACAAAAAAAGAAGTAGACCAAATCCACCTGAGTCTCTAAGCGCTATAACTAACAAAATACAATGGAAAACATTTACATATTAAACTAAACAAACAATTCCAAATAAACCTACACATTACATTACATACGAAATATACATCAATGTAAACAGAGAATCTTAATCATCAAAAGCAATTTAGAATAAATGTGTATTGAGACAATTTTTGAATTATTTGACAGTCTGACAGTTTTTGACAGCGTTATGGGTATATTTACCACAATTTAGACCAAATAATAAAAATATCAGTGCAGGGACCTTTATGCTCAACTCTGTGCAGACAGGAGTCCGGCGAAATGGTAAGTTAATTATGCACCTAATTAATACATGAATTAATTCTGGCATGAAGATAGTTGTTTTAATACTGAAGTATTTAGGATAAAGAGCCACTTGGAGCCCGATCAGGGGGGACCCATTGTGCCCACTACAAAATGGCCACCAAGAAAACTTTCCTAGTTCATCAAATCGAGTATAGTTTTGATATGCCAATTATTATACAATATTTTGGGGTCTCAAAATTCGGACAAGTGCTTAATTCGGACATTCCTTTTAAAATAAAGGGCCATTGTATATTTCTTAATTTAAAGAAAGAAGACAAAACTTGACAAATATGAGGAACATACTTCCAGTTATGATCAGACAAAAAATATGTCTTTGAAATCAACAAAATGTGTCACGCAGGTATCCGATATGACAACTCATGAATGCCTAAAAAGGCCACCAAATTTTTTGTCTGATATTTGTTTTCACTTTTTGAATGGTGGACCTCAACTTTGGAATCAACTAATATGAAAGCTCAACTTGCGATGGCCCGTGCAATGGCCCCCATAATGAAATTTCTTGTTTATTTTTTTTTTAATCCATTCACCAATCATCAAGATTGTCAACAAAATCAGAATGCTTTAATACATTACTCTTTAGAGGATAGGAAAGTTTTATATACATGTACGTAACATAATTCTTTTTTAAAGAAGGTCGCCACATTCAAAATGGCCGTCGGTGTGATTTGAGCTGTGACTATAACATTTTCATTAACAAGTTTACACTGATTCTTGATGCTTATATCTTGGTATTAGAGGAAGAATTTGGTAAGCCATATATTTTAGGATACAAAGTAGGTCAGTATAGAAATCAACACCATTCATTTCTGATTGTAGAACTATACATGAACGAAATACCTGAATATCATGAAGAAGCGTATATAAATCTTCCTTAGCATTTCATTCTAAAGTATACAATGATCAGATACAAAAGGATTATTTTCCCTTTTCATCTCTGCGGCTATACTCAGAAATGTCTCAAAGGCACAAACTAAACATCGTAAGATTTTGTTTAAGATGCCAATTTAACTGTATCCATAATCCGTCAGCATGCTAACCCTTCCCTATCATCCTTGATGATTGATTGCCAATTTGAAATCATTATTCAAAGCATGAGCCGTTTTGAAACTTTTGCAGGATTTTTCCAAGTATTGGCATTTGAAAAAGAGCATCTCCTTTAAAATCATTTCAAAATTGTTTTCTACCAATAATGAAATTAAAATTAAAAATCAATGCATTATTTTTGCACTATCATATATTTCAGGCTTTTTGGGGCTATTTTGTTTTTATGGGCATCTATGCTACATCTTTTGCTTATTTCAAAGGTTTAACGTTTGGGTGACGAAAATTATACACATTTTACTCGTAGCCTACAATTAGTGATTTTACCATAATTTTATATACGGAATATTGATTTTACACAATACAAATCGATGATATATTTTCATATAATGGGTTATGAAGAAAATATATAATGCGGGACCACATTTGAAAAGGGGCATAACAGACCCAGTGGCCAGAATTATTCAGCATAAGAACTCTATTTTCATGCCAACTATTATGCTTCTATAAAAAGAGATAACAAGTAAAGTGCATAATTCCTTCCATATCCAGCACCATTTGCTGCACTATTTATTCTTTAGAGTATTTAGGAAGAAGATATATCTTCTTCGAGATCCCTTGTTTAACGACCTCTACACATTGACCATTTCCGTCGGAGTCCATCTTAGCAACTTTTCCTGTTACCTGGAGAAAAAAAATTGAATTGATGAATTATGAAAGCGGTTGATAAATGCATGCATGTGTATCATATACCAGAATATATAAAACGTACACAATTGTATGAACTCATCATAATAAGATATATAGTAATTAATTTCAATCTAAACATAAATCAGACAGAACCAATGATTATTTTCGGCTAAGAAACAAAAAGGAGATTCCTGGACCAGCCCTGGCGACAGGGCTTGCAAACGAACGTGTGCGATTACTTGTTGCGACAATAAGGAATATTTAATTTATCATTACAAATATGACTTCTGAATATTCTGACTAGATTTCCTGAATATTTATAGATAAGAGGATTACTGATCATTGGAATATTTAGCAAAATCATTGCCTAAATATTTGTTTTATTCAAGGATATGTCAACTTTCCTTTCGTTATATCACATTTGTGACACACGGATACGCCATCTGTCGGCAGGAATGACCAAATATAAGTTGGCTTCTAACAAAAAGACAACGTTGGTCCTGGCTGATATTCCAAAGTGTTAACGTGTTAATGTGTGGACGTTTTTCGTGTGAGCGGTTGCATGCCAGTGTGCTTGTGTTTGTGTTTGGCTTAGTCCATTACCTTTAACTCCAATACTTGAACAAACTTACCTGCTCTAACATGGTACACAAATCACTGACATGTGCATTCTCAAGGAGTTCCTCACATAGCATCTGAATGAACCACGTACCCTCATCTGGGTCTCTATAGGCAACGTTTCCTGCGAAAATCAGTAGGAGTCTTTGGGTGTAAATGATATCGATGTTGTGGTACTAGGCGCATTTAAAGAAACCCTGAACTATTTTTTTATTCTTCCAGATAACTACATAAGCGTAGAGGAATCACATGGTTGATCTAAATGTAAACGTTCTGTTTATAGATGTTTCATACATTCATTCTATTTTTTGTATTTATTAATGAAAAAATATATGTAATGAATTATAATCAACTGGAATCAGAAGAAGTAAGATAAAGAATATTTCCCTACTCAAAGGGGGACATAAAACATTGTCTGAGGAGTCATCAATAGTGAAAGATGACTCTGCCTTTAAACATGTAACTTAATAAATGAGGTGTCGAGGTGTAGTGTTTCGTACACTTGACACTCAAGCGAACGTTGAGGGTTTCAATCCCAGTCCGGTGCAAAGTCCTTTGGTAACACATTAATTCACTTTTGTCACTCTCCACCAAGGTATTAAATAGGTACCCAGTAGGATGGGCAAATTATTGTAGTTAGCTAAGTTTTGTGAACACTACTACTACACCCTTACCACTACTATTAAAAAAAAACAGAATACTAATATTGCTTCTATCTCATTATTATTAAGTTATTATAACCATGATCATTTTATTGTTTCTACTACTTTTACTATGACTACTTATACTACTCTATTTAACTCTCATTATTGTGATTTTATTATCATTATTGTATTTGTTATCATTCATGCTTCTACTAATACAACTACTATTACCACTACTGCTATTATTATTATTATTATTATTATTAATATTATTAATGATAATATTATTAGCATTGTCATAGTTGTTATTTATATCTTTTATATCATCATTAAAATATTACCGTCTGTTGTGGCATAGACCCTCAGAACGTCAGATTTGGCTGGTACATCGGTCCCAGCTTTATCCATTTCTAGCTTTTTTAACTCCTCATCTGCGTAGGTATAGAATGACAGGGAAGGGACACATTCTTGTGATTGAAAGAACACTAATGTGTGCAATCATTTGAAATTACATCACGTTTGATGGCAGGACCATAAGCTATACCCTTTTTTCAAACGCTGAAGGCTCGTTCAGAAATGACGGGGCAAAACCACGGCGTTTTTTTTTTTGATGACGTAAAGTGTAACACGCTTCACATTTCTGAATCTTATAAACCATAGCTCAACAAAATACATGCTGCGTGTTTTTTTGCACGTAGTTGCCATCAATTACCCGTCAGAAGAAAAACAAAACATAGCAAAAAACGACAGCGGCATATTGTATTGCATGTATATGCGGGATGCCTAGCTTATGGACCCGCATCGCTCTTGGACACCTTGTCCATACAATATAATTATTTCTGCTTTAAAACAATTATTTAAAAATTAAAAATCCAACAAAATAATCCAAATTGTAATCCCATTAGATTGATGAGGACCGAAAGGAAGAAATTCCTGACCTGCTGCCAAGAATCAAACTCCACACTTTGCATCTTTTAACCTTTTTAGTAGCTGCATTACTTGACTTGAAACGAGTGGAAATCGGCACGAACAATATTTGAACAAAATCTCTTCATTTAGCACAATACCTATGTGTATTCTTTATTTGAGAACCTCGTTCAAAGAAAGAAATACACAACTTGACTTTGTAACCTCTCTGTTTTATCATGGGCCTCTCACGAACATACATATCGTTTTGTGATCAAGTATATTGGACTCATAAATATTAGCGACGATCTGCAATTGGAATTGGATACGACTGAGTAAGCCTTTTAACAATGATGATCTGTGAGGTAGGGATTCGGAAAATGAGGTATATGGGACAGGAAAGATTGAGGGAAAAAGGGCTCGAAAAAGAAAAGGTGAATAAGAAGAGTGGTAGAGTTAGATCGTCTGCAAAAAAATGCTTGAGAATGGAGAATTGAAAGTCTCGGAAATGATCGTCCTAGTGAAGGTTATGAAACACAAAGTGTTGTACATACCATGATCGTATAATTCAATAAATATTGACAACTTTGAAAGGTGCTATGTCCCATTTGCAGGCCAAAATATTGAAAAAGTTTAAATTCCAACGGCTTTTGAAAGACAATACTAATTTAGAACTTCCCTCAAAAGGAAAGGGCTTGAAAATGGCTTTAAGTGAGAAAAAAGACCATTAGTTGTCGAATCGACTTAAAGAGAAGGATGAGTTCTGGGAAGAGGGTGAACAATAATTTGTGACCGTTACCTTTGTTATTATGCAAGTATGGAAAAAACATTAGATAAAACATGTTCACTAAAAAGCATGGCTCTTCAATTGACTGGGCATGTAACAGCATAACAATCGGGACGGATTTGTATGCCACATGTTCGTGTAGTCCCATATACATATTGCTGTGTACAGTGCTTGTAACTTTACCAAGACTGGCAAAATTTCTTATCATTTTGATGATTTCAAAACCTTGCAGTACACACCAATACTTGTATGCTAGATGATCAACCTTTTCTGATCGATTCCACACCGTTTCTTTTAAAATGCAATAGCATGACCAGAACTCAACTTTATCTTTAAGCGATTGCAATCACCTAAGTAATAGTATGATTTTCAGACCCTTTTACCGAATGGTCGTACGTTTTTTGCTGCACAAAGATTCCATTAGTTTATCATAGGCCATTACAAGCGGTGGGTTATTTAAGTGAACAAATGCTAATGCACCTGTTACAGCTTATTTTATGTATGTCATTTAACAAAGGAAAAAAAAAAGATGTCAGTCAGTCACTCAATAGTAGTGTCTGACAGTGAAGTCTAGAAGGTAAACGGGTTTCCTTGCATAATTTGGATACTAGGACACTGCTAAAATTTAAATTTCACAGACAGGACATACATGAGATACTCATAATTCCTGCAAAGTTCTACATAATTTGACGTTGGCTGCAAAAGGGACATAGTATCTTTAAAAGGGGGAAGGGAGAGGGGTAGCTTTTGTTAGCATTTCTTTAGAGTTAAAGACGAGAAGACCTACCTCCACGGCAACACTGGAAGAAAATAATCTTGGGTTTTCCATTCATGTGCTTCATCGTATTAACCTTGTCCATGATACACTTCATAGTAACGATTTGTTTGTACTTGCATTGAATCCCTATCTCGTTGCCATGTGCCATGATCACGAACACAGCAGAGCACATGCCTTCATGCTTAGGAGAAGTCACGAACTTTTTTAGCTCGTCTTTAAATTTCTGTATTTACATTTATGACAAAAAATGACAATATGGTATTCATGGTAGTCATGATTATATTAAACAGCCTGATTATATATACTTTCTGACCTACAAAGCACACTCATCACCCACATGCCCCACACTCTCACACACTCGTTATATATGGATGTGTAATTTATATTTGTTTCATTCACATTCTAAATAACCGGCTCACAAAAAGTTTTGCTGAACGGAGAAAAAAATTAACATTGTTATAACATGACATAGGTAATTACAAATTATCGGCACGGTAATTATAATATAACAAATCATGTCATAAGCAATTACATGTATCAAGACCCTTTTGTTTCGTGTAAGGTGATCTAAATGATATAATGTGACCCGCCTACCTTTAAACGCGAATTTGATCTTCTCGAAAATTGTATTTATGTTTTTTTGTTAATAAAAAAAATAGATGTAGGACTAGGCCTATTCATTGATTATCTTGAATTATTGCACATACAATTGGAATAACAATATCTTACCTCCTTTGATGAAATGCCTGCGCCAATTTGATGTATTCTTGTATATACCATTTGTATGCTATCAGAGCTATATTTGTAAATCTATATTAAGCAATCTTAATTGGTCAGTGAAGTTCTTGGAGGATATAAACTCTATCTATTAATAATATCAATAATTGTTACATCGAAAGAAAATCCAATTTTATGACAAAACAAATTTGAAGCTATGATTGATTTTAAGCTACTTCTGTTTTACGCCGCTAAGTAATATTATTCACAACGAGAGGAAAGCAGACAAATTAAACAACATTCTCTTACCTTAGCAGTCAAATCCGAACAGGTTTTGGTCTTAAAACCTATTTCATTGAACACGTACTTAATTTTCTCAACGTCATGATCTGATCCCTCCCTGGCTTCACTCATGTTAAAAATAAACATGTGACCCTTTGTTACTGAAACATCCATTGTGTAATTCTGAAATCGAGAAAATTCTGGAATCACTATATACATATATAACGGTTATGTTCAATTAATTTCCTTTTAAGTTGATATATTTTTAGCGAATGGTCTCTTTTTTACTGATGGCAACAGTGTTCTTTTAACTATGTGACTTTGTGAATTGTTGTGTCACACTCCCGACTGTGCCCTCTCCCGGTAAACAAATCTGAAACGACATTATGTACAGTATTAGGATCTTGACACTTGATACTACACTCATAAGTGGACAAAGTCCAACAAATCGTAAATGAGTCACTCTTTATAGTGTTTATAATAAGGAGTTTAAAGTTAAGGGGGGAAACTGGTGGTATGTGTGAAGCACCTTACCAATAAAAATACTTTTATAATACTATTAACACTCTACACACTAAGAAATAAGGGTGCGATTCTGCTTCAATATCCGCACCCTCTGCCAAATACGCGTAGGTTGATGCAATTCTGCACCCCAATTGCACCCTTATTTCTTACTCTGTAGCTCTCTCTCTCTCTCTATAAGTACTATGAGTACCACATTGGCATTATTCTATTCTGAAGTTTAAACACAAATACAAAGATTTTTTTTCTGCAAAAACCCTGCATATTCAGACCAACGACGGTATTATGTAATTTAGTTTGAATGTCACCAATATTTTGTTGTTGACATGTTGTTGTTTATAATGATCCAGCTGGTATTTTTAAAGGTTATCTCATTGTTCAAGTGGTCCTTTCCCTAGTAGTTTTGTGTGTTGCGAAAATATATTTTTTCCCTATTTTTTCCCTATTTTTTCCCTATTTTCTGGAAATGCAGACTATTTTTTCCCTATTTCCTTCAAGAAAATAGGAAAAAATAGGGCTATTTTTTTCCTATTTTAAAGTACAAACTATTTTTTCCCTATTTTTTTCACCTATATTTTTTTCAGACTATTTTTTTCCTATTTCCTATAAGAAAACATGAAAAAAATAGTCCTATTTTTTTCCTATTTTCAAGCACAAACTATTTTTTCCCCATTTTTTTCACCTTCAACTTTTGTGGACTATTTTATTCCTATTTTTTTTTAAAGAAAATAGGAAAAAAATAGTTCTATTTTTTCCTATTTTCGAGTACCAAACTATTTTTTCCCTATTTTTTCACCTTCATCTTTTTCAGACCTTTTTTTTTCTATTTTCTCCAAAAAAATATGAAAAAAATAGGACTATTTTTTCCCTATTTTTTCATCTTAATCTTTTTCAGACTATTTTTTCCCTATTTTTTCACCTTAATCTTTTTCAGACTATTTTTTCCCTATTTTTTCACCTTTATCTTTTTCAGACTTCTTTTTACCTATTTGCAAGTACTATTTTCTTCCTATTTTTTGCACTTACATTTTTTATGACATGATACAAATTCGTAAACTATTTTTTGTCTATTTTCTAAACTTGAATATTTTCATTGTTTATGACTGGCATCCTATTAAAAAAGCCCGCTTCTCCTGCCATTATCTCTGTTGTTCATTTTGCGACTTATTGGTGGTTTTTAGCTGTGGGGTCACATATTGAATAGTGAGCTCAAAGATAACCATAAATAAACAATGTGTAAAAAGAAAATGTACGAAATTTCAATTTTGTTCCTTTATTAATATTCTTGATTTTATTTACAAAACTATAGTAGTGACTAGTGCACTCAAAGATAACCATACATAAACCATGTGTAAAAAGAAAATGTACACATAGAAATTTAAAAAAAAAAATTCTCCTTTATTAAAAGAAAAAAAGCATTCGATCGAGATATTCCCGTTCTATGTGTGAGTAAAGTTTCAACGTAGAGGACAGTACGCAAGTACCCGTCACAGAATTAATTCTGTGGTACGCCGTACGTAATTTGAAAATTACCCGTCATTTTTTTTCCCAACTGGCACTGCTGTGCGCATCGGACTTTTGCTGATTTTCGTTAATCAAACGTCTCCAAATCACACCAAAATGTCTTCCAGCAAATATTCTAGCGATGAAATTTCATCAAGAGATAGTGACTCCTCATACTCCGATGCCTCCTTATCCCATTTTAGTGATTCTTCCAAAGAAAATGAGCCCGACAAATTTTCAAAATATTACTAGTCCCACTCGTAGAGAAACGAGTTTGTTGTCGAATGACGGACAATCGACGAGCGGAACTGGCCCCAGAAAACAGCTGAAAAGGTACGTTTATTTCTGAAACTTAATTATATTATGATATATATATTTTTATTGTGTCTGTTGTTGAATATAATGCTGTTACTTCATAGACATAGTAGGCTTATAGAATGTTATTTTACGTATCAATATTCCCATGTAGTGCTGATCGAGTGAAGTGTCGTGAATCCCCAAGGGCCAAGTGCAGTGTAGTGTCTGTTAGTGAATGAGTGAATGTCAACAAACGTGATTACAATAAATCCACGTAGAAATTTCATATTTTTTTAACCATTACTACGTCTGTCAATTATATTGCCTTGCATGATATAATGTTTTGATGTGGTTTTAGGCTAAACTGTATCTCAAATTATTTTTCTAGGAATCGGAAAACACAACCTGCTAAAGCACCACGCAAGAAGAAGAGCAAGTCTTCCAAGTCCGAGAGTGTGTCTGCGAGGTATGTCCTTACTAAGTAGAAATCTAAATCTATTGTTGATAATTTGTTTGGGTATATTTATTTCATGTTTGTTAGTTAAGATCTGACATCAAAATATTAGAGTAGTTTACCTCATCATTATGCTAGAACAATAATTTGCAGGTGGCACAAGTTCTACCTAGATCTACATTATTTTTCTCTTTCCTTTTTTTTTTTTTCTTCAAAAAATTGTTCCTTTACTCTTTTCTTTTCTGTGTTTTATATTTTAGTTTATGTATGTTCACCCGATATATCTAAGAATAAAATAACTCTAATTAATTGCCTACCTGAGTGGTTTACATTTCATGCACCTTGACAGCTCTTTGATGACTCCTTTGTTTCACCATCCGTTCGTCGTCAGCCTGGCATCTTTTTTGCTATCATACTTTTGTACACACATGTTCTGTGCCTTTGAATTTTTCATTATGAAATACATAAATACTTGTACTAAGTATTAATTGCATGTTCATAAATGTACCAATGCATGATTATTCTAACCCCTAACTCACATTTCATTTATATCTTTACAGATCCATTGAAACTAATCAAGCTACAATGTACATGTAACGTACAACCACCATTTGATTAGATGCCTGTGAACAGCAAGACCAACATCTGTATCCTTTACATTAGTATTTGTTTCCATTTTATTATGTAATTCTTATGTCTAATCATTAAGATTCATAGGCAAGTACAACATGTATGTGTACACAATGAGTGCCTGCATATTGTGAAGATAAAGGACCATAAGACCATTCCATATGATGGTATACTTTGTCAGGCGCGTAGCCAGGGGGGGGGGCGGTGGGGGCAGTCGCTGAAGGCCACCCAACCCATGCAGTCGCCCCCCCCAAAAAAAACGCCGGCCAAAAAAAAAAAAGAGAGAAAAAGAGAAGGAAAAAAGTAAGAGGACGTAGGAAGAAAAAGGGAAAGGAGTCGAGAACGGTACAACGAATCGTCTTCTTTCTCTAATAATTTATTGAAACGTCAAAGCTTCCGCGCTTCGCGCGGAACGGGGCAAATTGAGTTCAATTTAAGGATTAAGAGTCAAAAACGGAACGAAGAATCGTCTTCTTTCTCTAATAAATTAATGAAACGTCAAAGCTTCCGCGCTTCGAAAGAGGGGGACTAATACAGATAAGGATTATGGGTCGAGAAAGGTACAACGAATCGTCTTCTTTGTCTAATAATACGTCAAAGCTTCCGCGCTATGCGCAGGAGGGGCGGACTGAATTCAGACATGGATTATGAGTCGAGAACGTCACATCGAATCGTCTTCTTTCTCTAATAATACGTCAAAGCTTCCGCGCTTCGCGCAGTAGGAGGGGGGGGGGCTGAATTCAGACAAGGATTAAGAGTCGAGAACGGTACATCGAATCGTCTTCTTTCTCTAATAAATTAATGAAACGTCAAAACTTCCGCGCTTCGCGCGTGGGGGGGACTGAATACAGATAAGGATTAAGGGTCGAGAAAGGTACAACGAATCGTCTTCTTTGTCTAATAATACGTCAAAGCTTCCGCGCTATGCGCAGGAGGGGGGGACTGAATTTAGACAAGGATTATGAGTCGAGAAAGGTACAACGAATCGTCTTCTTTCAAAGCTTCCGCGCCCCTCCCTGCACCCACCCCCCTAGGGAGCGCGCTACGCGCGCTCTTTAAGTGATTCGCACGCTTCGCGTGCTCACTACCGCCCCCCCTAAAATGAAATCCTGGCTACGCGCTTGTACTTTGTAAAACTATTTGAAAATAGTAGCATGTAAGTCTGTCATTTTCTTGTTTATATATCTCTCAATGACATGACATGTCATTGATTTTGTAGTAAGTGTTTCTAGATTATGATGATTGTATTAAGATTTTGACAGTTCAATTGAAATTGAGAAAATTATGTAACACGTCAACTGTACTATAAAGCATGCATGCATTGTTGAAAAATCTGTTTTATGATTTATTTTATTTTGTTATCTTTGTAAATAACGAGAAAAAAATATAATTTGTCATGATTTTCTTGAGGTTTGAAACTGTTATTACATTATTAAGAGCACTTTGTAATATTAAATTGTAATAAAAGAGACAGAAAACAACACTCTCATGTCCAGAATACTGCTTTATTTGGTTACTATAGTGAGGGAGAGAGCTTGTGATCGCCTGGCATATCCGCATCGGCTCAGTAATAGTCCTGAAACTCACCTGAATACTTTATTTGAACAAAAATAGAAAGCTACATTCTAGGTGGATGATATTTTTTTTAAGGCGGAGGCATATAGGAGACGCAGTCGCATTTGTCTTTTCTTTTTTTTTAAATTATAATCATAGCAAACCATGAACAACTCTATTACTACAACATGTACACTACAGTACTTAACCAAAGATTGTAAATATCAGTTTAGTTCTGTTATTTATTTGCTTATATGAACACACATACTATACTAAACTCATGTCATTGTGTTTACCTCTCGAAAATAAAGTACATGTATTTTATTTGACACATTCCCTTTTATTCTTTTTGTTTGTTACAGTCCACTGCCATTATAACGAGGTGCTCGGGACCAAGCCAATTTCCTTGTTAAAATGAAATCATGTTATACTCAAGTTACTGAACACATTGGTTTGTTTAAAATTGGGACTGATGAGAATTGCCTGATAATAAAATCTTGGTGTATCCATGTTTGTTATACTAGGAGTGGACTGTATATTAAACATTTTCCATATACCCATTGACTATTTTAAATGTTCTACTGAATGGATTGGACTGAAAGGATGAAGTGAATTTGGCAAACTGAGTAGGTGCATCGATGCAGAGAAAAGAGCTGTAGGAGTAGGGTGACTATTCTACAGTGGAAACTTTTGACAATGAGGTCATATGCAACCAAGAAATCTTAACCCCCAAAAGCTGGTAAATTACCTTGTCATTTCAGGTATAACTGATCTCTTTATATCAAGTTTGCACTGTATGATTTAGTTGCATGTAAAGAGTCGTTGACTGGATGTGTGAGATGGTAGTGCTTGAGAAATCCATGAAAGTAAAGGATGAGTGATCCCCCCCCCCTATTTCCTTACTATTTTTTTCCTATTTTCTTACTATTTTCCTACTATTTTCCCCTGTTTTCTTACTATTTTTTTCCTATTTTCTTACTATTTTTTTCCTATTTCCTTACTATTTTTTTCTTATTTTCTTACTATTTTTCCCTATTTTCTTACTATTTTTTTCCTATTTTCTTACTATTTTTTTCCTATTTACTTACTATTTTTTTCCTATTTCCTTACTACTTTTTTCCTATTTTCTTACTATTTTTCCCTATTTTCTTACTATTTTTTCCTATTTTTTTTCCTATTTTCTCACTATTTTTTTTCCTATTTCCTCACTATTTTTCACTGTCCACTAAGCACCTAGTTATCACTATTTTTTTACTATTTTCTTCACTTTTTTCTACACTATTTTTTCCCTATTTATTTCCTATTTTCAGGTCTGAAAAATAGGAAAAAAATAGGAAAAAAATAGAAAAAATTGTTTCAAACCTATTTTTTTCCTATTACCAAAACTATTTTTTCCCTATTTTTTCCTTTTAAAAAAATAGGGAAAAAATAGAAAAAATATATATTTTCGGGACTATTTTTTCCCTGTTTTTCCCCTATTTTTTCCTATTTTTTTACGACTGGGGTTACCATATAATACATGATATTATACCAAATTTGGAAGCGCTTTCATACTGCAAGGAAAAGGTGGTATAGTAAATACAAGATTGATGTAGATTGATTTGGACTGGATTAATATTTACAACTTATTTGTGAAAGGTAAACAATATGAAACAGAAATATTGATAGCCCAGCAAGAATCTTGGCCTCACATAAAGGAACAATAAGACTAGAATGACTAGTGCACCATATATGGATCAGGGTCGCATTTATTTGTTTCATCATATTTACAATTTTTTGTCGATTTGGGGGTGGGGGAAATAACACCATACTTATAGAAATCTTGTATGTTCAGCTTACTATCAATCAAGCTGCAACTGTCTTTTTATCTAAATTAAGGCTATGCAGTTCTCGTATATCGAATTGATTTCCGTGGTTATGAATTCCACCTTTTTAGTTCATAGTTTCATACATTTTTAAGAAATATTTTTGAGAAACCTTGTTTGGATCCAGCTGCTCATCAGAAGGGGTAGCTTTCGTCATCTCCACGTCGAAGCAATCTTTCACAACAGGCTTAACTGTGAATTCGAATTTATACAGAGGTATGCTTGTACAAGAATGCTGAAAACTACTATGTACATGTGTTGAATCCAATTTGACACACTTGACGAAGACAGTTCGATTTGTGAAACTTTCTAGAGCAAACGTATATTTTTGTTGTACAAGAAGTAATCATCATCATCATCATGTTTGACGCTTATATATGTGCATTCATATAGAAATCAATACAATTCTGTGCGAGCGCATTTCAGGTAACGCCATTATAAAGTTAACGAGAGTAGTGTGGTCGTATTTATTTCGGAACTGTTAAATAATCTAATTTCGAGTTAATATTGTCATAACTTAGTCCATTTCCTTTAAAGTGAAACAAATTACAATCAAGTCTTTTCCGAAGCTGGTGACGAATTCATACCTTGAAATTTGTATTTTGACAATATTTTCGAAATAATTTGGCAAGCCCATTTATCTTTCAAAACAAAATAAAAGATAATCGAAATTCATATCAGACGTAACGAACGTACCTTTTTCAGTGTCTTCCGCTCTGATTGTTCAAAGATCAGTACATGGCATGTTATTAATGAAGAGAGAGAGAGTGTGTGTGTGTGTCAGTGTTTGTGCGGAAAAGAGAACAAAATGGCAACAAATTATTTCATATACGTTAGCCTCGAGGAAAGACAGGTATTACTTTTATATATTTATATTTTGCACATGTTTATTGTGATATCGTCTGTCATACCAATACAATAGTTAGGGAACATGATCTAGATTTCTTCAACTAATAGTGTGGGGTTTTAGCATCTCTTCACTCTTCTTCGTCGTTAATTGAATGATTTTATTTAACATTTGGTATTTGGTATTTCATTAAGCAATATTTTATGTGCCGATCAAATTGATTCTGGCTTTACAAAATGTCGTGTACTTTTTGGTAAACATCTACGATTACATTTCGAAGGTCTACCTTTACCACCTGCCCCCCCCCCCCCCCCATCCCATAGCTTTTCCAGAAGGTATTGATTTTATCGATTTTGCCAATCGGACAATCTCATGAACTATCCCTTGATGAGTTTATGACACATTTTCAGATCAGTCAGTTTAGATTTTACAAAGGCCATTTTTAAAGCTCAGATCAGGATATTTGTATGTTTTTAGACGACTCGATATATGAATGGAAACGATTTCAATTACCAAGGAACATTCATTTGTAAGGTCTTCAAAAACACGACTTTACTCTGAAAAAATTCCATCAATTAATGTGCCTATTGTAAGAAAAAATATTCCACAAGATCTATGTCTTCTTGTTTTATGTTCGTAGGCAATACATATGTGCGTTTGGATCCGAAAATCAATAATAATTTCTATCATTTTTAGAAATATTCAATTTGAAGAAAATCCAGTTTACAAAAATGTTCGAAACGGTATACTTCCAACCAGTTGTTTTCCTCATCCTGACTTATGAGACCTAGCGTGTCATCGGTATATTTCACAAATTTCACGTCATAACTTTTCTTTGAATATGATTTCATTTTTAGCAGTAGTTGTAGTAGTAATAGTAGTAGGAGTAGTAGTAGTAGTAGTAGTAGTAGTAGTAGTAGTAGTATAAGTAGTAGTAGAATTAGGAAGTGTGTCACTTTTATATCGACAAATGCTATTAAAAGATAGATGTATTGTAAAAACTCAGTAAATCAAGTTTGAAATGTGAGCATAGGTTAAATAAGAGTTGGTTAGTGCATCATTTACAACAGTGTGCTTTAGGACTGTGCTCTACCGACCCTTTTCTGGTTATGTGAAATTCACTGTAAATTTGGAGAACCTCGAGATATGTTTAGAACAATCAAGACTTCGTCAACATTCGATAACATTAATAACATGGTATAAGATCCTATGATAACTATTTAGCCAATACTAACAGGTTATTAAGGGATTGAAACTGATTCCTGAGCACTACTCCTATACGATTCTAGAAACAGTTAATATTTAGTATGTGATTCTGTATACTACATACCCCTCAGGATCATGTGAGCTTTCAACTTTCCTCTTTTTAGCTGCCGGAGTGTTGCTTAAATGTTGCTCTTTGAATTATAAAAGTACCAGCAATTATGATTTACTTAGGTAGCTAATACCTTTCAAACGCAAAGTTTCCCTTCTTTCAATTTAAGAGTTGATCAAGCCGGAAGTGTAATATTACTAGCCAAATTGTCATTCATGTAATCATTCATTTATAAGGACAACTAGATTATTCCTCGTAAATTTTAACCTAGCCAGCACTGCTGTTTAAGTTCAAGCTTTTTCATCTTGCTGAACCATTATTTTAACAGAGATAAAAATCAAATATAAAATGATGTATTTATTTCTACAATGCATATTTGAACTAGGTAATCATGAGAATATTCAAGGGAAACACATTCAGTCCTTCCTGCATTTTCAGACAATTTTCAATATTGAAAACAATATAGATCTTTTAATAAAAATTTACAAAATAATAATATTACATATAAACTTCTATGAGATACTTTCACAACAACTCAGTCCATTCCCTTTGAATTGAAAATTTTTGCACCCGTGACTATTTGCGAAGCTAGCGACGAAATAAAATCCTTCACGATTGTATTTTTTACAATATCTTCGAAAATATTTAGCCAGCTCTTGTTTTGTTAAAAATAAAATGAAAGGCAATATAAATTCTTTACACACGTACCTTTTTCATCGCCCTTCTCTCTGCTTGTTGAATTATCAGTTCATTGCATATATTGTTAATGAAGTGTGTGTGTGTGTGGGGGGGGGGGGGGGGTGGTAAAGAAAGAGAGAGAGAGAGAGACAAATAAAATGTTTGCTAATCAGGTTACTTCTGGCTTTAAACAATTTTGTGTAATTTTTAATTAACATATATGATTAAATTCCAAATGTTTTCCCTAATCCCCCTTCCACCGCTTTTCCTTAAGGTATTTATTTAACCGATTTTGCCAAGCGGACAATCTCATGAACTATCACTTAATGTCGTTCATGTCATTTTTTCCCAATATCAATTTTAGATCTTCCAAAGGCCCTTTATCTCAGTTTTGGATATGTGTATGATATCAGACGACTTAACAAATAAATGGAAACGGTTCTAAATTCTGAGGAACATACATTCTTTGTCGAGGATTCGAAAACACGACTTTACACTAAGAATTTGCCAACAACTACTGTGCCTATTGTAGGTACTGATTAAGATTCTACAAAATCTATGTATTCTTGTTTCATCTTCGTGGGCGAAACATCTGAGCGTTTGGGGTCCGAAAAATCAATGATAATTTCTTTCTTTTTGGAATTGTTTAATTGAAGACATATCAGTTTACACAACTGTTAAATATGGTTGACTTTAAGTTGTCTATATCATCTTGACTTATGAGATCTACTGTGTCATCCGTATGTTTCACACATTACACGTCATCAGTTTTCTTTGAATATCATTTTGTTGTAAGTAGTAGTAGTAGTAATAGTATATAGCTGAAACAGAACGTGAAAGAACCGATGATGCCGCTGCAATGCGGTCCTATTTTGAAAGTGTGTCACTTTTATATCGACAAATGCATTCGCAAGTTAGATTTATTGTAAAAACTGAGTATGTAACCTAATATATTTTCATCATCTGAGTGAATCAACGTTGTAAATGGATTTTGAAATGTGAAAATATGAAAGTAGAGCTGGTTAGTACATCATTTACAACAGTGTGCTTTAGTACTGTGCTATACTGACAAATAAATGGTTATGTGAAATTCACTGTGAATTTGGAGAACTTGGAGATATGTTTAGAAAACAATATTAATACATCGTTAACATTTGAAATCATTAAAAAGATGTTATAGTATACATAATAAAGATCCTGTGATAATTATTTAGGCAATAGTAACAGGTTTATAAGGTATCTAAACTGAGCCATGAACACCGCTCCTATAAAATGTTAGAAACAGTCTTAATACATTGTATGTGATTTTGTATACTACATACCTCTCGTGATCCTTGGAGCTAATTTCAGCTTTCCTCTTTTTAGCTGCCGGAGTGTGTCTTGGGTGTTTCTCTTTGAATTCGAAAAGTAGCGGAAATCAGGATTTACTAATAGGTAGGTAATACATTCTAAACGTTATGTTTTCTTTTAAGGTTAAAAGTTGAAAAGGGGAATCGTAATAATATTGGCCAAATTTTCATTTATTCATTCATTTATGAGAAAAACGTATTTTATCGTTTTAATTATTAATTTAGGCAGGACTGCTGTTCGAATTACAGCTTTTCCATGTAATTGAATTATTATCTTCACAGAAATTTTGGAAAATGTTGATAATAAAATATATAAGGATGTATTTATTGTTTTCAATGCAGAATTAAACTTTCTGATTATGAGAGTAGTCCAGGGTATTATATTCATTCCTTCCCACATCTTGAAAATCAATAAAGAAATCGATGGATTACGCAAAATGTGGAGATCGAAACAAAACGGACGCAAGTAAAATCCCCCTAAAGAGAACATGGTGTACGTTTTCAGAAAAAGAACCTTATTTCTTCCAAGGCCTATCTGGCATTGCTTTGAAATAGATTATGCCGCCAACGAACATTTAATATATCAGGCCAATTACCAAAAAAAAATCAGAGAATTTAAAAAAAGAAGTTATTATAGACAATATAATAACATGTACAATTAATAATATTATAATAATACACAAGATTTTTATGGCACCAAATCCACTTGACAATCAAATGCTCAAGGCGCAGCTTGTGCAGAAGTTGAAATACATGATTAATATATACAAGAGTGCAATTTTTTTTTTTACATTGCACGAGAACTGCTATTTTTGATCCATTGAGGGAGAGTATTCCATAATGTGGGCCCAGCATGAGGGATTTTTTAAACAGCTAAGTTTCCTATCAAGAAATATATTAAATATTGTATGTTCAATAGTTTTGTTACAGAAAGACAAAGGATTGACGTTCTTTGTAATGCCGTAACAAAGTATAGGAAAACCAATGTTTCATAAATTTGACGAATGGTTGATACGAAAACCTTATGTTATTAATAATAATAATGTCTTTATATAGCGCATTTTTATATTCATGTTCAAATGCGCTTAAACAGTTACATCGTTAACAGAAGAGGAGAGTTTTTAGATATTTGTAGATGTATTGAGAGATTGCTGGTTACGAAGAGATATGGGTAGGTTACTCCACAGTTTGGGAGCAGCAGTTGTGTCACTAAGTGTGGGTAGCATTTTGGGAGATGGATGGTTTAACGTGATGCCTTGAGAGGAGCTAAGGGAGTTGCAGGGTGGTCTAATCCCTCCTGTAAACTAGTACAGATGGGCTTTAAAATGAGTTTAAGAATGCTCAGAACTTGATTTGAATGAACGGCATTTTGACATAGAAAAATAAAAATGGCAAGTTTAATAAATACCTAATTGCGTACTGAAAAGGCCAAACTGGCAACGGGACGCATTTTGATCCTTGCACATGCATAAAATGGTATGTTTGGCATTTAAGATTGCTCCCCCCCCAAAAAAAAAAAAAAAAAAAATTGAATACAAAAAAGAAGATATATATTAAAAAAATAAAAAAATACGAGCGGCCCAAAAATGACAAGCGGGCGGTTGAGGACAACCAAACCATTTTTTGGGAGGGCCTTATGACCAACAGTGTATATCTTTGTCTTCACAAAACCTAGGGACTATGCTATGATATCGTCTAAATGGCATATTCTTGTATAAGCCCCCCCCCCCCTTTCCACGAAGAAGAATCACTGTTTTAATGCAATCATACCTGAGCTACTTCGCAGTGAAGTCACCTCTTGATCGTGCGGGTCCTGCTGCTTTGGTAGATATTCACCTACAGGAAATGTATATATAGTCAGTTATGATGGTATCGATTTATCCATGGCTCGAGAGGATCAAACATCAAAACATATTTTGTTTTTTAGATACGAATAATATTTAAATTTCATAAATCAAACAATACACCTGAATACAGTTAAACTGCTAGAGAGATATAATTAACTTTGAATATCATAAACAATCATACAGTATGATATAGTTCATTCAGTTGTATTTAAGTCACTGTTTACCTTCGGAATTTTTTTTCCCCAATCCACCAAGATCCATATCTAGAAGCTTCCTGGCCAGGATCGATCTTGATCGGCTTGTATCTGATTGTTTAGTATTCCACCTGGACAGGATATCCATCATAGCCGCATTGTATTCTTTGAGATGAGTTGAGAGAATTGATTGACTGAGTTGAAGGGAGAACCCCAGAGTGACGCTTAGTTCTGAGTATTTAGTATGAGGTATGTCTCTGGAAAGATGTATAAGCTCGACTTGTTCTAAGCATGGTAATGGCTCCATTGTTCTGTGAAGGGCATAACATAAATGCATTGATAGGGTCATCACGGTGATTAATGGGAACCAAAACCTTCATACTAAGTTACTTTTATTGTAAAGTTTAAGATATTTGAACAAAATCAGTGAAAATTTGAACAAAATCGGGTAAGGAATAAGGAAGTTAAAGCTTTATAAAATGACTAGTCACTAAAGGGCAATATTCAATTTGATGCGTCATTTGTGGACAACTCTCCATGCCTTTTGTACTTCAAATTTCATGTTTTTCCTTCTTTCTTGTGATTGAGATAATCTACTCCCCTACAAGCAAGGTATATAATGTAAAATGATATTCTACTTAACATGTTATGAAGTCGGATCAAGAACAAAAATAAATACGAATAAAACGAAAGAATTGTGAAATTTGAAGTACAAAAGGCATGGAGAGTTGTCCACAAATGACGCATCAAATTGAATATCGCCCTCTATTGACTAGTCATTTCATAAAGCTTTAATTTCCTTATTCCTTGCCCGATTTTTTTTCTCACAAATTTTAACTTATTTTATTCAAATATCTTAAACTTTACAATAAAAGTTACTTAGTATGAAGGTTTTGGTTCCCTTTAAATCAAACCAAGATGTTGCTAGGCGAACAACCAATTGTGAAACAGGTACTGGTCATATGGTCATGATCAAATGGTCATAATCTTTTCAAGAAAGCGAAATATGTCACAGGGCTGAGATAAAATACCTGAATAGTTTCCTAAATTAGTTATCCGCAAGTTACTAAAAATACTTAGGAATATATTTTTCGGTAGACTTGAGGAATGGTCGATCATAATTACTGTGAAAAAAGTCATAAAAGGCCAAATTTTGTCATGATGTAAAGACTCTTAACTTTTCTAGTCATAAAATTCTCAGGTGCAATGTTACATTTGCCACATGCTCAAGGAATTAATTCCTGCCAGGTACCCATTAACATCACCTGGGTTGAGGGTGGCAAATGTAGATCAATGTCTTGCCAAAGGACATTGTGATCGACAGTCCGGCGACTTATCCACGCGACTTTAACCACCATGAATGTGGTTTTATATGAAAGGACATTTTGATACCATTTTTAAAGGAATTGGATTAATAATCATCGCAGTTGTAAGTAAGAAGCACGATTTCTGTTTGTAATTTAAAAAAAAAGGGGAAATTTCATCAAAAATGTTATATTCCATAATTATATCAAAGTCAGAGAGACGCCTTATTTGGGGTTATAACAGTTCTCATTATAGGTAAATGAAATTCCTTGGAACGCCGAGTGGAAAATGTATGAGTTTTTCCTAAAATATCTGATGCTTATTAGGTAATGCAAAGTTTTGGAAAATGTTGAAAATTGGATGAATGTGTTTGTTTCTTTGTTTATTTTATTTTAGCACGGTTGCATACTTCAGCCAATGGATGCATGGCTGTGCATAGTATTTTTGTTTTAATTTTGATTTATTTGGATGCCCCTGTGGATGTATTGTAAGCACTAGAAAATGTAGCCCCTAAAACACTACTGCTTTCGAGAAATTGAATAATAAACAAATTTGTACCGGTGCTCCCGTTAAATTTCAAATATATCAAATAACGCCTAAGGCCATTCCATGGTAGCTGCGACCATGAAAATCTCAGAATATGCAGTTCTGATATATGATTTCCAAATGGGAATAGCAAATCGGTCAATTGTAGTCAAGAAACATTGTTTTAAAGCTGAAGTAATATCAGTCTTGGGAGGGAGCTATACAACATAACAAGTTTATAATTTATAATGTCATTACTTTAAAGATGCTATGTCCCTTTTGCAGCCAACATCAAATTCTGTAGAACTTTGCAGGAATGATGAATATGTCATGTATGTCCTATCTGTGAAATTTAAATGTAAGCAGTGTCTTAATATTCAAATTATGCAAGGAAACCTGTTTACTTGCTAGACTTTACTGTCAGACATTATATACCTCACTTAAGAAATCCAGCCATCTGATTGGTCGAAATTGCAGTCGTGGTTTTAGCCATTCCCGTAAATAAACGAAACATGCCAAACCCATGTAATATTTCTTGAGTAAATCGGTAAAATCCCGGCAAAATTCCAGTTACCATGGTTACCAGGAAAATAGTTCAGTCTTGCTGAAATACCCATTGATTCACATGTTAAAAACTGGTCTGAGCGAGAGCGGATACCATACGTGGATCGAAGTCCCCCGGCCCCGCACGCAGACGCAATAAAGCTAGCTAGCTGTGTAGAGGAATGAGAGGGGACTCGGATCACGATAATGCCCTTATAGTTTCCAAACAAGGCAAAAATGGCTGAAGAAACTCTTTCTAGATTTCAACTTCTTGATGATGATCAATTGCAAGACAAGATTAATTCTGCTGACAGCAAGAACATCTAAAGGGTACGTGAAATTCTCCATCAAAATATTGAGATTATTTAGCTCTAGATCTAGGCTACCTGCAAGTTATCATCAGAGACCTCGATAGCGTAAAGCTATGGACATAAATCAGAGCAGCGACCGACCGATTAGTAGCCTGCTCGGTCGCTGCTGGAATTTAGCCATCGCCCAGCGAGTTTTTGGAGAAGTCGAGCAGGCTGTATAGAGCCCCAGCTATGCCTGGGCGGTACCCTGTCGATTTCCCGTCGGTCGCCGGTCGATTTTTGGGTCAAAACTTGGCGAAATCGCGGAGCTATTCCGCGCGGTGTCCCGGCAGGTGACCCACCGATTCCCGAGCGGTCTCCGACCGGCCGCCGGCATATTGTAAAGATATTGCACGGCGGCTGGCCATTGATCGGCGGGGCTCCAAAATACGCTCGGTGCCCGGCCGTTCGCCGCCCGGGCACCGAACTAATCGAGCGTTCGCCACCGAGCGATTTAGGTCAAAAATCGAAGCCGCAAGGTCAAAGACTGCCGACCGATTTGGACTCGCCGCCCAGTGACCAACTGATCTCCCAGCGGCGACTGGGCGGCGACTGCTCGACAGCCTTTGATCTAGCGGCTTCGATTTTTGACCTAAATCGCTCGACGGTGAACGCTCGATTAGGTCGGCGCCCGGGCGGCGACCGCCCTTTCACCGAGCGTAGTCTGGGTGGCGAGTGAAAGTGACCAGGCGCCGCCCGAATTTTAACTCCGCGCTAAAGTGACTCTCACACTCTGCCGTGTAGGCCTACCGTGTGCCACCGTGCGCGAAAATGTCTGCGGACGGTGGAGAACGGCGAGGGCACACGATGGTTCGTTATCAAAGTGGGCAACACGTTAATAGGGCGTTGGCGCTTATTTACACCCGGTGGGACCCGGCGAAAGTTTTGGGCATGTTCAAAACTTTGGCCGGCTGGCACCGGCCGCAAGTAAGCGGCAAGAGGACGGTGTTGAACGGTATGAGAAAGGTATGAATACGTTATGAAAACGGTCACACTGTATGAACACGTTCACAACACGCTCATAACCCGTTACAGAACGGTGATGAACGGGCAAAACAAAAATCCACCGTCTGCAACGGGTTGTAAGCGGGTGTGAACGTGTCATGAACGTCAGCAGTCCGTGGACTCCCTCACAGGACGCTCCGAGCGGTGAGGGGACGCTAAGCGACTGGTAGGTGGCTGCTACAAACCCGGTGCACACGTTCGAGACCCGGTATGGGCCCGGTATGGAAACGGCCAAAATTTTCAACAAAAGTCAATCTGGGCGGTGAAGACGGTAGAAGCACGTTCAACACCCGGTATGCGCCCGGTGAGAACGGTCAGAAGATGGCAACGAAACGGTGAAAAGATTAATTTTATGAATTTTTTTTTGCGGCCGGGGACAAGTTCGCTCAAAACCCAACGTTCTGGACTCTGTTTTTTTTTAATAGCCGGGCAGGTGGACGGTAGGCCTACACGGTAGAGTGTGAGAGCTCTAAACTTCAGCAGCGACCGAGCGATGCCTTAAAAATGAGCGGTGCCTGGGCGGCCGCCGCTCGGTGGCCGGGCAAAATTGGCTAAAAACTCGCTGCTCGGCCGCCGAGCAGGCTACTTTGGGCGTAATGTGACCATAGCATTAGTCAGTGGATGAATGATAACTTTCTGAAGTTAAATGAAGACAAAACTGAGTACATGTTGATTGGATCTGCCAGGCAGTTGAGTAAATTTTCTGCACAAAAGATCATGATTGGCAACTCAGAAATAAAATGTGTTAATCAGGTTCGTAATCTTGGAGTTTTGTTTGATGCTGGAATGACCATGAAATCTCAGATTTCAAATGTTGTTAGTTCAGCATCATTCCATATTCACAATATTTGGAGGATCAGAAAATATCTGAATCAGAAAGCAACTGAGCAGATTGTATTACATGTCGTTTGGATATGTGTAATTCATTGTATATTGGCCTTCCTCAAAAATCAAATAACCCGTCTGCAACGAGTTCAGAACATGGCAGCTCGGCTCGTCACTCTCCGCAGTAGATCAGACAGTATTTCAGATATATTAAAATCTCTTCATTGGTTATCAGTCTCAAAAAGAATGAATAAGTTGTTACTCATTACTTACAAAACACTTCTTCATTCTTCACCCCATTACTTGTATCAGATTTTGAAACCGTACACCCCACAACGGAATTTACGTTCAGGTTCACAGCTCCAGTTATGTACACCCAAAACCAATAACAAAAGGGGGGACAGGGCTTTTGCTAACGTTGCACCCAAACTATGGAACACTTTACCATTAGAAATATGACAATCATCATCAATTGAAATATTTAAGAAGAAACTTAAGCACCATTTGTTTATGTCGTAGTTTTAATATTGTATAATTTGTTTATGTCGTAGTTTTAATATTGTATAATTATTTTGATGTTGTACAAGAGCGCCTTGAGCAGTCTTTTAGAATGGATATGTGCGCTTTACAAGTTGACATTATTATTATTATTACTCTATATGAATTGGAGTATACCTGATGCTACGGTCACAAAGGTTCGTACGACCGATAATTTCGTACGAATCTACCTGTTTTTTTCCATTGTCTTCCCGAACTTCCATTGTCTGAAAATTGTTCGTACGGCGTTCGTAGCAGGTCGTAATGGCATTTGTGACCGAGGCTTAAATTGAAATACATTAACCTCTAACATATCTACATCAAAGCGGAGCTTATTTGTGCATCCTTACTGGAAAGTATATGACAAAACATAATATAGGAGCAGCCGATACGTTTTCATCGTTTCCACAATGAAACGCAATAAATTGAGCAATGTTCAACTACCTTGGTAAACACAAGCATGTTTGTCATTTGTCAATGTGTTCTTCAGCTGCCTGGCAAATATTTGTGCAGCTATGAATTTGTATTGTTCACTATTCAGGCCACCATTTCTATACAAAGCATTTCATGAGTATTGATATTCGGCTGGCTGAGCTGAAGCTCATGGAATAAAATTGAAATAGTGGAATGACGTATGAAAGAACTATTGGGTTGAAGGTCATTATACCAATTATATGTTGTTCCGAATGTATAAGTTTAACAAAAGACCCACACCACCCTTTTTCTTCTCAAAAATATATTATAATAGTTATAATAATAACAAGTATTTGTTTAGGAAAGAGATGGACAAATTGAATAAAATTAGGGTTTGGGGATAGCATGTATTATATTAATTGACATTTCGGAGTGAAAAGTAATGAGATTACAATTTCCAATGAATTGCTTCACGTATAATCAAAAACGCTGCCCAAAATATCTTTATTTTGTATACTTCTAATTTTACGCAATCACGTAGATAGAAGGTCGATCCATTCTCTCAAAACTTTTCTCCAAAAGGAGGCAAATCAGATTATTACATTTCCATAGCACGCCCCGAAATTTAACGTTCATTTGCAATCAATTTCCTAAAACGATTATAATTATAAAAAACGCATGTATATCCCAATTTACAAACAATGAAAGAAATGCTTCACTTTAAATGCTGTTTTCAATCACAACTCTTACAATGTATATACAGTGCGTCCCAGAAAAAACGAAACCGAGAAGAATCGATGTTTTATCATAACTTAATCACAACCATAACTAATGGATGCATATTTCACGCATGAGTGATTAAGAGCAATTTGAATGAAGGAAACCAAAAAGTAATTTGGCGGGCGGTATCTGAATTTCAAAGAAAAATTCATATTTCTAGAAAGTTCATTTTCTGCTCTTTCATATGATACCTCAATTAAGAAAAATGAGCCAGGAATAACAAAGTTCTGTTTGCTTAAGGTAGCCCTTACATTTTCATAATTTTAACAAACGAATTAGTTTTCACTGGGTGCCTGCCGTAGCAAAAAGCAGATTTGACAAAAGACTTAACTCCGTTTCGTTGACAATCAGCCATGCATGAAGACTCTCGTCTATGGCTGATTGTCAACGAAACGGAGTTAAGTCTTTTGTTAATTTCGTTTATTGATACGGCAGGCAGCCAGTGAAAACGAATTCGTTTAATAAAATTATGGAAATGCAAGCACTACTTTAAACAAACAGAGCTTTGTCATTCCTCGCTCATTTTTCCTGATTGAGGTGTCATATGAAAGGGCAGAAACTCAACTTTCTAGAAATGTGAATTTTTCTTCGAAATTCAGATACCGCCCGCAAAATGTCTTTTTGGTTTCCTTCCTTCAAATTGCTTTTAATCACTCATGCGTAAAATATGCATTATCTGAGTAGCATCACATGAAAGAGGAGACTCTAAGCTTTCCAAATATGTATCATTTATTAAATATAGTTGTGATTAAGTTATGATAGAACATCGATACTTCTCGGTTTCGTTTTTTCTGGGACGCACTGTACATATCAAAACGTAAAATTATCATTTTTATCAACGATATTGATCAATATTGTAGTGTTAGAATGAATACCCATTCAAAACAATATGTGACCTTTTTTGTCTTCTTTAAAAAAAAAACACTTTTAGCTTACACATTGCGCTTTCACAAAAGGCGTGCTAGTAAGCACACAAAAGCGATGATACTTTCATTTGTAACATTAAAAATGATAACGATTGTGGTGACAATTACCGATTTTGGTTCACCCATTTTAAAATTCGACAATCCATCCA
Organism: Strongylocentrotus droebachiensis; assembly: GCA_035222895.1. NCBI lineage: Eukaryota > Metazoa > Echinodermata > Echinoidea > Camarodonta > Strongylocentrotidae > Strongylocentrotus > Strongylocentrotus droebachiensis. The sequence goes on from JAVYIG010000200.1 coordinate 295,338, forward strand.
TATTTATTTTTCCCATCATACATGTTTTCTTTTGCAAAAAATACCTTCATGATCTTATCGTGATAGGCCCGTGTATATTGACTTACTCTTAGGAATCCGATTTACTCTAATTGATACGAACCAAATTTGTTCAAATATCTAAACGGAAACTCAAAGTTGAGAATATACAAGTTACGCTATTTCGATAGTTTGTTTAGCGTCTGGCGAGAGTGAGAAGGGTGTTAACGCTTTCTAAAGTTATATTCGTTGCACACGAGGAGTCATTTTGTGTGACGTAGTACTGCGTCAGCGACTGGTGCGCTCTATAAAGTACAATGTGACTGACTGCACACTAAATAATGAACACCTAACGTTGAAAAAGCGCACACATAGTTGTTTGAATTGCAAAAATAACAACAACAACAAATAAGTAAGACAAAAACAGTCAAATGCAATAAGCTTATTAAACGTTGATTTACCGACTCATTTGGCGACGGGCTTTATCATGCAACGAAATGACGCAACGTATTGCAAGGGCAAATATATATAAGTAATCTGAAATATCTGGATGGTACGTATTTTATTTAGAGTATGCAAAACTAAAAGCAAGGTGGAGTGCATTATGTAATGAAATGGATGACGTCATAATGATAGTGGAACAAAACAAAAGTCGATCTATAAAATCTTTACAAAGTTTAAAAGTTTTCACGAATGTAATGATTATGTTACATAAATTTGTTTGCATTTGATTTGCAGATAAGGAATACTGAGACGGAAATTAAAGGATATAATTGTTATTTTGTTATATTGTATGGTTTCTGTATTTGTAAAACAAAAATAATAATTTGCTTTCGTATGTCGAATCCGACCGGCTTCCCACAAATTGCACCCTCTGACATCGTCGACATAGCTGTAGGAGGGGGGGGGGGGGGGGGGGGGGCTTTCAGGCCATAAATCGTACACATTTCCGTTCATATACTATAGTGAGCGTTTCCTCTTCTCAATGATTAAACAGTTTAAAAAGTGATTCTGAATAGTAGGTTTTGAGAATGACAATGAAAGAGTGATTTCACCAACTGATATTCTATTGAATTATATAAAAGCCAATCATTACCAATTTAATTTATTTGAATAGCGAATGACTTTGGACCCTTGTAAAGCACAACTTGTAAATTGGGGGCACATGATGGTTGCCCTTTGCTTTAGTGCTTTACAGATGCCGGAAGAAGGTTTGCCGTTGCCAGCTAGTATGGCCATCTATATGGATGAAAATGACCAATCAATCGCTAATGAGGATTTCCGACAATTATATTTTCGGTGAAAAAGCTCCTATGACCTTCCTAACTGTGTGAGTCTGTACAGGTCGGCAGGATTCCAGAAATTATATAAGCTGTAAAATGCTGTCGCATCAGTCAGAAAATTAGAATGGAATATTAATTACACCCAACATAATTTAGGAAAGACATTGAAATGTTAAACAAACAAAAATCTCTTTTCATTTCATTTCATTTAAAAAGAGATCGAAGTACAAAATGCACTGCCCTGACAAATGTCTTGTGAGTAATTTATCGAACACACTAAGAAATAGGGGTACATTTGGGGTGCAGATTACGCGTAGTTGGCCGAGGGTACTAATCTGTTCCATATAGGGCGCACTCAGTACATTCAACGTAAAAAGTGCACCCTGAGGGGTGCAAGAATTTGGAGGGTGCAGAATGTGCACCCCACTAGTCTTTATCAAAGCATTATAAAATTATATTGTAGTTTGAAGATTGATCTGTTCTCAAGTCTGTGTATATATTTCAAAAACAACATAACACAACAATAAATAATTATACCCTTTTTTATGCATCGTTATTATTATTCCATGAAAAATCATGGACTATAAGTTTTTATGAAACAAGTTTAAGTCAGTCGATCTTTTGCAGAGACTTTTAATTCCGTTCAACTGCCGAGTTTAATAAGCGAGTTCGATTATGCGCATGCGCGAAAAATCCTCCGTGACCTTTCCGCTGGATCAATTGGGATAAATATTGGTCGGTGCTGTGCTTACACACAACAGTGAATGGGGAATGTTAGCATTTATCACGTTCTAGATACGATTTTTGTTTACATCATGACATCATTCCTTTTCCACAAATCATCTTGAGCAGGTAACTGGATATATTTTCCTTATTTTCCTTTTGTTCTGTACGTGGTCAGCAAATGATTTAGTATTTTTCTTCTTTGCAATCGGCAGTTGCCTCCACAGAGGCGAAAGTATGCCGTGTCCCGACTGTTGCCCCATACAGTATATTTTGTGTAAGCCGTCTGCTTCGCATGGCAATCGTTAAAAAAGGTTGTGATTCTGACTTTAAAATGTAATAACCGGTGTTAAGAATAACTCATATGAAGGCTCTTCCCTGCTAGTTTAGCCTGCATATCACTTAAAATAATTATGGCCTACATGATCTAAACTTACCTGCTTACGCATATTTTGTTTGTTATTTTGCCTGATCATGTTGATTGAACTGAAGTGAAGAAAAAGAGTGACTAAATTCAGACTAGATCTAGATCTCCAGTCTATGTAATCGAAACAAAAGACACTGAGACCGATTTGAAATTTAAAAAATGTATACAAACCGTATAACAAGGACTGGACTTCTAGTTATGCCTATCCATTGACTAAAATAAGTAGTTTCACTTCACTTCCTGTTAAAATTCTTTCAATCAATGACAATGAATGCTGCCACTGTGCCAGCTGTAAATTCACCTTCACTGTCCTGCTTGCCCAGTGACATCATAAGCAGTGCTGATGTCCTCTTGGCAATGCCAATGGGCTGTTTATTCCGTTACAGCTAGCATGTGTTATAGGGAACAAGGCAGATTTATTTGGTAAATTTGTATGATCATTGAGATTTTAACCTTAATTAAGGCAATAATTTAATGTTCTTCCTTTCTTGGGGGGGGGGGGGGGGGGGGGGGGTATTGAGACTATCAGCTGTTATTTTTTTTTCCCAAGAGAGAAGAAATATTTTCCTGCCCAAATAGAAACCATTATAATTTGTGTTAACATGAAATATTTTTCTCTCTTTTTACAATCAGACTATCATCATGGGGAGAATCTGTGCTGTTATTGGGTGCTCGAACAGTACATTCAAGCTTGCTAAATGGTATTCACAATTGTGTGACAGACATAGCCTGAAATACGGGGCCTGCGTATGCACACCACCTTTTGTACCATTCCCTTTTCCTTTGCAAAATAAAGATGCAGACGGCCGTCGACGATGGATAAAGGCGATAAATCGAAAACGTCCAAATGGCAAAAACTGGGAACCAACGTATGGATATAGGGTTTGCTCATATCACTTTCGAGATGGACAACCTAGTGCAGCGTGGCCAGACCAAACAATGAATCTGGGATACAGCTCAGCACACCAGTCTTCACATAAATCTCTTCGTCTGCCTCCAAGAGAAAGACCTCAGTGCCCAGAAAAGAAGAAATCAACAAGTAAACGGAAGAGAAAGAAAGTCGAATTGACAGGAGATCCTGACTCACATGAAACCTCTATGGCTGAGGAGCACCTAGAAGTTAGTGAGACAGCTTCAAGTAAGGAAAAGAGGAAATCAACATGTAAACGGAAGGGAAAGGATGTCGACTTGACAGGAGATCCTGACTCTCATTGATCCTCTACTCTTGATGAGCACCAAGAAATTGATGAGACAGCTTCAAGTAATAAGGAGAAAAGATCTGATCATATTGTTGATGCACATCTCACTGATCACAATTATGGGCTACATTGTTATAAAAGATTATGTACCTGCCTTGGATGTGTTGCAAAGCAAAAACAAATTGAAGATCTACAACAGAGGAATAGTCATTTACAGGAAAAAGCTGAAAGCTACAAAGAAACAGCATGGTAAGAAAGGTGATTTTGATATGACTACTGTTGTCACGAGAACTGATAAAACTGTCAGATTGTACACTGGATTTGAATCCAAAAAGTCACGAGTAATATGTCCTTTCCTTTTATTCGTCTGATGAAAGGGACATAATGTTTCTGGTGATTTGTTGAACTATTTGATTGTAGCCAAGGAGCCCTATGTCTATATTAATTAAGAGAAACAAACAAAGCTGTGCAGGAATACAGTAATTGTGCTAGTCAAATGCACGGGTATGAACTGGTCAGTGTTTATTTCTGTCTTGAGGCTAGCTTAACTTGAAACATTTATTAGAATATCATATATTAAATATACCTCTTTATATCTTGTATCAGGGCTGAACATTTATGAAAACAAAAAAACATGGACATGTGAAATTGACTAACTACATGTATGTATGTCGGGTTCCAAAGTATTACAAATGTACTGTTTTGTGTGCGCTTATATTTGTATCAAGACAGAAAATAGGATTGTTGTATCCTTATGCAATAATAAAGCAGCTAACAAGGGTGTCGATTTGTATCCGTGGTTGGGGGGATGATAGGTGCCAAAATATTTTCGGCAATGGATCAAAGCTACCAAGAGGTAAAAGCGTGTGGCAGGTTGCACCCCCTCCCCAAGCGCTTAGCCATGATTTCATTTTAGGAGGGCGGTAGTGAGCACGCGAAGCGTGCGAATCATTAACAGAGCGCTCGAAACGCGCTCCCTAGGGGGTTGGGTGCAGGAAGGGGGGAGTTTTCCCCCTCCCCCGCGAAGCGCGGAATCTTTGACGTTTCATTAAATTATTAGAGAAAGAAGACGATTCGTTGGACCGTTCTCGACTCTTAATCCCCGTTTGAATCAAGTTCCCCTTCTTCCGCGCGTAGCGTGGAAGCTCTGACGTTTCATTAGATTATTAAAGAAAAAAGACGATTTCATGTACTATTCTGGACTCTTAGCGCGGAAGCTCTGACGTTTCATTAGATTAGTAAAGAAAGAAGACGATTCGATGTACCATTCTCGACTCTTAATCCTTGTCTGAATTCAGTTCCCCCCCCTCCCGCGCGAAGCGCGGAAGCTTTGATGTTTCATTAAATTATTAGAGAAAGAAGACGATTCGTTGTATCGTGTCCTTGTTTGAGTGCAATTCCCCCCGCGCGAAGCGCGGAAGCTTTGACGTTTCACTAAATTATTACTCTTAATCCTTGTCTGTATTCATTTTCGCCCATCCAGCGCTAAGCGCGGAAGCTGTACCGTTTCATTAAGTTATTAGAGAAGGAAGACGATTCGTTTTAATGTGTCCATGTCTGAAATTCAGTTCCCCCCCTCCCGCGCGAAGCGCGGAAGCTTTGACGTTTTATTTTATTATTACCCTTAATCCACGTCTGAAATCATTTTCGCCCATCCCGCGCGTAGCGCGGAAGCTTTCACGTTTCATTAAATTATTACAAAAGAAGACTATTCGTTGTATCGTGTACTTTGACGATACAGTTAATTAGAACTCTTAATCCTAGTCTGAATTGAGTTGCCCCCCTCCCGCACAAAGCGCGGAGGCTTTGCCGTTTCACTAAATTATAAGAGAAAGAAGACGATTCGTTGTACTGTTCTCTATATAAATCGTTGTCTGAATTCAGTTTCCCCATATAATGTACGTATGGAAAGTTCGTTCGCAAATCTTTGCATGCACAGCCCGAGTGGTCGCAATAGCTTCTGGAAAGGAATTGTTTACTACTGTTAGTGTTAACGGCCACTAATTAGGCCCATTCGTGACTATAAAAAAAATATCCTCTTCCTGGCTATTTGGGAATGTGTCAGTTTACAACAGAAATGGAGAAACGCGAATTTTTTTGAAAACCATGCCTATCACGAACATTTATAAATCACTTATATGAAATTGAAAATAAGTCATGGTTGGATTTTATTGTAGGGGGGGGGGGCTATATATACGATTGTCTCTTTTACTTCGTATATATGTATGTATTATGAAAATGAGATAGCAAAATGTGTGTATTGATGGTCATCTTGCGAGTAATAACCATTAACTACTCTCATCGGGCTCTCATCATTAATTGTTCACTTTTTTTTTTGAGGGTGAATTATTGGGGGGGAATGATTGTACAGGCCATCCCCCCACCTGAAATATTGGGGGGGGGGGGGGGACAAATCCCTCCATCCCCCCCCCCCCCCCCCCCCGGGATCGACACCCATGGCAGCTAACTACATATGATATGCAGCTCAAAGAGATATCTTGATCATGGGAATAGTTACATTTCTCATCTTATATTTCTGTTGTAAATAGTGACAGAGAGAGGTTTTCTTCTCCAAGCCGAAATCAGATTTCCGCATGTAGAACACGTGATCGGACTTACAATCGATTGTATCTCTTTCTGCAACGGGGCCCAGAAGTGATTACTGTTCTTTTACTACTATAAGTTCCAAATGATGTGCATTCTAGTATTCTTGTATGTCCTGTAGAGTAGTATTAATTTAGTTTTTGTACAATATAGTTGCTGTCCCCAAATTATTTGCTGGAATTGATGGAATAAATGAAGATAACATTTTCAGTAGTCATCTTCATTTATAAGAATAAATTGGTGTTGATTCCCTGACTAAAGCTGTTAAAGTTTGTTCTCTTGCCTTTACTTCATGCAAGAAAAGCATACTGTATTCAAAGGTGTAATTGTAGATTTCACCTTTTTTGTACCTCAAATTAGAATGTTGATGTTTGCCAACAGCCCAACATGCTATATAACACGCACATTGTATCACTTCTTTACATTACTTGTTACTTTTGTCTAGATATTGCAGAAGGTAAACCGCATATATATGGCAACAGTGTCATATGTGGTTATTTTCTCTTACCCACTATGCATAGTAGAAACTGAAACCGGTCATTCATGTTGTCAATAAAATGTGATTTTGATATGAAAACAAATTGTTTGATCTTATGATTTTATTGGTTATAATGTGATGTAAAAAGTGCATGTGCATCCTGCAATGTGCAATTCTACACCATATAAAGGTTGCAAATCTGCACCCCTAAAGGTGCTTGCTTGCATCCCAAGGGGTGTATGTATGCACCCTTCAGGGAACAATTGTGGACCCCAAACCCCTGCACCCTATATGGGACAAGTCTGCACCCCAAACTGGGGTGCAAACGAGCACCCTTAGGGGTGCAGACCGCTGCTACAATAGCAGCCACCTATAGGGTGCAAGTCTGCACCCTAAATAGGGGTGCAAAATTGCACCCTATAGGTGGCTGCTATTGTAGCAGCGGTCTGCACCCCTAAGGGTGCTCATTTGCACCTCTAAGGGTACTCTTTTTGCACCTTTAAGGGTGCAAGTCTGCACCCCAAATAAGGGTGCAATTTTGCACCCCAATCGGGGGTGCAAAATTGCACCCTATAGGTGGCCGCTATTGTAGCAGCGGTCTGCATCCTATAGGGTGCAAATTTGTACAATTATTTTTTAGTGTGAAGGGTGTTTTTTTTTTCATTCGTAAATTGTTTTGTTTATCTCGATCTTTCGGTCTTTGCCCCTCTAAATCACATATGTTAACGTGCTATATGACACCCTTTCTCTTTCCTTCCCCCTGATCCAGGATAGCTTGAAAAAGAAATGTTCAAGGAAAATTAGGAAAGACGAATTTCAAACGAAGAAAAGATGATAAAGAAAAATGTACTATGAATCCCCAAAGTAGGATAATAAAAATATCACAAAAACAGAAGGAATCACCCGGAGTGGAGTCCAATGTACAATAGGGCTGGCGCACAAGAGGAAACTAATCTCTGTTCTACAGTTGTATGAATAAAAGGCCATGGGTAAGATTAAAGGGGCCATACACCTTTGGTAACCGTTTTCATCATTCTCTACTTCGAACTCTTAGATATGTCAGTTTTAGTATTCATTGTTAAATAGACTGGGAAAAGTGGCAAAGAGTAAGTTCAACTCATATATACATTCCTTCCCCGAATAAATGATCACAATATTCAATGCACGGAGGAAAATTGGGAAGTTACAAAATTGATATTCTTTTTTTAAATCCTAGGCCTAAGAATATGTAGCCACGACTAAGCTAAGCAAAACAGGGGTAGCTATGGAATTCCCACAATCATATTTTCGGTGAGAATGCTCCTATTACCCTCCTAACTGAGTGAGTCTGTAATGGTCGGCAGAATTCCAGAAATGATATACCTTGGAAAATGATGTTGCATTAGTCAAAACATTAAAATGGAAGATTAATTCAACCAGACATAATTTTGGAAACGGAGATGTAAATGAAAACGTATTCCATTAACAAATATTCATGAGTAATCCAAGGATATTTATTTTCGTAAGTCCATTTATGTTTATCTCGATATTTGGCTTTTGCCCCCACGAAATCACCTCTAATAACGTGCCATATACCACCACAATCTCCCCCTCCCCCGACCTAGGGAAGCAGTGGCGGATTCAGGGGGAGGGCCTGGGGTCTGGCACCATCCCCTGCCCTCCAAAACAGGTATAATTAACATTTGTTTAGATTTATTAAAAAAAGAAGACGAACCCCCTCTCCCTGGCGCAAACGGGAGGGGGGGGGGGTGTTGATTCGGCGCTAAACATTTCCTCACGAATTTTGAAGATTTTTTGTTTGGTGCTCCTTATGGGGTGATTTTCAATAGATGGTAATAGTGACTTCAATATCGGCTTAATTCTACCAAAATATTGTGTCATTTCGTTAGGCCTCTTAATTTTGAAGCACATGCATTTATACTTGGACTTTTGTACATTTCGGAAATCAAATATTTCTTTGAAAATTTGATTCTAGAAATCACCTCTTTCACCGAAATTGAATTATACTTTTAATAGCCATTACGTTAGATTCTCATTCAAAAGGGAAAAATATGACACACTACTATGTAATCAAACATTAAAATACATACAAAGGAAATGGAATGCATGCATTCGTACATAGCTGAGATATGAATGAGGGGTATGATAGAGAAAGCGAGGACGGGAGGTATAGGGTGAGAGGGAGGGAGAGAGAGAGAGAGAAGAGTAGGAGGCAAGAAGTCATGACCCCCATTAGCCAGAAATCCTTTCAGCTGACGATATCCCTTAGCGCCAAAGCGCTCTAATTTATATCCAAGATGTAAAAATTGAAGCTAATAACAAGCGAATCGACTGGATACTGATGGGAACGTAGGCTGTTGTTGTCGATGCATGGCTTTCGTGTACAGGGAAGCCCTAGCATTAGCGATGGAGCTTTGGCCGATTTCAAATTCGTCTTCAGGTGTCAGATATCACTGCCACTGAATTTTAGGACACTGCGAACGTTTACATTTCTCAGATGGGCCATACATGACATATTCATAATTCCTTTAAAGTTCTATATAATTTGATGTTTGCTGCAAAAAGGGACATAGTGTATTTAAGTGTTAACGACCCATGAATGAAATATTAATTGAGATCGTGATGATTATAAATTGATGATTCTTAGAACTTATATCGTCTGTTTTCACAACGTCCCCTGTATAGACTTTAAACATGTTTTCTTTATCTACATAATAAAGAGAGAGAGAGAGAGAGATATTTAGCTAAATAGACACTTACCTACGTTTACTGCCTGCTTCCTCTCGGTGAATTGTGTTCTTCTTGCACGGGTACGCATGGGAGCTTGTATGTGTAGGAGTGAATGCGTGTGTGTTAACGAGTGCTTATATATGTGTATGTGCCTTTTCTTGGTTATGCGCAGTGTCATGTATGGTGGCGCTTGCCTCCTGGTTAGGACATGGGGGAAGGGGGTGGGGTGAATGTTTAAACAATTTGTTGTTGTTGTTGATATATTTATATATGCAAAACTATCATTGGTAATCTTGGCTCCTCTCCCTGAAGTTGAAGCATTTTTTAAAATATAACTGATTTCTGTTTGTTTGTATGAACGTATTGATGTTTTGTTTGTATAAATTTTGCAACCTTGACTTTTTTATATGTGATTTTCAATTTCAAGCTAATGAAGAAAATGAAATGTAAAACAATGTTATCAGTGAATTCAAGGTTCAATATCAGGTGGGCGATCAAGGATATGATCTGGAATCGACGTATTTGCCGCAACATAAGAAAACTCTTAAAGCCCCACTGTCCTACTTGTAGCTACTTGCTCCCTCTATATAGCAAACTTCCCAAATCGGTGCCTGTTGGTCCCCATTGAACCTCTTTTTCTTACGTTAGTTGAGAGCTGAGTTAATGAGATAGCCACCAGTCAGTGACCTCGCTGTGTGGTCTAATCCCTTCTGGCCCAGTAGTATTGACGGTCTTTAAAAATCAACTGTCAATGTGTGTTTTTTCGAAAATGCTGTTTTTGCAGACGAGGGGGGTGTTTCACAAAGACTAAGATCGACATTAAGTTGGAATTAACGATGGCAGGCCATTAATCCAAAAAAAAATCGCTCTCACCATTGGTCTCTTAACTACAGGTGCGTACACAGGATTTTTTCGAGGGGGGGGGGGGGGGGGAAGAGCATTTGTTGTTGTGGGGGGGGGGGGGTGTCCCAAAATTTGCAAATGTATCCTGCGATATTTCGTTTCATTGGGGAGGGTAGGGGGGGGGGGGTAAGGTCAGTTTTTGGGGGTCATCCATCACCATATTTTTTTTAAATATTATTTTTTTTTTCTTTAAAAAAGGTGGGTTTTCCGCCAAAACACACATAAAAACAAGTTAAGGGGGGAGGGGGTTCAACCCCCTTCTTCTTACGTGCCTGCTTAATTATGATATTTATGTAATATTTTTCCTTCAATAATAAACTATCAACAAAATAAACTCTGTAGATTTGTGACTATAATGTGTACATTCCTTGAGAAACCAATGCTAAGAATTTTTACAAGAACTAGTGGCATGAACGACTTGCCATACAGTTAGTTAAGTCCAACTTAAAGGTCCAGCTAGGTAGATTGTGAAACACTCTCCAGAAATATTTTGGGCTGTGTTTCACTCTTCAGTAAAGGTGGATACAAGAAAATTAGTTAAAGAAATCACATAATTAATTATTTCGATCTGTCAATAGCTATGAGTGGTGTGTTTAAAGGTTATACAAAGTTTTGGTATGGGGTCATGAATTTGTTTCAAATGAACATATTGGAAGCATATGCGATCCTACAATATTCAGTGATCGTTGGCGCGGTTGAAATCGAGTGTAAAGTGATGAAATTGTAACAATACACTATTTATGTTGTATAGCTCCCTCTCAAGGTCAATAATACAAAGTATACGTTCTTTTCTACATTGCCCTATACGTATAATTATCGTTTTATGAAAACATGAAACTGCGTTTGTTCCCGTTCGTGCTCCTAGCCGAGCTCATAAACAGCTTCATCGTAGCGGATATCACAAAACACCAATTAAGTATTATGCTAATGCAAGTGCAACTTTCACTTTACCTATCATTTGTTGCGGTGATGTGGAATCTAACCCGTGTCCGTTCGAGTTGACATCATGGAATAGAAATAAACGATATAAATATACGCGAGGTGAATTGGTTAATGTTAACTCAAATTCTTGTGGGAAAAGCTTACGACTACCAGTCCAGACATGGAAAACAATATCAGAGCTCGAAATTGGAAAAGAGTTTAAAACCCGTCCTGGCTGCAGAGCTGGTGTTCGAAAATTGAAACATTTTAAGCATCCAATTCCGATTATTCTACCTACGGCCCGTACCAAGCTTCCTAAGAAATACCCTAGGTTCCCTCGCCGAAGATGCTTGACTTCTGTCCCAGTCGCCCCTCAATCTGGGTGCGATTTGCCTTCTTTTCTTTTAAGCAATGTCAGATCAGCATGCAATAAGTTTGATGAGCTATCAGCTGTCATCTCGTATCTTCATGTAGACATTGCAGCTATTACCGAGACCTGGTTTAGGAATGACTGTCCACTCGATAACTTCTCTATACCAGGTTATTATCTCTGCACTAAAATCACGTACTAATCGTATAGGTGGTGGAGTAGCTATCTACGTGAGAGAACTTTTGAATCCTTCTCCAGCCGATGTCCAAGTCCCTATAAACCTTGAAGTGACTTGGGTGAAGATACGCCCTCCTCGTCTTCCAAGATCCATCTCCTGTATTTACTGTGCAGTCGTATATTACCCTCAGCCTGATGTTGAACTTGAGACAGAACTCATAGAACATTTGGAAACAACTATTTATGTTATTTTAACTAACCATACGGATGCAGGTTTTGTAATATTGGGAGATTTAATCGAATGAATATTGATCCGGTGCTTTTAACCCACTCATTTCGTCAAGTCGTTGATTGCCCGACTAGAGGGGCTCACATTTTAGATCACAAATATTCATCAGTTTTATGATAAACCACAGATTTGTTCTCCTATTGGGAAAGTCTGACCAAAATTCAATTATGTGGTTTCCTCTTAAAATCAAACGTAAATTACCAAATACTATTCGTTATGTATTTTACAGACCCATGACAGATAGTGCAATAAGGGCGTTTGGACAGTGGATATCTTCTTATGATTGGCCAGAAGTGACTGAAGACGTTGATGTAAATGTTCGATGTGGTTCTTTTTTATAGTACTATAAATAATGCAATTAACATTCATTTTTCCAGTTCGTAAGGTATTATTGCACTTTAGAGATAAGCCCTGGATGACAGGTGAAATTAAATCTCTGATTCATAAGAGACAAATTGCATTTCATCAGGGTCACGGAATTTTGTGGAAACGTTTAAGAAACAAGGTAAATTCATCAATTCAGAAAGCAAAAGTTAAATATTACAGGTCACGTATTCAGAAACTTAAGAAAAGTAATCCTTCACGATGGTATCAGGAAATACGCATTCTCACAAAGGGAAGTCGTCAATCACTCAATATCCCAGTTGATGGTGTAGATCCTAGTGAGAGAGATAAAATTGCGAATGCCATAAACGAACATCTCATATCTGTCTCTTCTGATTTAGAACCACTAAATTTAACAGCTTTACCTGCATACTTACCTTCTAGAAGTTTACCCGAGGTATATCCTTGGCAGGTTAATAAAGTTCTTTCTAAAATCAAATGCTCGACGGCGAATGGCCCAGATAATATTTCAGCACGCCTAATCCGTCTTTTTTCTGTTGAACTCTCGGGACCTTTAACCTATATAATTAATGCTTCTTTTAGTCAAGGAAAAGTTCCGGCCTCATGGAAATGTGCTATTGTAGTACCGATCCCAAAGGTGAATCCTGCACGTATTGGCAAGCTCAGACCTTTATCATTAACAGATCACTTTGATAAAGTCATTGAAGGTTTCATCGCAAAATGGATGTATCAGGACATTGCGCAACATATTGACCCCTATCAGTTTGGAAACCAGAAATGTTTATCGACCTCACACTGTTTGATTAATATTCTTCATTATGTTTTTTTAAATGCTGAGGTACCAAAAACGTCATCGACGATACTTCTCACAGATTTTCAAAAAGCGTTTGATAGAATAGATCATACAGTTGCCATCAAAAAGTCAATTTAAATCGGTGTACGACTAGCGGTAGTTTACTAGATATCTGATTTTCTTTCTGAACGTAAACAAAGATTTCGCTATCACAGCGATCTCTCAGAATGGTGTCAAATAAATGCAGGTGTGCCCCAGGGTACGAAACTTGGGCCCCTAATTTTTCTTGTGATGATAAATAATTTCAAATCTTTTGAAAGCATGCATATGTTGACATATGTCGATGATCTAACCCTAGTTGACTGTCGTAAAACAAACCAAATTTCAAACATGCAAGAAGCTGTAGAATGTTTATCTTTGTGGGCTGATACTAATAAAATGCAATTGAATCATGCGAAGTGTATCAAAATGGACATTTGCTTTTCAAGAGTACCAGTCAATCAGTCTTCCATCATTCTCGAAAATTGTGTTCTTTCAACTGTTTCACAGGTGAAATTACTTGGTGTCACGATAAAAAACGATTTGAAGTGGGAAGCGCATGTCAGAGATATTGAAAAAGAGCGAATGCGAAACTATATATGCTCCGTTCTTTAGGGAAGTTCGGTCTTTCACATGAAGATCTGATTACAATTTGTATTGGCTATATTCGCCCAATCCTTGAATATGCTACTCAAGTTTGGAGCGGAGGCCTAACTAGTGCACAAAAACAACACATATAAAGATTAACAAAACGTGCATTGAGAATTATCTTTAGAAAGGATTACCATAGTTACGCAAACGCTCTTACTAAATCGATATTAAAAACATTGGAAAGTCGTCGAAATGACTTATGTGTTACCTTCTTTAAAAAAACTCTATCATGCACAGACCAGTTCAAACAATTTATACCCCAAAGAGCACACAATAGAACTTTGCGAAGAACTAACAAGATCCCTGAACCCAGGTGCAAAACTAAACGTATGCAGAATAGTCCAATCCGAGATTTGATCCGTTTGTATAACAAAAGTTTTTTATGATTGTATTTAATATACTTTGAAACAAATTGAATTGTCAAATTACAATTTCATATTACTTAGTATGTAATTAATTCATAAATTTGAGGTCTGATTTTTTACCAAGTTTGTCAATGTATTTTTTATGACATAAAGAATGCGATGCATATCTATATTTGTATTTTAATATCTCTAATGTTCACCTAATAATATTCATATTTGTCTTGCAATATATCTTTGTATTTTATCAGCATGTACATAATTGTTTTCCCTCTCTGTCCATCTGTCCCCTTTCTCCCCTCTCTTCCTCTCTCTCTCTCTCTCTCTCTTTCTCTCTCTCTCTCTCTTTATCTCTCTTTATTTCTCTCTCTCCTGCTTTCCTATCTCTCTTTCTTTTTTAAATCAAATTTTAAAATTGAAATATTGTATAAGATTAATGGTATATAGTATATACACGCTCTTCATAATTATGTAGATTGTAGTGTGACATCTTGAAATGTATAGTTGCTTTTTCCAGCAATTAACTCATGTGCAATTCAGTTACTTTTTACTGTGATATCTCTTGAAATGTATAATTGTCTTCACCATCAATGTTTTATTCATGCACAATTCAGTTACTTGTAACTGCGATACATGGAAATGAATCAATAAATACCATTTATCTATCTATCTATCTATACATTAATTTAGCTATAAAACAATGTTTCCTGACTAAAATCGACCGATTGGCTAATCCCGTTCGAAAATTATATATCACAACTACATATACTGAGATTTGCATGGTCGCAGCTACCATTGCATGGCTGTAGGCGCTATTTGAAATTTATCAAAATTTACCGTCGAAAGCAGAAGTGTTTGAGGGGCTAAATTTTCTAGTGCTTATAATACATCCACAGGAGCAGTGATACCGTGACTTAATTATGTCTTATGAATATTTCATTTTTTCAAATACAGGTGAGAAGATTTAAAGGGAAGGTTGAGTTCTTGGAAGAGGTGAACATTATTTTGTGAGCGTTATCATTGTTATTATGCAACGGTGGAAGAACATCAGATAACATATGTTCCCTGAAAAGCATGGCTCTTCAAATGCTTTCTTATTCTGGCATATAACATCGTAAAAATCGGGACGGATTTTTACGCCAAGTGTTCGTTAGGTCCCATGTACATCCTTGTGTGTACAGTGCTTGTAAATTTACCAAGACTTGGCCAAATTTCTTATCATTTACACTGTTAGAAAAAAATTAAACAAGTTGTTTAAGATTGTAAACAACCACAAGTTACTAACCGGTGAATCGCTCAACTGTTGTTTAAAAATTATACAACTTAAGGTTGTTTACGTTTTGAACACTTAGTTGTTTAAAAATTGGAGCTTTTGTTAAACAACAGTTGTTAAGTAATAAAATTGCACAACTCGGTTGTTTAAAGCAAGTTGTGTAAATGTTAAACAATAATGTTTAAATTACTAAGCAACTGTTGTTTATTCAATATTACTGCACAACTGGGTTGTTTAAAAGGAGTTGCTTAAATTCTAAACAGAACTGTTTAATGTTTATTACCTGGTTGTTTAAATTTGTGAAATGACCTACTGGAACCACTCCTGCAATAATCACAAAGATTACACTGTGACTGTAACATGTAGAGCTTGTTGCCAATTTACTTCAACAATTTTGTTCATCATATTCATTTAACAGTGACAGACAACATTATTATTTGTCTCTATAACTTCACCTAAACCCCATTGGCGAAGCCGAGAAGAACCAAGTCGTCGCCTTGCCCTTTACTTGTTCCGCCATTTTCGTCTGCACTGCACACTAGCGCTTGCGAATTGCATGCATGTACTATGTACGTACTTTTGTGCATATCGCATGTGTGCACGCAAATTGCAATCGCGTATTGAGAAAATGTCAACGACGCGAAATCATGATTGGTTAAATCTATCACGTGATTTTCCCCCGGGACTTTTTAAACAACTCTGTTTAATTAAATATTTTTGTTTTTCAATACAAAGTTGTTTTTCGATTTTGAACAACGTTGTTTACGTTTTTAAACAACATTCTTTTAAACAGTGATATTTTAAACACGTCCGATCTAACTGTGTAGATGATTCTAGAACCTGACCATACACACACATACTTATATGCCAGATGATCAACCTTTTCTGATCGATTCCACACCGTTTCTTTCACAATGCAATCGCATGACAAGAACTCAACTTTATTTTAAGTTCAGCAGCACCTCAATAAAACCACGGTCACACATTGCTGCGACCTTACGAAAACCATGCCGACTACTCCGATCTGAAAAAGTTATTAAATAGCGACATTATCGTCGTCTAAATCCAGCAATTTGGCAAGAAAGACTGCATCACGACTGTACGACGATGTTTTTACGTCAAAAGCGCTGCTGAATCACTGCCACTACGATTACAACTAGACGATTGCCGACCAAGGGGTCGGTTTTACTTCGTTGTTAAAAATGCCCTAGAAGACTTTTGGACGATGTCGCTACGCTAGTGCTGACAATATTACGCTTCTAGAACGCTTCTACTACGATTTTCGACGATGTCTATATAAATCGGGGGTGTTCAAGCCTTTCTTCAGTTCTTTCCCAACTTTGAAGACGAATGGCCTAAAGCGGGTCGAAATAGTTGCCGCCGGTGCTGCGATTTTATAACGAAAATTTTACACAGACATCTCACCATGATGCTACCTCATTGCTTGTACGTTAATGGCGTTCCCACTACGTTCTTCATAAGACTTTGCCCCGTTTTATTGTGGGCCACGCACCGACTACGCTTATTTGATGCACGTTAAAAAAAACCGTGGGGAAAGCATGCAGCTTCCTGACCTAGGAGATTTCACCCCAAACCGACCACGCTCATGGTGACAATCCCGCGTTTTCCCTACGATTGGCCAAAATTTGACAAACTCTCGGCCACTTTCGAGTAGAAGAGGCGTCTTTGTGTTTTAAAAATACCAGGGTATTAGTTCTTAGCGCGGCCGTTGAAATAGGAGTACCGCAGTGACTTTAAAAAAGGACTTATATCAATGCATTTCCTTGAGCAACGTGTAGTCATCTGTTTCATGGTGCTCCGGAAGGAACCGAATGATATCCATGATGAGCTGATGGAATATTAAGGGACAATATTCTTGCCTACTCCAAAGTAAAGAAACGGGCAACTCTCTTCAAAGCTGGTTGAGAAAGCGTTTACGACCAATGAATGCAAATATTGAGATCGTGATAATGATAAAATCATTATTCCCAAAACCCATATAATGAGTTTATCACAATGTCCCATGTAGAGGCTGTGAACATGTTTTCTAGAGATAGATAATTAGCTTAGTAGGCACCTTATCTACGTTTACTACATTAATAAATGCTCGGAGGAATTTTCGCACTTTCTTCTGAACAGTTCTGAGAAAACATATATACATAAACAAATTATTAAAAGGAATCGTCAACAAGGAATATTTCAATTCCCTTAAACGGTTGCGTTTATGGCCCCCACCTCTGTTCCCCGGAAAGCACGTCTGCCGTGCATCCCCTTCCCCTCCCAACACACTCACATCGAGTGGTGAAAAGGGTATTACAAAAATAAAAAACAAAGTGGTTGAGGGAAAGGAAGAAGAGGACTACGACGAGAAAAGGAGACGCATGGACCAATTTTGACACCGCCTCAAAATCAGTAACTTTGAAGTAGTACAAACGCTTTTCATTTTTCGAGTAAAACCTGTGCCCCCTCCTCCCCACCCAATCGTATCGTTGCAGGGCCCCTGATTGGATGGATCATGCTATGCCACTGGTTATGGTTGTGTGAATATAGATATATTTCTCTTTTTACGATACTTTGCACTTGGTATTAGAATTGCCTCACTAATAAAATACATATTATAAATGATAGCTAATTATCTTCGGTTACCCAAAAGTACGGCTTGGCCGTGTTGACTGAATACGATCAATTATCATTAAAAAAATAGATTAAAAAATCAAAATTGAACCCGTTTGGAATTTGTTTTTTCGTTTAATGATTGACAAATTTTATTTATCAACATACTTCAAATGCATTATACTAAAATCAAGCTAAACAAATGCCTTTGTTATAAGCCGAAATTCGCCAGACTTTAAACATTATTTACGTCATTCATTATGTAATGTCAGTTAGATTTATATTTCGATGTTTCTATAACTTGTTCTTATTTTATGTCAACTAGTAGTTATGAATACTGAAGTCCTATGTTGAAGCATTCAATTGATAACTGAAACCTAGCCCTCAGTTTGTAATGTTAATATCTTCAGTTTTAGATACTATTTTCGTAGTTAGCTTCCTCCCATAATGTTAATTGTGTACGTCTCTTTCTATTGCAATGAAACTAAATTTAAATGCAAGATTTGTACATGCCAACCGGAAGATCTTATTTCATTTACTGGCTAACAACTATCCCTATATAATTTGGCGTTTACACAAATGTATTGAAAAACATTAGAATATAAACCTCTAGCAAATTATTTAAAAAAAGCGGAATTTATTTGTATATCCATCCTTTATAGTATCTTGCAAAACAATATTTGAGCAGCCGATACGTCTTTCACCCTTCTACAATGAAACGCAATAAAATGAGCAATGTTCATTTACCATAGCTAACCATTTGTTTACGGGAACATGGTGGTTCTGTGTTAAGCCTATGGGACCTATACAATTCAGTGGTCAACGGGTTAAACCCAACAGTGTTTTATGTTTTCATGTTTTCTCATCCGCTGGGCAAATATTTTCGCAGCTATGAATTTCTATTGTTCACCATTCAGGCCACAATGTTCATTCAAAGCCTTTCAAGAGTATTGTTATTCGGCTGGCTGCGCTGAAAGCAATTGAACAAAATTGAAAGAGTGGAATGACAAATGAAAGAACTATCGGGTCAAAGGTCATTATATAAATATTATATTGTTCCGAATGTATAAGATCAAACAGATACACATCGCCCTATTTGCTTCAATAATATGATAATAGTAATGGTAATAACTATTATGTTCGAAAAGGGAGAAAACTTGTTTGATGTTTGAAGAGGAAATCAGGGTTTGGCGATGAAAGTAATGAGATTACAATTTTAAAGTAATTGCTTTACAAATAACAATAACATTTCAAAAAGTATATTTCCTTTTTACAATATTTCTCATTGTACGCAATCATTTAAACTGTAAGTTGATTCATCTCTCTAAATTTCCCTCCAAAAGAAGGCAATTTTGATTGATATATTTTCATATTTCGCACAAACACCAACAATTTAACATTATTGCAATCAAGTTCCTACAATTATTGTACAATACTAGTATATCCCAATTTACATGAGTGAAGGACATTTTTCCCTTAAAATACTAGTGTTGTTAATTTGTTCCCACCATTCACTCCTTCTTAACTGGAGCATCCTCCTCATTTCTCTTCATAAGACCCTGGGTCTTCCTTCCCATGTTAAACCATCCTCTTCCAGATCCCATGCTTTTTTCACATGTTTATTATCTTTCCTTCCCAACACATGACCCCAGGCGCGGATCCAGGGGGGGGGGGGGGGCGAGCGGGCCTTGCCCCCAACCCCCCCCCCCCCCCCGCAAAAAAAAAAAAAAAGAGAGAGAAAAGAAAGGAAAAGAAGGGAAAGGGAAAGAGGAGAGAAAGGGAAAGAAAGAAGAGGAAGAAGAAAAGAAAAGGGGGAAGAAGGAGATCGGGGGGCCGAAAGGGCCTTGCCTCCCAGGCTGTTGACCCCCCCCCCCCCCTCCCCCCCATAAAAAAAATAAGAGAGAAGCGGAAGGAAAGGGAAAGGAAAAGAGGAGATACTGGCGTACTGATAGGGGGGGGGGGGGCTTAGTGGAAATCGAATTCAAACGTAGTTTATTTCTAATTCCACAATACGGTGGATTACAAATAATGCTAAAATTACATCATTTCCGAGATTTTCCTCACTTTTTAGTAAATTATACGTTTGTATGTGTTTGTTGGAAAATGACAAATTCCTAAATTTGCAGCCAGGCAAGAAATATGATTCTTGGGATTCCTACATGTCAGGGCCCGATGTACGGCGGGGATCGGGAGCCTCGAGCTCCCCCCCCCCCCCCCCCCCCACTTTATTTGAAAAAGTATATTAAAGAGAAATAAAATAGAATGAGAGCAAGAAAGAAAGAATACTTAACTGCCAGTGTTAACAAATAACGAGGCATCAAAATATGCTCATCTGACCGTGATTAAATGCCTAAAACCCAGGCGCGGATCCAGGATTTTCCAATAGGGGGGGGGGGGGGGGGGGGGGGGGGGGGGAGGGGGCCGGAAATTTGAAATTGCGCAGACCGTTTTTTCAAGGTCATATTAGAAGCACCATACCGGTACAATTTTTGACATTTTCATCGGGGGTGGGGCTATAGCCTCTTGCCCGCGGAAGCTTTGACCTTTCATTAGTTATTAGAGAAAGAAGAAGATTTGTTGTACCATTTTCGACTCGTATTCCTTGTCTGAATTCAGTTTTCCCCCTCCCGCGCAAGGCGCAGAAGCTTTGACCTTCATTAAATTTTTAGAGAAAGAAGACTATTCGTTGTACCGTTCTCGACTCTTAATACTTGTCTGAATTCAGTTTCTCCTCTCCCGCGCAAAGCGCCGAAGCTTTACGTTTCATTAAATTATTAGAGAAAGAAGACTATTCGTTGTACCGTTCTCAATTTTAATCCCTGTCTGAGTTGGTTTTCCCCCTCCCGCGCGAAGCGCAGAAGCTTTGACGTTTCATTAAATTATTAGAGAAAGAAGATGATTCATTTTACCATTCTCGACTCCCAATCCTTGTCTGAATTCAGTTGCCCCCTTCACGAGCGATGCGCGGAAGCTTTGACATTTCATTAAATTATTAGAGAAAGAAGATGATTCATTTTACCATTCTCGACTCTTAATACTTGTCTGAATTCAGTTTCTCTTCTCCCGCGCAAAGCGCCGAAGCTTTACGTTTCATTAAATTATTAGAGAAAAAAGACTATTCGTTGTAGCGTTCTCGATTTTAATCCCTGTCTGAATTCAGTTTCTCCTCTCCCGCGCAAAGCGCCGAAGCTTTACGTTTCATTAAATTATTAGAGAAAGAAGACTATTCGTTGTACCGTTCTCAATTTTAATCCCTGTCTGAGTTGGTTTTCCCCCTCCCGCGCGAAGCGCAGAAGCTTTGACGTTTCATTAAATTATTAGAGAAAGAAGATGATTCATTTTACCATTCTCGACTCCCAATCCTTGTCTGAATTCAGTTGCCCCCTTCACGAGCGATGCGCGGAAGCTTTGACATTTCATTAAATTATTAGAGAAAGAAGATGATTCATTTTACCATTCTCGACTCTTAATACTTGTCTGAATTCAGTTTCTCTTCTCCCGCGCAAAGCGCCGAAGCTTTACGTTTCATTAAATTATTAGAGAAAAAAGACTATTCGTTGTAGCGTTCTCGATTTTAATCCCTGTCTGAATTGGTTTTCCCCCTCCCGCGCGAAGCGCAGAAGCTTTGACGTTTCATTAAATTACTAGAGAAAGAAGACGATTCGTTGTAAAATTCTCGACTCTTAATCCTTGTTTGAATGCAGTTTCCCCCCTCTCGTGCGAAGCGTGGAAGCTTTGACCTTTCATTAATTAAAGAAGACTATTCGTTGTACCGTTCTCGACTCTTAATCCTTGTCTGAATTCAGTTTTCCCCTTCTCGCGCGAAACGTGGAAGCTTTGAACTTTCATTAATTAAAGAAGACGATTCGTTGTACCATTCTCGACTATTAATCCTTGTCTGAATTCAGCTTCCTCCCGCCCGAGCGAAGCCCGGAAGTTTTGCCCTTTCATTAATTATTAGAGAAAGAAGATTTGTTGTACCATTCTCGACTCTTAATTATTACTTGACTGAACTCAGCCCCCCACCCCCTCCTGCGCAAAGCGCGGAAGCTTTGACGTTTTATTAAATTATAAGGGAAAGGAGATTATTCGTTGTTCCATTCTCGACTCTTAATCCTTATCTAAATTCAGTTTTCCCCTGCCCGCGCGTAGCGCGTAAGCTTTGACGGTTCATTAAATTATTAGAGGAGGAAGACGAATCGTTTTACCATTCTCGTCTCTTAATCCTTGTTTGAATTCAGTTTTCCCCTCCCGCGCGAAGCGCGGAAACGTTGACGTTTCATTAAATTATTAGAGAAAGAAGATGATTCATTTTACCATTCTCGACTCCCAATCCTTGTCTGAATTCAGTTGCCCCCTTCTCGCGCGAAGCGTGGAAGCTTTGACATTTCATTAATTAAAGAAGACGATTCGTTGTACCATTCTCGACTCTTAATCCTTGTCTGAATTCAGTTTTCCCCTTCTCGCGCGAAGCGTGGAAGCTTTGACCTTTCATTAATTAAAGAAGACGAATCGTTTTACCATTCTCGTCTTTTAATCCTTGTTTGAATTCAGTTTTCCCCCTCCCGCGCGAAGCGCGGAAACGTTGACGTTTCATTAAATTATTAGAGAAAGAAGATGATTCATTTTACCATTCTCGACTCCCAATCCTTGTCTGAATTCAGTTGCCCCCTTCACGAGCGATGCGCGGAAGCTTTGACATTTCATTAAATTATTAGAGAACGAAAACAATTCGTTGTTCCATTCTCGACTTTTAATACTTTTCTGAATTCAGTTTCTCCCCTCCCGCGCAAAGCGCCGAAGCTTTACTTTTCATTAAATAATTAGAAAAAGAAGACTATTCGTTGTACCGTTCTCGATTTTAATCCCTGTCTGAATTAGTTTTCCCCCTCCCGCGCGAAGCGCAGAAGCTTTGACGTTTCATTAAATTACTAGAGAAAGAAGACGATTCGTTGTAAAATTCTCGACTCTTAATCCTTGTTTGAATGCAGTTTCCCCCCTCTCGTGCGAAGCGTGAAAGCTTTGACCTTTCATTAATTAAAGAAGACTATTCTTTGTACCGTTCTCGACTCTTAATCCTTGTCTGAATTCAGTTTTCTCCTTCTCGCGCGAAGCGTGGAAGCTTTGAACTTTCATTAATTAAAGAAGAAGATTCGTTGTAGCATTCTCGACTTTTAATCCTTGTCTAAATTCAGTTTCCTCCCGCCCGCGCGAAGCGCGGAAGCTTTGCCCTTTCATTAATTATTAGAGAAAGAAGATTTGTTGTACCATTCTCGACTCTTAATTATTACTTGACTGAACTCAGCCCCCCACCCCCTCCTGCGCAAAGCGCGGAAGCTTTGACGGTTCATTAAATTATTAGAGGAAGAAGACGAATCGTTTTACCATTCTCGTCTTTTAATCCTTGTTTGAATTCAGTTTTCCCCCTCCCGCGCGAAGCGCGGAAACGTTGACGTTTCATTAAATTACTAGAGAAAGAAGACGATTCGTTGTAAAATTCTCGACTCTTAATCCTTGTTTGAATGCAGTGTCCCCCCTCTCGTGCGAAGCGTGGAAGCTTTGACCTTTCATTAATTAATGAAGACTATTCGTTGTACCGTTCTCGACTCTTAATCCTTGTCTGAATTCTGTTTTCCCATTTTCGCGCGAAACGTGGAAGCTTTGAACTTTCATTAATTAAAGAAGACGATCCGTTGTACCATTGTCGACTATTAATCCTTGTCTGAATTCAGTTTCCTCCCGCCCGCGCGAAGCGCGGAAGTTTTGCCCTTTCATTAATTATTAGAGAAAGAAGATTTGTTGTACCATTCTCGACTCTTAATTATTACTTGACTGAACTCAGCTCCCCACCCCCTCCTGCGCAAAGCGCGGAAGCTTTGACGTTTTATTAAATTATAAGGGAAAGGAGATTATTCGTTGTTCCATTCTCGACTCTTAATCCTTATCTAAATTCAGTTTTCCCCTGCCCGCGCGTAGCGCGTAAGCTTTGACGGTTCATTAAATTATTAGAGGAGGAAGACGAATCGTTTTACCATTCTCGTTTCTTAATCCTTGTTTGAATTCAGTTTTCCCCTCCCGCGCGAAGCGCGGAAACGTTGACGTTTCATTAAATTATTAGAGAAAGAAGATGATTCATTTTACCATTCTCGACTCCCAATCCTTGTCTGAATTCAGTTGCCCCCTTCTCGCGCGAAGCGTGGAAGCTTTGACATTTCATTAATTAAAGAAGACGATTCGTTGTACCATTCTCGACTCTTAATCCTTGTCTGAATTCAGTTTTCCCCTTCTCGCGCGAAGCGTGGAAGCTTTGACCTATCATTAATTAAAGAAGACGAATCGTTTTACCATTCTCGTCTTTTAATCCTTGTTTGAATTCAGTTTTCCCCCTCCCGCGCGAAGCGCGGAAACGTTGACGTTTCATTAAATTATTAGAGAAAGAAGATGATTCATTTTACCATTCTCGACTCCCAATCCTTGTCTGAATTCAGTTGCCCCCTTCACGAGCGATGCGCGGAAGCTTTGACATTTCATTAAATTATTAGAGAACGAAAACAATTCGTTGTTCCATTCTCGACTCTTAATACTTTTCTGAATTCAGTTTCTCCCCTCCCGCGCAAAGCGCCGAAGCTTTACTTTTCATTAAATAATTAGAAAAAGAAGACTATTCATTGTACCGTTCTCGATTTTAATCCCTGTCTGAATTAGTTTTCCCCCTCCCGCGCGAAGCGCAGAAGCTTTGACGTTTCATTAAATTACTAGAGAAAGAAGACGATTCGTTGTAAAATTCTCGACTCTTAATCCTTGTTTGAATGCAGTTTCCCCCCTCTCGTGCGAAGCGTGAAAGCTTTGACCTTTCATTAATTAAAGAAGACTATTCTTTGTACCGTTCTCGACTCTTAATCCTTGTCTGAATTCAGTTTTCTCCTTCTCGCGCGAAGCGTGGAAGCTTTGAACTTTCATTAATTAAAGAAGAAGATTCGTTGTACCATTCTCGACTTTTAATCCTTGTCTAAATTCAGTTTCCTCCCGCCCGCGCGAAGCGCGGAAGCTTTGCCCTTTCATTAATTATTAGAGAAAGAAGATTTGTTGTACCATTCTCGACTCTTAATTATTACTTGACTGAACTCAGCCCCCCACCCCCTCCTGCGCAAAGCGCGGAAGCTTTGACGTTTCATTAAATTATAAGGGAAAGGAGATTATTCGTTGTTCCATTCTCGACTCTTAATCCTTATCTAAATTCAGTTTTCCCCTGCCCGCGCGTAGCGAGTAAGCTTTGACGGTTCATTAAATTATTAGAGGAAGAAGACGAATCGTTTTACCATTCTCGTCTTTTAATCCTTGTTTGAATTCAGTTTTCCCCCTCCCGCGCGAAGCGCGGAAACGTTGACGTTTCATTAAATTATTAGAGAAAGAAGATGATTCATTTTACCATTCTCGACTCCCAATCCTTGTCTGAATTCAGTTGCCCCCTTCACGAGCGATGCGCGGAAGCTTTGACATTTCATTAAATTATTAGAGAACAGGGGGCCGGAAATTTGAAAATTGCGCAGACCGTTTTTTCAAGGTCATATTAGAAGCACCATACCGGTACAATTTTTGACATTTTCATCGGGGGGGGGGGGGGGGGGGGCTATAGCCTCTTGCCCGCGGAAGCTTTGACCTTTCATTAGTTATTAGAGAAAGAAGAAGATTTGTTGTACCATTTTCGACTCGTATTCCTTGTCTGAATTCAGTTTTCCCCCTCCCGCGCAAGGCGCAGAAGCTTTGACCTTCATTAAATTTTTAGAGAAAGAAGACTATTCGTTGTACCGTTCTCGACTCTTAATCCTTGTCTGAATTCAGTTTTCCCCTTCTCGCGCGAAGCGTGGAAGCTTTGACCTTTCATTAATTAAAGGAGACGATTCGTTGTACCATTCTCGACTCATAATCCTTGTCTGAATTCAGTTTCATCCCGCCCGCGCGAAGCGCGGAAGCTTTGCCCTTTCATTAATTATTAGAGAAAGAAGATTTGTTGTACCATTCTCGACTCTTAATTATTACTTGACTGAACTCAGCCCCCCACCCCCTCCTGCGCAAAGCGCGGAAGCTTTGACGTTTTATTAAATTATAAGGGAAAGGAGATTATTCGTTGTTCCATTCTCGACTCTTAATCCTTATCTAAATTCAGTTTTCCCCTGCCCGCGCGTAGCGCGTAAGCTTTGACGGTTCATTAAATTATTAGAGGAAGAAGACGAATCGTTTTACCATTCTCGTCTCTTAATCCTTGTTTGAATTTAGTTTTCCCCTCTCCCGCGCGAAGCGCGGAAACGTTGACGTTTCATTAAAATATTAGAGAAAGAAGATGATTCATTTTACCATTCTCGACTCCCAATCCTTGTCTGAATTCAGTTGCCCCTTCACGAGCGATGCGCGGAAGCTTTGACATTTCATTAAATTATTAGAGAAAGAAGATGATTCATTTTACCATTCTCGACTCTTAATACTTGTCTGAATTCAGTTTCTCCTCTCCCGCGCAAAGCGCCGAAGCTTTACGTTTCATTAAATTATTAGAGAAAGAAGACTATTCGTTGTAGCATTCTCGACTATTAATCCTTGTCTGAATTCAGTTTCCTCCCGCCCGCGCGAAGCGCGGAAGCTTTGCCCTTTCATTAATTATTAGAGAAAGAAGATTTGTTGTACCATTCTCGACTCTTAATTATTACTTGACTGAACTCAGCCCCCCCACCCCCTCCTGCGCAAAGCGCGGAAGCTTTGACGTTTTATTAAATTATAAGGGGAAGGAGATTATTCGTTGTACCGTTCTCGATTTTAATCCCTGTCTGAATTGGTTTTCCCCCTCCTGCGCGAAGCGCAGAAGCTTTGACGTTTTATTAAATTACTAGAGAAAGAAGACGATTCGTTGTAGAATTCTCGACTCTTAATCCTTGTTTGAATGCAGTTTCCCCCCTCTCGTGCGAAGCGTGGAAGCTTTGACCTTTCATTAATTAATGAAGACTATTCGTTGTACCGTTCTCGACTCTTAATCCTTGTCTGAATTCAGTTTTCCCCTTCTCGCGCGAAGCGTGGAAGCTTTGAACTTTCATTAATTAAAGAAGACGATTCGTTGTACCATTCTCGACTATTAATCCTTGTCTGAATTCAGTTTCCTCCCGCCCGCGCGAAGCGCAGAAGCTTTGCCCTTTCATTAATTATTAGAGAAAGAAGATTTGTTGTACCATTCTCGACTCTTAATTATTACTTGACTGAACTCAGCCCCCCACCCCCTCCTGCGCAAAGCGCGGAAGCTTTGACGTTTTATTAAATTATAAGGGAAAGGAGATTATTCGTTGTTCCATTCTCGACTCTTAATCCTTATCTAAATTCAGTTTTCCCCTGCCCGCGCGTAGCGCGTAAGCTTTGACGGTTCATTAAATTATTAGAGGAAGAAGACGAATCGTTTTACCATTCTCGTCTCTTAATCCTTGTTTGAATTCAGTTTTCCCCCTCCCGCGCGAAGCGCGGAAACGTTGACGTTTCATTAAATTATTAGAGAAAGAAGATGATTCATTTTACCATTCTCGACTCCCAATCCTTGTCTGAATTCAGTTGCCCCCTTCTCGCGCGAAGCGTGGAAGCTTTGACCTTTCATTAATTAAAGAAGACGATTCATTGTACCATTCTCGACTCTTAATCCTTGTCTGAATTCAGTTTTCCCCTTCTCGCGCGAAGCGTGGAAGCTTTGACCTTTCATTAATTAAAGAAGACGAATCGTTTTACCATTCTCGTCTTTTAATCCTTGTTTGAATTCAGTTTCCCCCCTCCCGCGCAAATCGCGGAAACGTTGACGTTTCATTAAATTATTAGAGAAAGAAGATGATTCATTTTACCATTCTCGACTCCCAATCCTTGTCTGAATTCAGTTGCCCCCTTACGAGCGATGCGCGGAAGCTTTGACATTTCATTAAATTATTAGAAAACGAAAACAATTCGTTGTTCCATTCTCGACTCTTAATACTTTTCTGAATTCAGTTTCTTCCCTCCCGCGCAAAGCGCCTAAGCTTTACGTTTCATTAAATTATTAGAGAAAGAAGACTATTCGTTGTACCGTTCTCGATTTTAATCCCTGTCTGAATTGGTTATCCCCCTCCCGCGCGAAGCGCAGAAGCTTTGACGTTTCATTAAATTACTAGAGAAAGAAGACGATTCGTTGTAAAATTCTCGACTCTTAATCCTTGTTTGAATGCAGTTTCCCCCCTCTCGTGCGAAGCGTAGAAGCTTTGACCTTTCATTAATTAAAGAAGACTATTCGTTGTACCGTTCTCGACTCTTAATCCTTGTCTGAATTCAGTTTTCCCCTTCTCGCGCGAAGCGTGGAAGCTTTGAACTTTCATTAATTAAAGAAGACGATTCGTTGTACCATTCTCGTCTCTTAATCCTTGTTTGAATTCAGTTTTCCCCCTCCCGCGCGAAGCGCGGAAACGTTGACGTTTCATTAAATTATTAGAGAAAGAAGACGATTCGTTGTACCATTCTCGACTCTTAATCCTTGTCTGAATTCAGTTTTCTCCCGCCCGCGCGAAGCGCGGAAGCTTTGCCCTTTCATTAATTACTAGAGAAAGAAGATTTGTTGTACCATTCTCGACTCTTAATTATTACTTGACTGAACTCAGCCCCCACCCCCTCCTGCGCAAAGCGCGGAAGCTTTGACGGTTCATTAAATTATTAGAGGAAGAAGACGAATCGTTTTACCATTCTCGTCTTTTAATCCTTGTTTGAATTCAGTTTTCCCCCCTCCCGCGCGAAGCGCGGAAACGTTGACGTTTCATTAAATTATTAGAGAAAGAAGATGATTCATTTTACCATTCTCGACTCCCAATCCTTGTCTGAATTCAGTTGCCCCCTTTACGAGCGATGCGCGGAAGCTTTGAAATTTCATTAAATTATTAATTAGAGAACGAAAACAATTCGTTGTTCCATTCTCGACTCTTAATACTTTTCTGAATTTAGTTTCTCCCCTCCCGCGCAAAGCGCCGAAGCTTTACGTTTCATTAAATTATTAGAGAAAGAAGATGATTCGTTGTACAGTTCTCGATTTTAATCCCTGTCTGAATTGGTTTTCCCCCTCCCGCGCGAAGCGCAGAAGCTTTGACGTTTCATTAAATTACTAGAGAAAGAAGACGATTCGTTGTAAAATTCTCGACTCTTAATCCTTGTTTGAATGCAGTTTCCCCCCTCTCGTGCGAAGCGTGGAAGCTTTAACCTTTCATTAATTAAAGAAGACTATTCGTTGTACCGTTCTCGACTCTTAATCCTTGTCTGAATTCAGTTTTCCCCTTCTCGCGCGAAGCGTGGAAGCTTTGAACTTTCATTAATTAAAGAAGACGATTCGTTGTACCATTCTCGTCTCTTAATCCTTGTTTGAATTCAGTTTTCCCCCTCCCGCGCGAAGCGCGGAAACGTTGACGTTTCCTTAAATTATTAGAGAAAGAAGACGATTTGTTGTACCATTCTCGACTCTTAATCCTTGTCTGAATTCAGTTTTCTCCCGCCCGCGCGAAGCGCGGAAGCTTTGCCCTTTCATTAATTACTAGAGAAAGAAGATTTGTTGTACCATTCTCGACTCTTAATTATTACTTGACTGAACTCAGCCCCCACCCCCCTCCTGCGCAAAGCGCGGAAGCTTTGACGGTTCATTAAATTATTAGAGGAAGAAGACGAATCGTTTTACCATTCTCGTCTTTTAATCCTTGTTTGAATTCAGTTTTCCCCCTCCCGCGCGAAGCGCGGAAACGTTGACGTTTCATTAAATTATTAGAGAAAGAAGATGATTCATTTTACCATTCTCGACTCCCAATCCTTGTCTGAATTCAGTTGCCCCCTTTACGAGCGATGCGCGGAAGCTTTGACATTTCATTAAATTATTAATTAGAGAACGAAAACAATTCGTTGTTCCATTCTCGACTCTTAATACTTTTCTGAATTTAGTTTCTCCCCTCCCGCGCAAAGCGCCGAAGCTTTACGTTTCATTAAATTATTAGAGAAAGAAGATGATTCGTTTTTCCATTCTCGACTCTTAATCCTTTTTTGAATTCAGTTACCCCCTCCTGCGCTTTGCGCGAAAGCTTAACGTTTCATTAAATTATTAGAGAAAGAAAACGATTCGTTGTACCGTTCTCGGCTCTTAATCCTTGTCTGAAATAAGTTCCCGCCCCCCCCCCCCCCCCCTCCAGCGCAAAGCGCGGAAGCTTTGACGTTTTATTAAATTATAAGGGAAAGGAGATTATTCGTTGTTCCATTGTCGACTCTTAATCCTTATCTAAATTCAGTTTTCCCCTGCCCGCGCGTAGTGCGTTAGCTTTGAAGGTTCATTAAATTATTAGAGGAAGAAGACGAATTGTTTTACCATTCTCGTCTCTTAATCCTTGTTTGAATTCAGTTTTCCCCCTCCCGCGCGAAACGCGGAAACGTTGACGTTTCATTACAATTTTAGAGAAAGAAGATGATTCGTTTTACCATTTTCGACTCCCAATCCTTGTCTCAATTCAGTTGCCCCCTTCCCGAGCGATGCGCGGAAGCTTTGACATTTCATTAAATTGTAAGAGAACGAAGACGATTTTTTGTACCGTTCTCGACTTGTCAGAATTTTCAAAAATGTTTCTTTGTCAGCTCCTTTTTCGTCCTATGTCCTCTTACTGCCCCTACCGCCCCTGCCTACGCACCTGCTTTAAAGGGAAAATGGAACAATCATGATTGTGATAGCATACAATTAAATTAGTAGAAATGAAAGGAAAAAAAAAGATCTATTACACCAACCATGGATAAATCACGGCCGGGAGCGTCATAGTTTTGTGTTATCGGGCGAGGGCCGGGGCGTACCGACCAAGCGAGATTTTGCAATGTTGAATGCTGAAATTATGCATTCTAGAAAATCCCTGATTCAATTATGTACGTTCTTTCCGCTATATTTCTTGCTAGCTATATTTCCAAATTTCCTGGGGGACGTGTCCCCCTATCGGGCCCAGGATTGCCGCCCCTGTCATGATTACTACCAACATGAGTTCAAATACAAGCACAAGCGAGTTGGTATGAGCTGAATCCAAATGAAGGGTAAAATAAGAGTTTTGAAGCGACCCTACCGTTAATTTAAAATTTGACTGTTGAGTATATAACTTCTATTTAAAAGACATCCAAAATATGGTGCCCTTTTCAAATTTCTCACTAAAGAGTGATGACCGCAGGGGCTGTTCACTTTGAATCCGCGGCTTGAGATTTTATGCGGCCGGCCTGGCCCCCCTCTATTCAATAACGTTTGCCAAGCCTTCTGGAATGACCCCAAATCTCCCGATTACAGTTTTCCCTTATTCGTCGTTACTGTCACCTAGCCCCATTTCCTTCCCCCCCCCCCTTTCTCACCCGACTTTTTTTTTCCTCACCCCCCCCCCCCCCCACCCACTCAGTGTTATCTAGGGTACGCACATGTATGTTCCCTCTCTTTGGAAGCTATCTCCGGTGTGTAAAGTGCAGTACGAGCCGGATGTTTGTGTATTACGTGCCGGACTTTGTTGCGTGAAAAGTAACTCTTAATCGGAAATTTTGGGAACATAAATTCGTGAAAAGGGGGAACCTGAATTCAGACAAGGATTCAGAGGCGAGAACGGTAATATCAATCTTTTATGATTTAATGAAACGTAAAAGCTTCCGCGCTTCACGCGGGATAGAGGGGGGGAACTTAATTCCGACGAGGATTATTTTCGAGAGCGGTACAACGAATCGTCTTCTTTCTCTAATGATGTAATGAAAATTAAAAGCTTCCGCGCTTCGCGCGGGAGTGGGGAACCTAAATTCAGACGAGGATTAAGAGTTGAGAACTGAACAGCAAATCGTCTTTTTTCTCTGATAATCTTATGAAACTTTAAAGCTTCCGCGCTTCGCGCGGGAGGGGGGAGGGGACCTGAATTCAGACGAGGATTAAGAGTCGAGAACGGTACAACGAATCGCCTTCTTTCTTCAATAGTTTAATGAAATGTCAAAGCTTCCGCGCTTCGCGCAGGAGGGGGGAGAATCTAAATTCAGACGAGGATTATTTTCGAAAACGGTACAACGAATCGTCTTTTTTCTCTAATGATTTAAGGAAACTTAAAAGCTTCAGCTTCATTTCAGGGGGGGGGGGGCCTGAATTCAGACGAGAATTTAGAGTCAAGAACTCTACAACGAATCGTCTTCTTTCTCTAATAATTTAATAAATCCTAAACAAATTCGCGCTTCGTGCGAGAGGGAAAAAAACTAAATTCAGACGAGAATTATTTTCGAGAACGGTACAAAGAACCGTCTTCTTTTTCTAATAATTAAATGAAACGTCAAAGCTTCCGCGTTTCGCGGAGGAGGGAGGGGGAAACTCGCCCCTCCCTGCACGGACCCCCCCCCCCCCCCCCCCCGCACTACGTCACTGTTGGTCACCATTACGTACGCTGTATGATAGCTGCCACCGGGATTATCTCTACAAATATTTGACTCGCATAATTTCAAATTTGGGCCCGCCCCCCCCCTAAGAAATCCTGGATCCGCGCCTGCATGACCCATCCACCTCAGTTCACCTCTCTTGATCACTGCCACCACAGTTTCTTCCAGATCAAACCTTTTCTTTAGCTCATATGTGTTCTTTTTATCAGACACTTTCACACCACACATCTTCTTTAAATTAACGATGTAAATCTGGCAACAGTCTCGAGGCTAACATCCCACGAGCACGATATGACTCTTTATGGAGGAGGTCATAACTGAAGAACGTCTCTAATACGGCCCAGTAACAAAATGAAATAATATCGCCGCTTCCATTTCACACGAAGAATACCAAATAAAATGATATTGGTTATAAACTCGTTAGATAATATAAGCGTCTTATAAGAAATTCATTATCTTTCTTTCCTTTCTAATGACAGTAATAAATATGAAATCTAAGCAAAGTGCATTAAAACTAAACCGGAGATATGATGGTTTTCCAAAAAAATAAAAAAAATAATGAATTATATTAAAACTCTTCTATTTAAATGGACTTGTATCCGATAACGGCACCTGGGATGGGACAAACACAATAATATGATAACTGTTGTATGTACAAATCTGAAATAGAGAGAGAGAACAAAATAATGAAGTATCAGATAGATTGATTGACTAGATGCTTTTATTCATATTCCTTACACAGTTATCAAAGCATAATACATTTTACAAAACATTTATTTAAGTAATATGGAATCATAAATCCTGAATCACAGTTTTTACCGCAGGAAAAATTGTTCTGTAAATCATCAACATGAACAAGTGAACCCACTTTAAAGATGGGCTTGTTACGTGAAGTTTCAACTACTGACTTAATATACAAAAAACAAACAGAATACCCATACACTAGACTGTTTCATTAAAGATATAATCAAAATGCTTAATGTTACTGCTTAAAGAGGAAGGGAGAAACAAAAAAAGAGAGGAGGGAAGACAGGAGAGGAAAACACAACGGTAGGTAGGTAGATAGATATATTAGGTGGGTAGGTAGATGGATAGAGAGAGGGAAAGAAAGAGGAATATACTAAGGACTACATTATACACGATCTTCATTATATAATTTGAGCACTACAGAGTAGAGATAAAGAAAAAAGAGAGCGTATGGTGAGCTTCATTTACCCTTACATTTATTTATTTCTTCCTATCAGTAAGGTTTATAACATTATCTAGTTTGAGTATAATAACGAGATAAGAATAAGTAAACAATTTTATGGAGTAAATGTACAGGCATATATTTTACAGCATATATTAGAACATGTAAACGACAACCCACAGCAAGCGATTTTATTGTGAATCATCTAAGATTATTACAATTTAAAACCGATTTCTATTAATAAAAACAAACAACATCAATAACACAAACTAACATCGTTAGTCTTTTAGGGATGAACATAAGCATGAGATGCGTTTCACAATTATTTTTTTTTAAATTGAAAAGAAACTCAACGACATAACATAGTACAGTAAATGGATGTATACAGAACAAGGTAAAATATAACATAACACAATATAAAACAGCACAACCCCAAAACAATGCCTCACTCTAGTCAGTTAAGGCTCACCCTGACATGCATCAAGGTTATATATCATATAATAAAACCGGGAATCGACTCGTCAAGGAGATGATCCACTGAAATACAGTAATATTAACAATATAAAAAACTGATTACAATAAAGAAGTATACATTTATTAAATGCAAGAGGGTCAAAGTTCTACAAGAAAGAAAGTGATCATTTCCTAAAGTGGGAGCTCATTTACCCTTCTTCTCTGCTCTTGAATTTTATATTCAAATTTGTGTTTCATTTTTGCGAAAAAAAGAAAACTTAATTTTACCTCATGAAATCTACAGTCAATTATATAAAACGTGAGATAGACAGATGGATAGATAACTGGTTTATTAATGAAAAACATTATTGCGGCATAGCCGAATTGCGATGAGTTTAAAAATATTCCTTTCAAAAATGACATAAATACATTTGTAAAAACGTTTAAAATACATTGGGAAATATAAATTCAAAAAACATATTGCATATATTCAAACTGCATCAAAAAATGATATTTTTGTTTATATGATAATACATACATCATGCCTGCCACCAATATCAATACCAAATATATGAGAAAACTTAAAGTACAATGTTGTCTCCTTCGTCATATTATCAATATCATCTGCAAGCTTTTTCCACCTTGGAGCAACAACTGTTCATTTACAAAACATATTAATCAAGGTTTGAGGAAGCTCCTGACAGAAATAACACAAAGGACTATCCCCTCTTCCAATTTTATATAAACATGAGTTTAGGGGTATGGCATTATGAAACATTTTAAAATAAAAAGAACTTAACTGAGTTTCTACAGTGTATTTGAAGTTATTCGTATGTATAACAGACCATTTAATTTAATCTCCATCCAAACCAAGCCACTCTTCCCAATTGTTACCAATTTTGGCCTGTAATGATTTCTCTTTGTTACGTGGTACCGAATTAAACTATAAACAAACATAATTTACAATGTTCCATTCGTAATTAATTTGTACTACTCTATCTTTGCACGAGCTTTACACCAAGCATTTTGGTTATATTTGCCAGAATATGGACCAAACAATCAAAATATTGGTGCAGTGACCTCTGTTTTCAGAACTCTGTGCACAGTCGAAACCGGCAAAATGGTTAAGTAATTGTGCACTTTTTTGGATAAAAACTTTACATCTGGGATGTAAATAGATATTTTGATACTGAACAATTCAGGATATAGAGCGACTTGAAGCTTGACCCTGGGGCTTGTTGTGCCCATACAGAAAATGAAGGTACTACCGAGTATTAGGCCTTCCTTGTTCATCAAATCTAGGTTACTTTGAGTTTAGTTTTGATATGTTGATTATCATACCACATTACAGGACCTCAACATTCGGAAAAGTGCTTTATATGTATCTTAATACAATGAAACCTGTTTACAAATACCATCAAAGGAGACCACTAAGGTGCTTTTACAGGCAGGTGGTCTATTTACAGGTTCCTTTATTACATGTTTCAATGCGAAACCATTTTTGTAAGGGAAACAAAAAATGTAGTCTTTGTAGACAGGTGGTATTTATATCCAGGTGGTCACTAAAGCAATTATGATCAGTCAAACAACTTGTCTTTGAAATCAACAAAATGTGTTACGCAGGTGCCCAGTATGACATCAAATAAAGGCCCAAAAGGCCGCAAAATATTGTTTTGATCCTTGATTCCACCTCATAAATGGTAGACTACAACTTTGAAATCAACTTCCCATGAAACTTCAGGATGACAATTCGTGTTTAATTTCATTTGCTTATCATCAAGATTATCCACAACATGAACATGTCCTTAGCTTAACTTTATTCAAGTTTAGAAGGTAAGGAACTTTTAAATACATAAGAGGGTCGTCAAATTCATCATGGCCGTCGGAGAGATATGAGCTGTGACTATTTACATTTACAAGTTTCCGCTGAATATGTATGCTCTTATCTTTTTATAAAACAAAAGTTTGGTTAGCTATACATTTTAGCATACAAAACAGGTTAGTGTAGAATTTAAGACCTTTCATATCTGATTGTAGAACTATATATGAACTAAACACCTGAATATGAAGATGAAGCATATACAAAACTTGTATAGCAAGATTTTCATTTCAAAGTATACAATGATCATACACAAATCAAATACATGCATTGATGCATTATACTGTTCTCTTTTAGCTCTGAGGCTATAATGATTTTTTTTTGCAATTTTTTTCTCTCACAAAACCCCACAATGACTTGAAAGTACAACCTAAACATCATAAGATTGTAAGATGCCAATAAACTGCTATATCGAAAGCAATTTGTAATGAATAAAGAAACCGTGCATCCATAATCCATCAGGATGTGAGCTCTTCTCTACCATCCTTGATGTTTGATTGCCAAATCGCAACCAAAATCTTCAATGCAAGAGCCATTTTAAGACTTTTGCAGGATTTTTCAAATTGTTTGCGATCGAAAATGAGCAACTGCTTTACATAGATTAAAAAAAAAATTAAATTAAAATCAAAGTTCAATAAATTATATTGGCACAAAGATATATTGTCGGCTTTTAGGGGCTATTTTGGTCTTAATTGGCATATGAAGAGCTCAGCTCAGCTCAAAAAAAAAAATGTATTTATCAAAATTAGTTTATGTGCATTAATGTACGCATTTCCAGTACCATCATACACTGACACTTCCAAAACGCTGTTTAAACAAAAAATTAACAAATGGCATTTTAAAATCAGTTCGGTTTCAAAAGGTACTATATCCATTCAAGTTATGCATTGTAACCTCCAAACAGTATGCAATATTGCCGGTTTCAAAAAGTACTACAACCACACAAATTATATAAACATACATTCATGAACAATATTTGTGCAGACGTAGATTTTTTTAGGAGTGTTTTGTATAACTTGTATTATACGAAAGTTTAATCAACCAAAGTATTATTCCAAACTGACAGTGCTAACTATGATCGTGTTTTTCTCGGAACTTGGATTTATGGATGTAGTACCATTCGGAACCGAACTCTTCGTATACGCAACATCTTAAAGTTTGAGTGACAAAATTAAACACATTTTACTCGTAGCAAGCAATTCAGGGATTTATTCATATATTTATATACGGAGTATTGATATCAAACGGGCTCCCTTAGAACTTGCCAACATTTTGAGACCAGGGAATTTTACACAATATAAATTTATAATATTATTTCATATAAATGGTTATGAACAAAATACATTTTGCTGGACCATTTCTGAAAAAAAGATGAGCACAACAGACCCAATGGCCAGAAAAGTTAACCTTAAAAACTTATCTGCATGGCAAATGTTATTCTTTTATTTTGTTAAAGTGTACAATCCTACCATATCCAGCACCATACTGCACCATACTGCTGGACTATTCATTCTCTGCTATTCTCTGGAATTTAGGAAGAAAATATATTTTCTTCGAAATCGTCTGTTGAACAATCACTGGACATTGCTTGCGTTTCTTTATTGCGGCAATACCCCGAACTTTTCCTGTTACCTGGAGAAGAAAAAAATAGAATCGGTGAATTATGAAAGCGATAAGTGCGTGTTTTTGTTATTTTAAAATACATCAAACGCATCAAATTGTTTGAACTTATCATAATAAGATATACATTAATAAATTTTTAATCTTAACATAATTTAGACTGAACCAATGGTGATATTTTCAGCTATAATCAAAATAGCGGATTGCCGCTATAACTGGACCAGCCATGACGACAGGGCTTACGTACGAACTTGTGCCATCACTTGTTATGAAATATGGACATTAAATATTTCATTTAATTATAAGCCTTTCGAATCTTCTGACTAAATTCCCTAAACATTTTGCAGATTAGAGGATGATTAATTAAAAGAAAGATTTTATGAAAGCCATTGCCTATAATTTGTTTTTATTTAATGACATGTCACTTTCCCTTTAACTATTTTTTTTGTAAATGATATGTTATCTCCTTCCTCATAAATTTACATTACAAGAAATTATCACAATAATTAATATAAAACAAAATCTTCGATACAAGATATTTCATGAATTACATCAATCAATGAACAACATAGAAAAATATCAGATTATACATGATATACATTTTCCTTTCGTATAACAGTTTAAAATCAAAATAACAGTAGAGGAAGATTTGAAGTTACATAGTCCTACCCTATCACACACTCTCACACCAACAAACTAATGACACCCCCACCCCCTCTCTAGCACCCCCACACTATAACACATGGTGGCACATGAATACACTCTCTGTCGGTAGGGCTTGGCAAACACTATTACGACTGAATTAAGTTTTTAAATAACCTGAAATAATTTGTTTCCCAATCCCTGAGGTCATAAGCTTTCCATTGATATAGAGTTATATTTTGTATAGAAGAATTACTTTAAGGTGTTTGAGTGTGAGCATTGTTCGTATGGGCGGTTGCATGCATATGTGCGTGTTGCGTGTGTGCGTGTTCGACTTATTCCATTTCCATTAGGGAAAATCGATCCGATTATTTTAACAATGAAGACTTTTTGATTAAAGGAAAAGTTATATTTAAGATGGATTTGTATAACCGGAATATTTGTCAATTAGATCAATTTTTTGGTGAAAATAGTAGTTCGATCAAAAGCCCACTTTTTAAAGTTTGGGTTTAAGTATAAATTACATTCTAGATATTTGGATTATGTTTCAAACAGTGGTGCAAATTGGAAAATATGGCGGAACATAACTGGTACATGATAGATATAAATAAATATACAATTCAGTTAAATTTTTCTGGACAAATAATATGTATCTTCGAGGAAGATTTACGAATATTGTGTAACAAATCTACATTTATTTAGCTTACACATACGAGATGGCGACAATAATTTTGACGACACAAAAAAGACTATTACAGATATTCTTGTAAGGCCTAGAGTCACGTCACTCATTACGGAACTAAATGAATTTCAATACAAATCGCTTCATGGGGCGATGTACACAAAGGAGCATCCATTTAAGTTTAGTTTTGTTGGAGATAACAAGTGTTCTTCCTGTGAACAAAGTACTAGAAACCTATTCGCATTTGCTTTGGAACTGTGTTAAAGTACACTTTTTATGGCATGAAACTATCGAGATGTTCACATTGGTGGAACTATGAAATGTTTTCAGAAAACTCCCAACGAGTTAAAAGTATTGTATCCCTTTTGCAGCCAGCATCACATTCTGCAGAACTTCGCAGGGATTATGAATATGTCACGTATAACCTATCTGTGAAATGTAAACGCTAACATTGTCCTAGTATTTAAATCATACAAGGAAACCCGTTTTAGATACCTAGATAAAATGAGCTGTAGAGGTTACATGAACATTTGTCCACATCAATAATACACTTCTTGCAATGACCAAAATTAAGCTGATTGAACCTTTGCGCAGCTAAAAATGTACGACCATTCGATACAAGGGTCTGAAAAGCAGAATATTTTATTAAACAAGTGCAATCACTAATTTCGATTAGACAACTAAAGGTCGTTATTTTCACACAAAAAGAAACTGTCAAGCCCTTCTGTTTTGAGGGAAGTTTCTAAATTCGTATTATCTTTCAAATGCCATTGAAATTTAACCTTTTCATTTTGTTGGCCTGCAGATGAAACATAGTAGTTTTAATTACTGTAACACAGTTATTTTCTTTATCAAATATATGATTATAGTTTGGAACACGTTCGATGTGAATACCTCCGCCAGTTGAAATACATAAAGCGATAAAGATATATAGGGAAATAGAAAAGGAAATAGCCAAAAAAAAGGTCTTAAAGTAAGTTTACATTTGCAGAAGTGGGTATAAGTAAAATTAATGAGCATGGTATGCTGGAGTTTGTATGTGTGTATGTGTGTAAGTGTTAGTGTATGTGTGTAATTGGATTGGAAAGATGGGCAGGGCGGCGTGGTGCCAAGTATGATGCGGGATTGGGGTGGACAGGGGTCCTTAGGGGGAGGGGTTGGGTAGAGGTCCCTTGAGTTGAGGCTATTTGGGTGGTCGAGGGAAGGAAGATATGATTGATTCTGTTATGTTTTCTTTTATGTTATGTTAAATTGTTCCATTTATTGATTATTTGTATGTTTAATTGTTTAATGATATATAAATAAACTGTATTAAGAACAAAACAAAAATATACAAAAGGTTGGGGGGGGGGGCAGGAGGATGGGGAATATGAGGGGGAGAGGGAGTTTAAGGTATTTCGTGTTGTATTTCTGTCCACTCCGTCATTAATTGTCACATTATTCGAAACGTATGAGCTTATTTTTGTATTATCTATCAAATCGAATTCGTTCTTTACGAATTAATTGAATGGAATTTATTGAATGGAAACATAATAAAATAATATTAACAAGCCAAATTACCTCTTTACTCCAACGCTTGGACACACTTACCTGCTGTAGTATGGTAACTAAGTCACTGTCATGCGCATTCTCAAGTAGTTTCTCACATAGCATTTGAATGAACCATGAACCACGGACATCGTCTCTACAGGCAACGTCTCCTGTGAAAAACATTAGGAGTCTTTATGCCTGGATTACATTTGGCCTGCGATTAGTCTACGGAGTCCGTATCCTGCCCGTATCCCCTTTTCCGTGCGGCCTCTGTGCGGAGGCAGGAGGCGACCGTGAGATTTTCGTACGGATTCACGGGCTCCGCAGCTTTTACGATTTTGTTTCGCGAGAAGTTAAACAAATTTGAAAAAAAAATCGTAAGCCCGTAGCCCGTATACATGTCGTAGGTGTCCTTGCACAATCCCCGCACGGGCATAGCCCGGAGGCCTCGCACTGATTGTGCAGGAAACGTACGATTTTTCGGTGAACATGGGGGCAAACAAAAATCCTATAGAGATTGTAGACTTGTTGGGCATTCGCACGGCCATTCAACAGCTATAGCAAGGTTGCTGCATTGCTGCCCGTGCAGTATCCGTGATATTGAACAGTCATCTTTGCACGGAAGCTGCGAGGGCTCCGTACGATTTCCGTGCGGAGGCTGCGGAGACTGCACGGCTACTGCATTCAAATTGCACGATTTTCGTACAATCTCCAAGCAGGCTCTGTACGGATTTGCCCTGGCCTGCCCCCGATGGCCAACACAATATATGGCTCGATGCTCGTATATAATGTAAACACAAACATCGTACCCCGTAGCCTCCTACGATACGATGTCTACGAAAAATCGTAGACTAATTTATCGTACGGCGCCCGGGGCAAATGTAATCCAGGCATTAGCTGTATATGATATCATTATTGTTGGTATAACGCGCATTCAAAGAAACCCTTAACTATTTTTATTGAAGGAGAGCGTAAAGGAATCACATGGCTGCCAGAAATTTAAACGTTTTGTATACAGATACGACTTACATTCCTTCCTCTTTTGGGGGATGAAAGACATATAACATCTATTTTCAATATTGAAAACATGGAGTAAAAATGTTACAAGCATTATGATCCACTTGAATCAAGAGAAATGGGGGAAACAATCAACAAACTGAGGAATCATTCATAGTGGTAAATGATTATGCCTTTAAAAATGTAACTAAATATAGGAGGCGTCGGGGTGTAGTGGTTTATACAGCTGATCCTTAATCCAAGGGTTGACGATTCTAATCCTAGCCCAGCGCTAACGTCATTTGACACTCTCCACCATACCCAGGTGTTAAATTATAGGAACATCGTTGTAATTTGCTAAGAATTGTGTGGGTCTATAAATTGGCAATATGCTAGAATGCTCTCCAGATGCCAAGGAGTGGGGAAAGTGCATATATTGTGTGCGGAAAAGCCTGAAACCAATGACTTTTAGAGACACCATCACTGCAGTAAGTGTTCTACAAACTCTGAATGCTATAGTTGAGTATTTGTTTAAGACCGCAAATGCCTTTTAATAAAGTGAATAGTTATTGCTCTTATTCGTATTTATGACATTTTTAGTGCCATTTTAGGAGCTAAAATTGCTATGAAGGTAATTTTAAACCCCAGAATATGTGGAATGTAGATTAAATACGATCATACCAATTAAAATCCACTTTCAATAAAATACGGTGACCTTTAATTAATTAATTAATAATATCAACAAACGCGCCGACTGCTTGTGCATATTATAACCAAAACGAAGAAAAAAATAAAATATTATTAGTAGTAGTAGTAAAAGTAGTAGTACACCGCTTCTACTTCAACATCAACAAATACTTCTACTTCTACTTTTACTTCTATCTCATTATGACTAGGTTATTCTTGTCATAATGATTATTGTCATTACACCTTTTTGTTATTATTAACATTACCAATATCATTGTTCTAATACTTTTACTACTGCTATACTACTCTACACGGCTAGACTATGTAAATGAACTCAAAGCCATGCGTTTCAAAGTAGCTGGTAACAAAACTCTTCTCATTTGTGTATTAAATAGACTACTAAACGTTCCAGTAGAGTGTTTCGATAAAATCTCTTGTATGATGGAAATGGCGATTAGTGGCAATGTACAAATGATTCTACGAAGAGACTTCAATTGTGATCTATGTTAGGATAGGTCACATTCCAATGCAAATCATTTGTCATCTTTGATGACTAGTTTCTTATGCACACAATTAATTACTGTTCATATCGGAGTTACTATGTCATCAAGATCGAAAATTGATCATATTTATCCTACCATGTAGTTCTACAAAAACTAAACACAGAAAGAGATCTCCTTGGAAAAGTGGCCCGCCTCAAGATGGGTAACTTTGGACACATTATGTGTGGCAGTGGTATCCCCTTAGCAGCACAAATAATAGAAAGCCAAGTAGAAGGGACAAGAAAAAGAGGCAAACAGAGAAAGCAGTGGTTCAATAACATCAAAGAATGGACAGGTCTCACATATTCAGAAGCCAACAGATTAGCACAGGATAGAAACAAATGGAGAAAGACAACAAGAAGATGTGCAGATGTGGTCGCCAATCGCCAGCAACTGACGGCGGCAGCCAGGTAGGTATCCTACCAACCCAGACAAACATATTGTCACTGGTGTATGTAGAACTTTCTTCAAAGATCATTTCTTAACTTTTACAATTTATTGAGAGAGTTGCCACAAACACTTGGAAAAGTAATAAGCTGGCGTGATTTCTCAAAAATTGATTATGAAGAATTTGTAGTTTCACTGACACAAGAGCTTTCCAACGACACATTTCAAATCACAGATGTCAATGAAGCGTGGGAAAAATCGTATAACTTAACAATGGAAGTTGTGAACAAATTTGCACCACTTAAAAGTAAACGTATGCGTAGGAATCCTTGTCCATGGTTTTCTAGCGACACTATTCAATTGATTAAAACTAGTGATCACTTTTATAAGAAAGCTCTACAAACCAAAAGTAATTTAATGTGTAACAGAAACAAACATTAAAGAAATTTAGTCAATAGGATGGTAAATCAACAAAAGAAGGCAAATGTTGACTCTCTTCTTCAGTAGAAAAAGGGTAATCCTGGTGCCCTATGGAAAAACACTTAAGAGTTTAACAATTGCAAACGTTTCTGAAAAGATAACGTTACAAGTCTGGGGAAATGAAGAAAAATTTTCAACATTTTCAACATTTTCAGTAATTATTTCAGCAGTGCTGTGAAAAGTTTAACCAACAATTTGAAGCATCATGTGATAAAGTAATAACCACAAAATGCAGTTACATCCAAGGATAAACTGTTGGAACCCACATAATTGTTTGATCTGCCGGTTATTGTAGCGTAATTGTAAAGAAAGAAATTAAGGGTCTTCCGATATCCAAGCCTACAGGGAATGATGGAGATTTTGAAATATATTTGTAACATACACATTGTCATAGATACTCTAACGTATATATATATATATATATATATATAATCTGTCATTGACAACTGGTGTAGTGTCTGCTGCACGGACAATAGCAAGAATACAACCCATCTTTAAGAGTGGAGATAATTGTCAAATATGTAATTATAGGCCGATACCCATTTTCCCGTCTTGTCCAAAATTATAGAAAAGGCAGTGCATGTAAATCTCCTTGAATACCTGTCAGAAAAACGACTTCTTAACCCCAAACAGTTCGGTTCTCGACCCAATCGTTCATGTGAGACCGCCCTCATCTGTATGGTCGATGAATTAGTAATTAATGTTAATAAGGGGTAGTTAATGGATTAGTATTGACTTACGCAAAACGTTCGACATGACAGATCACCGTATTATCGTAAGTAAATTAACTAAATACGGCTGTTCTGATAAATTTCTTACTTGGTTTAGGTTCTATCTTAATGGCAGGAAACAATGTGTTTCAATGCAAAATAAAAAGTCAAACATCATGACTGTATTCACAGGAGTGGTTAAGGGTTCAATCCTTGGGCCCCTCCTGTTTACAGTCATGGTAAATTTCCCCAGTCATATAGGTAAAGGAAATGTTTATATGAACGCGGATGACACGACAATATCCATTTATGGAAACAGTCCAACAGATATTGAAATCCAGCTTAACAATGTATTGCAAGAAATAAATAAATGGGTTGACAGAAACAAGTTGATCCCCAATCGAGAGAAG
Source organism: Strongylocentrotus droebachiensis (assembly GCA_035222895.1). NCBI lineage: Eukaryota > Metazoa > Echinodermata > Echinoidea > Camarodonta > Strongylocentrotidae > Strongylocentrotus > Strongylocentrotus droebachiensis. The sequence goes on from JAVYIG010000200.1 coordinate 340,161, forward strand.
ACCAAAGTCATGTCAATAGGCTAAAGACAAATTACATCGATTTTCAAATCTTAAGTTGCATGTAAATCTGTTGAATGAGTCGATGAATGTAGGTGTCTAGGTGTAACCATCGACTCTAGCCTTGACTTTACATACTGAAAGGTGAAACAAAAGCTAGGTGTAATAAGAATATTATTATTAAAAACATATATTTCTACTAAACAATTATCTAATATATATTGGGTATACATTATACCCCACGTTCTTTACTGTTGTAATGTACGGTCGCGCAGAAGTATCGGGAATTTCAGTACACGAAACAAATTCCAAAAAAGAGCTGCTTACATAGTTTCAAATAAGTCATGGGATATACCGTCCCTGGATGTATTACAGTCACTATGCTGGCCAACTCTTGATAAGTTGTTCTGGAAAACAATGTGCTGTTTAATGTATAAAAATGCGTAAATAGCATAACACCCGGAATTGCACCTGACAAATTTATATTCTTTGACGATATTTCACAACCAATAACTCGCAAAACAGACACTATGATGTTGCGATTACCCAAATGCAAAACAGAATTTTACAGGAAGTCTTTTATTTATTCAGGCAATTAAGTTTGGAATGAGCTTCCACTTGAATTTTAAGGAAGCACAGGGCCTAGCTATCTTTAAGATAGCTCTAAAATAATGTTACATATAATACGGTGTTCATTCTGCTGTGGATGTATATAATGGATATTGACTGACAATATATAAATTCAGGATTTTTCCACCTCGGGTAGATTCAATGAACTTTCATCCCAGTAGATCTAGTTTTTACAAGTTAATCACATTTTATTTCTCATTATCATTATGATTCAGTTTTTCTCACGTTACTTGACTATACCATGCTTACGTTGTAATGTTAGTATAATATAGTATTAGTGACTGCTTTAAGAGAAATAGTTTTCTTGAATATTAAAGCAGTCAGTAATACTTTTGCTGAACAAAAATAGACTCAACAATACAAAATAAAAAATAAAAAACTTTTGTCGAAGATGGGATTCGATCTCTTGCGTACAATAGGTGATGTAAATAAAATCACTGCCTTTAACCGCTCGGCCATTGCGCTCTGTTACCATACATAGATACATATTGGCACGAACTTAAATCAAGATCTATTGGCAGATGTTGTTTTTTGGTTTTTGGAAGTTTATTTTCGTCTTCATGTCAACAATGCAAGATAAAATTGTCGGTAAGATCGATCGAGATTCAATTGTATTGAAATTACCGACCAATTCTCAGACCATTTTTTAACATGTAAACCTATGGGTATTTCACCAAGACTGAACAATTTTCCCGGTAACCATGGTTACTGGGATTTTAGAACTATTTTTTAGAACTATTACATGGGTTCGGAATTTTACCGGGAATTTTACAGGAATAGTTAAAGTTTATGAATGCAATTTCGACCAATCAGATGGCTGGATTTCTTAAGTGAGGTATATAATCATCTTTACTTAACTGTTGTTTTTGTGTAATATTGATATGTACTTATTTTATTCAGTTAATGTGTTCCCATGCTTTTGTTTAACATATTTCATATAGTTCCTTTTTTATCATTATCTACACCATGCATAGATAATTTTGTGTTAAAGGTTATAATTGATATTTTGTACAGTTCTAATGGTTAAAGTATGTAGTTTTCATGTACAGTTATTAACATGAGGGCTCTGTGGAAGACCAGGTTTTTAGTTCTGAATACTGAAAAGACTACCCTGAATAAAGAAGTGAAATAAATAAATATATAACTGAATGAAACTACTGATTATACTTTCATTATTATTGATTATTGACAAGTATTATTCTTTTAGCTTCTACTGCTACTTCTACTACTACTACTACTACTAATACCACTACTACTACTACTACTACTACTACTACTTACATTACTATTAATGCTACTCCTACTACTACTCCTACTACTACTACTACTACTACTAATATTACTACTACTACTACTACTACTACTACTAATAATAATAATAATAACTAGACATATAATACTTGTTTGGAACAAGTATAGGTGAGCTGGTCAACTAACATTTGAGACAAAATAGAGCAAAAATAAGCGACATACTGCTTACAAATTCTTAAAAGACAATATCATGTAGATTCATAACGTGAACTAAATTCACCTTCTATAGGCATAACACGCAAATTATGAAGTTTTTGACATGAGGCCTTTAATCAAAATGTTCACTATAATGACGTCATCAAAATGAAAAATGGTTATTACTGCGCTTGTAGAGAATTGTCTTAGCTACAACATATCGAAATTTTGAAGAAAATTGATCAATATTTACAGAGATACAATCAATTTTACATAAATATGCTGACGTCATAATATGCAAATTCGTATTTTGAGTTCCAAGGCCATTGTAATGATGTCATGATACACTTAATGGCCAAATGAGACATGGAATCATATTTCCGACTCATACTCTATCTTAATATGAAAACAAATTGAGGATCCCGGTGCATTCCAAAGAGCTATAATGGATTTTGTATAGGCATGTTTTTACCCATATAGGCTATGTATTAAAAGACCTCGCGCGCACTGACATTTATCTTGAATTTACGCTCATCTTGTTAATAATGGTCATAAAGAGATAAACATGGAATCAAATTCCTTGAAAAAATATGAGAAATATCATGAAAGAAAAAAAAATGGCGATTCTATGTTTTTTAATGGTGTTACGCGCGAAAACGCGCGCGCATGCTCGTACGCGCGATTTTTTTATAAAATGCTTAAAATGACCTGAAACGTATGCAAAAAAAATTTGAGACGATTTTGAGCATTTAAAAATTTTGCGCGCGCATTGACGCGCGGACGTACGCGCACGCGCGCGTTTTTTGACCTGAAATTGACTGGACTGATATTGACCTTGATCATAATAAATATGAATGAGAAATACCTTTTGGTTATGAAGATATGATCATGAGTTTATTTTCAGAAAATTTCACAAAATGGCGCCTATATGACGTCATCAGTCAAGGTCAAGGTTGAAAACCTTACTGTGTTTTCTCCATATGCCTATACATATATGTGCCAAATTTCAAGGTATTTCATTCAACCATTTTTAAGTTATCTTGCTAACAAAAAAGTGGGTCGAAATAAGAAAAATAAATAAATAAATAAAAATAATAAAGGCGATTTTAACAAAAATATAAGGTGGTCTGTATTAGATACAGCCCACCTGATAATACTTCTACTACTACTACTACTACTACTACTACTACTTCTATTCCTCCACTATATTACTACTACTACTACTACTACTACTACTACTACTACTACTACTATTATTATTGTCACCACTACTGACATTATTATTATTATTATTATCCTTAAAATCTTACCCCGTGTTGTAGGGTATGCCACGAGAACGTCAGATTTGATTGATCTTGCTATGTCTCTCTCAGCTTGATCAGTTGTTACCTTTGTTTCATCGGCTTCTGCGTAGGGATTTTGACAGGGTAGGGAAAAATCTTATAATGGAAAGACTATAGATGTATGCAATCATGTAAAAGTAATTAAAGTATGATGACGGAATCATAAGCTACACTCTTTCTTTTCAAACGCTGAAGGCTCGTTCAGATATGACGCGGTAAAACCGAGGTGTTTTGTAATGATTATGTAAAGTGTAACACGCTTCAAATTTCTGTATTTTATAACCCGGACCTCAATGTATACGCGCAGCTTCTTTGTTGTGCGCAGTTGCCGTTAATACATGTAAGAAAAAGAAGAAGCAAAAAATGGCAGCGTTTTCTTTTTCATTGCGTGTATATGCGGGCTGCGTAGCTTATGGACCCACAATGATGGGTGATCTGTTTCCGGCTAAGGAAATGGTCACGAGTGAGTAAGCCTTTAAACAAGAATTATCTGTAAGGTACAGATTCGAAAGATGGGATTGAAGGGATAGATAGTCTGGAAAAAAATGCTTGAGGAGACAAAATTGAAAAATCCGAAAATGATAGAAACAAAGATATGTACAAATACCATGATCGCATAATAATATAAGTATTGGTTCCTACTGAAAGAGGAAAGGGAGGTTGTGCTAGAATATAAATAAAGCTAAAGACAAGGAGACCTACTTCTACGGCAACACTGGAAGAAAATCATCTTCGGTCTTCCATTCATGGATTCCATTGCATAAATCTTGTCCATGATGAACTCTATGGAAACCTTTCCATCAATGCATTTAATGTGTGTCATATTGCCGTGAGCCATGAACAGGAACACAGCAGAGCACATGTCTTTATGACGAGAAGAACCCACGAACTCCCCTAGCTTGTCTTGAAGTTCCTGCATAACCATTCATGAAACAAATACAAAGTGGTGCTAATGGTAGTTTTAATTTGATTTAAACAGCCCAATGCTAAAAAACATTCTGACCCACAAACACGCACTACCACCTACATTCCCCACACCCTATACACTTATATACACTTATATATATATATATATATATAATATATATATATATATATATATATATATAAATGATTTTATTTATATATTTTTCCAATGGGTTTGTTATTCATATTTGTTTCACTTACATTATAAATAACAGACTTCAAAATAGTATAACTGAAAGCACACAAAACATGCATTCATACTGTTTATACAATGACATACATAGTTATCATAAGCAATTATAAAGAAACTTTCTGTTAATGTTCTGCGATAGTTACTTATTTTGTTTCGTGTTAGATGATCTAAAGTCGTAATCCGACCAGTCTAACCTCTAACGCAACAAGCCTATCTTCTCGGAAAATGTATTTACTTACTTTGTTTTATAAATCAAACGATCTAGGCTAATACTTACCACAATATGCTAATATTTACTTTTCATCGGATTAAAAAAACTAATTACTGTCTATGCTACAATGTCAAAATTAAAATATTATAATTGTGCAATAACGTTTTCTTGAACAAAAAGCAAAGCAAAACAAAACAAACCAACCATTCTTTTGTCATGAGGATACCAAATACTTTATATATATTTTTAAACATGTTCTTACTTATTGTTTATTGCTGTTATGAATTTGTGTTCAAGATTTTGTTATTAATATTATTATCATATATATATTTGTTAAACTGGAATGTACCTCATTATTTTTAACAGGGCCTCATGGAAGACCACCATTATTGGTGATAATGAGTCACCCTGTCTAAATATCAGAAATAAATTAAAAAAAAAAAAAAAAAAAAAATCTTTGTAGGACAAGGCCTAATCATTGAAAATATACACATTATTGCCCATGCAGTTGGAATAACAATTTGTTACCTCTTTTCATGAAATTCCTGTAAAAATTTGATTTATTCTTGATAGATACAATTTATTTCCTCTCATAACTTTATTTGAAAATCTTTACTTAAGCAATCTCTATTGGTAAGTAAAGTTTTTAGAGGATATAAAGTCTATATATCGATAATAGATCTAATTGTCACAATCGTTTAATGAAAAGAGGTAATACAAATCTATTCCAACTTTATAAACAGTGAATAACTGCTTCACACTACCATATACAACTGTAAAAAAAAGTGTTTGCCTGTGGTGATAGAGAAGGTATGGTTCAGATAGAAAATCAAATATTTTAAACAAATTTGAGGCTACATTTGATTTTAAGCTGCTTATGTTTCACGCCGCTAAGTAATAGTATTGACATTAAGAGGATAGCTGATCAATGAAACATCGTGCTCTTACCTTAGCAGTCAAATCCGAATGGGTTTCGATCTCATAACCTATTTCATTGAACACGTGCTCAATATTTGCAACGTCAACATCTGATCCATCCCTGTCTTCAAGTATGTTGAAGATGAACATGTGACCCTTTCGTAAAACATCCATTTCGTAATTCTGTAATTGAGAATATATATGTTTAATGAATATATCACTATATAGGCGGTGCGGACCGGTGCACTAAACTCGCTGATAACGCCGAAATCGTTTTGAATATTTAACGGTCATCGAAGCACTAACGTTGCCAAGCTCACTTTATCACCGAAAATTTCCCCTTTCATCTCTCCTTTGTTTGTCGGCGGATTTCGCTCAGACTTTAAGGAATGGTGTAAAATGGTTAAGTCAAATTTCATATAAAAAATTGTATTAAATGATGATCTATTTCTCGTTTTAAAAAACAGTTTATGTTCAGTTGTCTCAAAGAACTACCCTCAGATTATTTCCAGACATATCCGGACGCATGGCTACATATTCATGACATATTAAAGGTAATACAACGTTTTGGGAAATTTTGAAAATTGGGTGGATAGTGAATCTTTACAATTTTGATATATTTGGATGCCCCTGTGGATGTATTATAAGCACTAAAAAAAATTAGCCCCTAAAACACTTCTGTTTTCGAGAAAAATTGAAAACAAAAATTTACCTGTGCTCCCGGTAAATTTTGATAAATTTCAAATACCGCCTATAGCCGCCTATAGAATATGTAGTTATATATAATTTTAGTCAAGAAACATTGTTTCATGGCTAAATTAATATCTTGACCTTGAGAGGGAGCTATACAACATAAAGAGTTTATTATTTATAATTTCATAACTTCAGACTCGACTTCAACCGCGTCAACGATCAATGAATGTTGTAGGAACGCATATGCTTCCAATATTTTAATTTGAACCGAATTCATGACCCCATGCCAAAACTTTGTAATACCTTTAATAGTGTGCACATTTATGAAACTTTTACAGAGCCGATGACGAATTTTTCGCTGTGCCGATGACTTACTTTTGGAGATACCATGTGAAAAGAATTGAAAACCTTGTAGGAGCAGCTACTCAACGAGAAAGGGGACTTCACATCTCCTTCACAGATTCGCGCATGCGCATTGGCACTTTATTTAGTAAACCTAAGCCAGGCCTTGCATTGACACAGGCATGAGCTCGCAGCGACACTGCATGGCGTTGAATTGCAGCAGACGATCTTCACGAGAATTTACATGTTTAGCGCCGTCTTATTCCGTCTTATTTACAGTTAAGCCGGCCATGAGGTTGATAATTAGGGTAATCCACTATTTCGTAATATACATTTGTTATACATTATGAAGAAATATGGAGGTTGATTCAACATTGCAAAAGTTACATTCTACGCCACGAAATCATGTCAAAGAAGACGAAAGATTTTATGCATGGCTGATCGTCAACGAAACGGAGTTAAGTCTTTTGTCAACTATGTTTGTTGCTACAGCAGGAAGCCAGTGAAAACAAATTCATTTAATCAAATTATGGAAATGCAAGCATTACTTTAAACAAACACAATTTGTTTTATTCCAGGCTCATTTTTCCTGATTGAGGTGTTAATATATGAAACGTGATTTTTTTCTTTGAAATTCTGATACTGTCCGCCAAATGACTTGTTGGTACCCTCTCTTCAGATTGTTTTAAATCACTTATGCGTGAAATATGCATCATACGAGTCGCATTAAATGAAAGAGGAGGATGTACGCTTTACAAATATGTATTATTTATTGATTATAATTGTGATTAAAGGAATAGTTGTACCGCAAATGCCTAGAAAGTGCATGGTTATTGCTCTTATTCTGACCCGTCTATGACATTTATAGTGCCCTTTTAGAACCTAAAATTGCTATGAAGGTAAATTTCGACCCCGAAATGTGTGAAATTTATCCAATACGATCATACTAATTCAGCTCGACTTTAACAAAAAACACGGTGACTGTTTTTCAAAATATCTAATTTTTGTGGTGGTGCACAAGTATTTTAAATCGTTATATTTTAGCCGTCTCTGAACCGATTTTGATCAAACAAAGATGATCTTGTCATTTAAATATATATTTTGTTTAATTGTGTAGCGCTCCGTGAAACAGAACTCAACTATCACTTTACGTTATGATAAAACAGCGATAACCCTCGGTTTCGTTTTTTCTTGGACGCAGTCTTGACTATTGTCCTGTTTATTTCATCATATTTACAATTTTCTTGTTGACAAATAAAGTGTCAGTGATGTGAATTTTAAAATTAAAATCGACTTAAACGTGGGACAAATGACACCACATTCATAGAAATATGGTTTGTTAAACTTTTTATCAATCAGACTAAAACTGTCCTTGTATCTTTTTCCACGTTATTCAATTCTCGTAAATGGGAATTAATTCTAAGGTCATGGATTCTACCTTTTCAATTCAGTTTCATACATAGTAAGGAAATAAGTTTGAGAAACCTGTTCTGGATTCAGCTGCTCTGGAGAAGGGGTAGCTGGCTTCATCAGCTGCGTGTAGTAACCGTTCTCGTCAGGCTCAACTGTGGATTTGAATATATACAGGATTATGCTTGTATACGAATGCTGAAAACCTCTATGAAATATGTGTTAAATCTCAATTTTACACATCAAGTAAGAAAGTCGGATGTGTGAAACTATTTAAAACAAACGACAAGAGCTCCTAGAAGAGACGGATATCTTCATTGTACAAAAAGTCATCATCATCATGTTTGACGCATATAAATATGTATATATATGTATAACTCACTGGAACTTTGTGCGAGCGCCAATTCGGTTCATGTCATTATGACGACACCGAGAGTTGTGTGTTCGAATTTATTTCGGAACTGATAACTAATCAAATTTCACCCGATATGATCGTAATGTAATATCTATTTCTGGGATGTAACAATAAGCTTAGTTAGAATGATATATTACGTACAAAATATTAAGATGTTTTAGACGCATTCATACTGTCAAAAACGAATTATTCACAATTACAGTGACTTATGTTTGTAGTTTGAACCCTTATAACGCCGGGGGGGGGGGGTTTAATTGTTGCCGCTGCACCGAATCCCTTGAACCTTTGGCGCTGAAATTTCATGAGTTTTTTCCTCATGTCTCCCGCACAATTTGATACCAAATTTGTTATGGGCGGACCTATGATTCGGGTGTTAGGTGACAAACTATCATCACATGTCAATCAAAATAATTATGTAATTCTCACAAATGTGCGTGTGTAAGTATATTGCAGTTATATGATCTTTATCAAAATCAATATCATGAGTGATGTATTTCATGTTATGCAGTCAGACATGCATGATTATTCTTGTGTAGTATAGGCCAAGCATTTTTTTTTTATTCACATAATGAAATACGTAAGAATTTAAGAACAATAGAATACATAAGAAATTGGTAGTTATAAATGTAAAAGAAACTGACGCTTTTCACCCGCAAAATATTGTACAAGCTATAGTTTCATATTTGTATGTGTGTAAGTTGTTTGTTTGTTTTATGTAAGTGCGTGTTTGTGAAATTTAGCACGTATTAATCTTTTTGTGTGTGAGTCTAAAGTTATAAACAATCATACTAGTTCTTGATGGCGAATGACGTGAGATGATTCACTTTTTAATACACTGAAAAAAAAATCAAGAAATGCACTGTGCAAAGACAATTGAATATTCGCATACATTCTCCAATTCGGTTCACGTCATTATGACGATACCGAGAGTTTTGTGTTCGAATTTATTTTGGAAGTTGGGACTGATAACTAATCAAATTTCACCCGACCTTTAATGTAATATCCATTTCTGGGACGTAACAATCAGCCCAATGATATATTAGGTAATTTAACACATGATAATACATTTTAGATGCATTCATACTGTCAAAGGCGAATAAGTCCAAATTACAGTGACTTATGTTTGTACTTTAAAGCAGGGAAATTTCTGTAATAATAATCTGCTTTAAAATACTCTATTCCCACTGTATTTTTGATTCTGACTAACTCCGTATAAAATGGGACAGTAAATTTACTGTAAATTTTAAATCTCATACAGATGTAAAACAAATTTAATTTCCTGCTTGAATAAAAATTTCGTTCAAAAACAATGCTACAAAATAAAGGACCAGCAAGACTTTTGATTTTAAATGGACAGATTATAACAGTTATGGACCATTCATTACAAATAATCGGTACGAGCTTATTAAATGTATGAAATTATACATGTAGAAATAATATATGGTAGATTTCACTTTGATTTGGGCCTCAATCTGCTGGAATGCAAATCCCTCAAAGGAGAAGTTCCCCTTAATATCAAAGTGGGTTTTGGAGAAACGGAACAATTTGAGAAATAATTCGGTAAACGTTTAAGAAAAATCGAACAACAAATAAGAAAGTTATTAAACTTTCAAAACCATAACAAATCATGGAATCTGTGAGACAAATTGGCAATGCGGTCGGAAATTGTAGTGTCATCCTTCACTATTCACCACTGTTCTGAATGACAGAATGACCCAAAATCTTCATTTCTCTGAATTGTTATTAAATAGTAGACCTATCTTATGTGGGAGTGCATGCAAAAACATGTTATTACATGATTTATGATCGAGATTTATGATCGAGGCATTAACAAATATATCTTTTGATCAAAATGGAATTGACATTTGACTCACATATTTGAAGTAAATCATTAAAAGTTTAGGATTAAAAACAAATCATACATTTCTTATTTATTATATGATTTTTCTCAAAACTTCACTCATCTGTTATTCACATTGTTTTTGTGGTGTTAAAAAAAAATGTTATTAAGGTGAACTTCCCCTTTAATTACCTAATGGTAATGCGGTAGGAACGACCGTTAAGAGAAATACAGAGATCTACAAATGATGAACATTGAATAAAATTAACATCTGAATTCCCAACTTTGAAGCGTATTTTTTAATGGACAACTCGTACTGGGACATGGATATCACATGTGTCTATAAACAATACAGGCAAAATGTACATTATTTGTGATGGTTAAAGCTACAAATTTGCCACAATATTTGTTTAATTTAAGATAAAGCTAAGTTCTGGTTAGGCAATAAGATTGAGAAAGAATCTATCTAAGAGTAAAGGTTGATTGTCTAGTACAAAGGAATTAGTGGACACTGTGAACTTTCGAATCACCAGCTTTATATTTATTAGATCCAATTTGATGGAAAGCATATGCGCTGCTTACAGAAATGAGTAAATGCCAGGGACTACACATACACATGGGAATGACTGTTTGGCAAAAAAGGGTCAGCTTTTTCTTGTCATATTTTGAATATGAGGGCATTTGAAGAGCAATCCTTTTCAAGGGACAGTTGTTTGATGACTTTTTTCAAACTAATATAAAAGAAGGAATTTCACAAACTAATTGTTCACCTTTACCAGAACTCAATATTATCTTCAAACCAAAATACCTGGTTCTTGGAGAGAAGCTGTCTCTATTCTCTGAGGAGTTAAGAAATCGAATCGAATTACAGGTTTGACCTCTAAGGTCGCATTTTGTCCTACTTTCAGTCTCACGCAAACACCGTGCTGCTGGTAGGGTAAGTCCAGTACAAAATGCTCACAGATCCTGTCTCCACCCATTAGTCTTTCCAAGGAGACAACCTTTTACAAATAAAATAATTGACGGATGTCATCAAGAGAGTAGGTACACAGAATGTCCCTTCTATTTTTCCTATATCAATCATCTGCTTCAGAAGTGTGTATTAGACAATAATGTCGTGAATGTAGCACCAGCAACCATTATGAGTAACTTGAGCATTTCAAACAGTGCCTAATTCCCACCACTCCAAATTCAGAATCAGATAAATATTGTATGATTCAAATAGTCTTATTTTTAAAAGATATATGTTTAACTTGATATTTCACATGTATGTACAATTTTTGTTTATACTTATGATTTTATACTGTCATCGTGCTATACAAGGCTAATACTTTCACATAACCTGTCTAAAAGCAGTTACATGGCTCCTATTTTAATCAAGCACAATTGTTGAAATACTGTTAATGACCTATCAGTGTCTCAATCATGAGTTCTTGCTAAATTATACCCTCGATCAATCTGAAATCGGCTCATAAAATAAAATTGACAAGTCACAGTACGGCAATAGGAAGGGCCACTCGACTGCACACTATCCGATAGATATACTAAATACCAAAATGGATGAGTTCCATACTTAAATACCACATGATTAGACCATCACTAAACATTGCCTGTATTAAACCTAACATGCAGCTATACATGTAGCTTCTGTTCAGATGTTTCCGTCTTCAATAAAATTGTCAAATATGAGGCAGGATACAAGTTAAACAAACCACAGGATCATCCGACCATGCATAGATTCAACTTTCCTATTTAGTTAACCAGACTCCTTAAACACATTACTGAACTTACAGCAGGTTCTCCAATTTGTGTCTTCTCTACGTGACAGGTCATGTTGAGATCACCTTCTGCTGCATGAATAAGTACCTGTTGTTCCATTACGGCAGGTACGAATTGTTGTTCCCATTCTTTATCTTCTATCAACTGTTACCAAAGAAACGAAATAAGAATTATACAGGGCTGTATACATCACAGGAGGCAGTAACAATCCCAAACACATCAATGTTATCATGCAACATAAATTTAAAAAAAAAATCAAAGCTGATGAACAAGTTTTCATATCTGCTCTCATTGTATGGCAGCATAGCAACAAATTGAGGCCCAATTGAAAATGCTGTCTTAAAGTACAAGACTAATGCCTAGGTCACATTTGCCGCGGCGGCCGTCGGTCTAAAATATCTACGACCAATAGCAATTATAGGGCCGCCGCAGCATTCCCACGGTCACATACGGTAGCAGTCACATATGTTGTGGTAGCCGCACGGCGTATTTTGAAGTTGTGGAGACACAAAACCTGTGGCTGCCGTACGGCCTTTAAAGTGATGACGCACGGTCGCCTTAGGGTGTCCAAGCGGCGGCCGAATGCCCGACGTATGGTTGCCGTGGAACCACTATACGACATGGCTACGGTGTATCTAATCAAGAATTGCTACGATGAACCTAGAAATAAAACAAGTTATAACTCCGCGTTATAATCCCAAGGCAACCCATACGGCGCAGGTATCTCTCGATTTCGAGGGCCTGCGAAGGCCGTATCTTAGCCGTAGAGCAAATGTGACCTTGGCATTACTACAGTGGTTAAGTTATAAATAATGAACATAATTAGTATATATGGAAGCACTATTGAAAATTACATTATTGGTTATTTTTAAGGAATTTGCAGTTATAAGCTTAATTGCCGAAAATATTTTCGCTCATTTAATATTCAAATCCTACAATAGGATCTAAATCTCTCATTTTTAGCACAGGCAGTGGTAACTGACTGCATTAAAAGTGAGGCTAGTTTGGGTGGTTTGTTATATGTGTTTAAAGTGCAGTACTGGGTATGGGCTAAGAAATACATTTAGGAGGGATGGAGAAAGAAAACAATATGGTTAAATCATTGATGTTTATACAAAGCAAGCAAGTTTCATGCCAACGCATATGTAGGAAGGATTGAGATTTTTGTTCAACCTTAAAGGTCCCCTCTAACCCAACTAACTTGGCCTTTCAAAACATGAGTACACCTCTGCTTATAAATATTCAAGCCTAAGCTTTTTCCAGAAAATCTCTATATTGACAAAAAAATATAACGACCATCCATTTTTTACAGATCTCACACTTGCTGGGCTACACCCCTTGAAAAAAGGTAAATACTGTCACGTGGCTTAATTTTCGGATAAATGTTATTTTTCTTCAATTGATATCATCCTTTGCCTTTTTAAAGACATGCTAGTGCCTAAATCACACCCCTTCCCCCTTTTTTCGCCAACAAGTCGCAAGCAGACGACTTTTGCTTTAAAGGGATCGTTTAACAATGTTAAATCTGAGATACACGGTCCTACATGTTACCAGTGTCTGTGATATGGTGTAATATTGAAGCCCTAAACAAAAAATCGCGCTTTAAAATGATCAAGAAGTGCCTCAAAAAAGTAAAAGTCTTCGAGCGACCGGTTTTACCATACTCGTTTCCCCAATAGAATGTAGTGTTATGAAAACCGTTCGGCAAACGGTTTTTAAAATGTGTAATTCCAATTATTAATATCTTGATAACCAGACAGGCGATCGGCTTGTAAAAGTCATGGAGTTCCTGACTGACCTAAAGGTTTATAATTATCATTGCAGCATGAGCTAAATCAAGGATTATTTATAAAGGATCTAAGACAAAGTTACCGGATCCCTTTAAAGGGAGTGTTTCATGACGAGACTATGTGTCTTTCCCGTGGCCCTACTCGGGGCCAATCGGGTATAATACGACTACGGACGATGCGACCGCAGCATTCACTTGCGTGCAACATACGCGTAACCGAAGCGTGAGAAGAACTTCGGTCTGTTTCGCGAACGCTAGCGCGCTGACCCAGTTAATCAAGTCCACTCGTTTACGTGCAGTTGTCCAAAAGAAGACGTAGATAGCGTCAACCAGTAATTCCCACGATACACTCCCTTTAATGGACTCATACCACAGTCCTTTCATTATTTTGCGTGCGCGTTCTTGTAAGCCTGGCGTCAGTTTTCTTTAGAACACAAACTATCAAATGAGTGGGCAAATAGTCTAAGGTGTTTATTTTTATCATTATTTTGGGGGCGTCCGTGCTCTTCAATTATATGGCTAGAATCTACCGATACTATCAAGCCACCAGGAAAGGATTAGGATGCAGAAAATGAGGAGAAGACTGAGGACTGCAGCTGAGAAAAGGAAAACATCGGGGGTAAGCACCTTTTTTGTTTTTTGGTCCAATTTGTGAGAAACTTTTTTTGGGTGGACTAGGGGGGGCAGGCCCGTGCCCCCCCCCCCCCCCGCCACCCGTGGATTCGCGCCTGTTTAAAACATTTGTTGGAATGGAATAACATCAACAGACTCGTTATTAAGAGGAGTGCGTGCGCATCCCCCGCTAGTGACCAGAGGTCCACTAAAAAAGAGCCGGCCATCCAAGGAGCACAATGCAACCAAACATAGGCAAGACACAGTTATTAGTGAAACCATTTCGGTTTTCAAAATTGGACCTTTAAATTAGATATTGTCAAAATGTCAATATTTCCCCTACCCTGGGATGGGGGACACCCGGTAGGGCGCTACAGGGGGCAGGGGGCACACTGCCCCGGCCACTTGTTCAAGTACCCCCAACTGTGTCTTCTTTTTCATCGATATGTGCCCTTATACAAAATATGTTCAATGGTATACCAATGGTATTCCACTCGGAAGTACAACTGAAAATACCATACGGATACCATTCACAAACACCATTTAAATACCATTCAGATACCATTGAGATTACGCTCGCAAAGTACCATTGGGCACCATTCATCTACCAGTGAAATACCATTCAACCTAACAATAATTTTGTGGACGCTCATTTGCATAATCACCAATGGAAGATATTTACACCATTGAAACTCGAATATGAAATATGCAAATTTTATAACCATTAATCTACCATTCACCATTGGCAAATATATACCATTCACCCTTCTCCTATGGTAGGCCAATGGTGTTCGGTGAGTGGTGTGCCAATGATACACGAATGGTGGACAGTGAATGGTCATATTGCTCCGATTGTCTCATTTTCGCTCGCGTGAACATTGCCAGCACAAACCACTGACCTCTACCTCCTGAACGGATCATCGCCCATTCCCATTCACTATACGTTACGTACTAAAAGGCTGTATTGTCTGACCGTTCATGAATATTCATGTTTTTGCTAAACTCGGCAAAATGTTTGCTTTTACTAAATGGAAAAATTACGGTGGGGGGGTTGGATGAAATGGACATAATGAACATAGCAGAAGTGATAATTGATAATTCATGCTTCTTATACTTCGTGTGCTTGACCTATAATCTTACCATCGCTTGGCAGACTGAGTCCATAGTTCGACTTGTTTCACATGTGTATTATAGGCAATGGCGAGCTTGCAACCTATTTTGAAAAATTACGGTGGGTGAACTTTCAAAAGTCAATGAGACATGAGGGCTCCAATGAAAGAGCTAGTGATAACGTACAAAATGAATTTTTAACGATTTCTTTAAAAAACGTCCATAGGCTAACATGTTAGGCTGCTGACTCTGACGACAGGGGTGCGTTGTGAAATGAGACTAAACGGAGCAATATGATACCAATGGAAAGACCAATGGTGGATGGTAAATGATTTGTCAATGGTAGGCCAATGGTTGGTGGTGAATGGTAGGCATTCACCATTCTCCAACGGTAGGCCAATGGTGTTCGGTGAGTGGTGTGCCAATGGTACACAAATGGTGGACAGTGAATGGTATACCAATGGAAAGACCAATGGTGGATGGTAAATGACTTGTCAATGGTAGGCCAATGGTGAATGGTATGGTATGTGAATGGTATTTTTTGTTTGCATATTTCATATTCAAATTTCAATTGTGTAAATATCTACCATTGGTAATTATGCAAATGAGCGTCTAAAAATTATTATTAGGTTGAATGGTATTTCACTGGTGGTAGATGAATGGTGTTGAATGGTGCTTTGCGAGCGTAATCTCAATGGTATCCGAATGGTATTTAAATGGTATTTGTGAATGGTATCCGTATGGTATTTTTAGTGGTACTTCGAATGGTATACCATTGAACAATTTTAGTAAGGGTCATAAACAAAACTAAATTGGCTTGTTGAAAGTTAGCACTTAACAAATACCGGTAACAAGACCATACATAACATTTGATACGTTGTAAGAAAAATATCAAAAAATTGTTACAGAAAAAACTTAAAGATAAAGACCAGTTATGACAATGCGATTGCATTGTGAAACATTTGTTTTAGAAGTAAAACCCCAAACAATATTACAATAATTAAAATGGGAAGAAATGAGGGCTTGATATCATACTTTTAAAACAGTCTGAGGTAAGAAATTCAATCTGAATAAAACACCAATATTTTTAGATAGCGTTACAAAGATGATTTATATGGTGGTTCCAAGATAGTTTTGCATCTACAAGGCTCCTAAAAATGTTGTACTTGACACCCAAGTTATCTTTTTATTTGAATGGAACAAATTTAAAGCCATTGGAATTTTGGTTTTAGTTTCAAACATAATATAATTAGTTTTATAAGTATTTGATATTAACTCATTGGATTTCATTCACATACGTAAATGTATTAATTAAAGATAAACTCCACTTCTGGTAAAAAAAAAAAGAAGCTAATTCTCACAGAATCAAACGAAACTTACACTGAATGTTCAAGATTAAAAATAAATGACATGTGCCAAACAATTTTGGAAGAAAATGTATACTAGCTGAGTAATGAGCATAGAAAGACAAGGAAATCAAGGTAGTACTAGCCCCGACACCATGTGTGTTGTCCCATACATAGCTTTCTGTGTACAGTGCTTGTTACTTTACCAAGACTCGGCCAAATTTGTTATGATTTTGATGACTCCAGAACCTTGCAGTGCACACCAATACTTACATACTACATGATCAACTGTTTCTGACCCATTTCACACCTTTTCTTTCACAATGCAATCGCAATACCAGAACTCAAGTTTATCTTTAAGCATTTACGAAATAAAATAAAGTTGTAGGATCACGACCTTCACAAAATACACTGGTATCGTCTGCAAATAAAATATAATGCAAAATTTGGGTTGAACATGGCATGTCATTAATCTAAAACAAAAGGGGGCCGAGAATAGATCCTAAGGAATTCCGCAACCTATTGTTTTAACTTGGGATTCAGCTTCATTAATAATTGTTATTTTTTTACGATCAGATGAATAACTTAATACAAGTTCTAAAGGTGTGCCCCTAATACCGTAATATTTAAATTTTTGTAATAAAATAAAATGATTTATAAGCTGCTTTAATTAACAATAACAGGCTTTTCAATTCTTCATGTAAGCAAATGTATAATAATGTACATCACAGAGTTGTATGAGTGGGAACACAGGCACAAAACAGCAGTTACTCACGGTAAAGAGACACATATCAGATCCAAAATTACTCAAAATTGAAGAAAAAACTAAAGATCCATCATTGTTCCTGAGGACTAGGGTATTATTCCTTGCAGTTTGTCAGCTTTGAAACGCTGATCATGAAGAAAAATTCGCAAAAAATAAAGCGAAATCACATAGCAAATTGTAGTTCAAAGTATAAGGGACACCTAGTTTTCTCAAGGTCACTACCAGTGAAACACCATTCACCATACAGACTCCACCATTGAAACACCATTGAACATACAATTTCACCATTGATACACCATTGACCATACAATTTCTCCATTGAAACACAATTCACCATTCAGACTCTACCATTGAAACACCATTCACCATACAATTCCAACATTGAAACACCATTCACCATACAGTCTATACCATTGAAACACCATTCACCATCATACACTACCATTGAAACACCATTCCCCATACAGATTCCACCATTGGCACACCATTGAAATACCATTTACCATTGACGCTACCATTCAAACACCATTCATTTACCATTAGTTTTTAGTTTGTGTAAGGGTGCCCCGTCTCTGCCTTACCTTCTCATATAAATGCCCCTATTAAAATATGAGAGTTGCCCATTTTAATTTGACAATTGCTCATTTTTCCTTGTAAGAAGTACCCCTTTCCCTTTTTGTTTACCTCTGAAATGTGCCACTGTTATTTTGAAAGGTGTTTTTTTGCAATTTGTTGATAAGTGCCCCCCTTTTTATTGTGATAATTGCCCCCCATTTAGTATAAATAAAAATCCCTTTCTCTAGTCTTACCTGTATATGCTTCTAGTAAAATATCTTAGGTGCCTCTTTTCTTTTGACAGGTGACCTTTTCCTTTATAATAAGAGTCTCTTTTTGATCACTAGTGAGTGCCCCTTTTTAAGTACTGAAAGTGCCGCTTTTCAACTTTTATTAGTGCCGCTTCCATTTTGCCACGTACCACTTTATTCCTTTTCACAATTGTCCACTGTTTCTTTCTCAAAAACATGTACTCCTAATTTAAAGCTACTATGAGCGACATTTTCTTAAAATACCCCCAAAGCTCGTTCGCTTCATTCGCTGGAATATATAATTGATATACGTATGTTACTTTAAAGATACTATGTCCCTTTTGCAGCCAACATCAAATGCTGTAGAACTGTGCAGGAATTATGAATATGTCATGTAGGCTATGTCCTATCTGTGGAATTTAAACGTTAGCAATTTCCTAATATTCAAATTATGCAAGGAAACCCGTTTACCTGCTAGACTTCACTGTTAGACACTATTGAGTGACTGACTGGCTTTATTTCTTCGTTGGTATTGCGAGGATCGTATTCAAATTAAATTTTCTTTGGTGTGCACAGTTATGTACAGGTGCTTATGTAGATTTCCACTTCACTAGATGAATATTCAAGTTTTTTTAGGTGTAAACAATAGCTAGGTTCTGTCAGGTGTATATAATTGCAGGCTCTTTGTATGACACATTTTCATTTGCGTGTGCAAGTCAAAATGCAGATGCAGACAGCTCACTTTGATATTTGATCATGAGGAGAGAGGTCTGTTACAGTTTTGGGGGTGTTTCCAAGGAAAGGAACCGGGTGTGGTGTGGTGCCAACCTAGTGCATGCTGAGACTGTTTCCCCTCTTCTCATTCTCATAGGACCTATGCCGTTAAGATTTCGGTCTCTTATTATTTTAGACGGCGGTCAACCTTGGCCTACATATAGGTCAACCTCGGCCTACCTACAGGTCAACCTCGGCCAATTAGCTAGGACAAAGTCAGACTTCAAGGTCATTCAAGTTGAATGACTGTCAGCTAGGTTACCGCAAGTGGTATCTGCAGGCGCGTACGTAGGGAGGGGGGGGGGGGGGGGGGAGGGGGGGGTGGGATCGAACCCTTTTTTTGGTGTGTGTTTTGGAGGACCCCCCCCCCCTTTGTTTTTTTTTTGTTAATATATTTTTTTTCAAATATGTCCTCTTACCCCCCTCCCCCAAACAAAAACAAATTTCGAATTTCTGGACAATTCTGGACATCAAAACAATTTGCTTTACTCCCCCCCCCCCCCTCCCGCTTATTCAGCGGCTGGCTGAGTCTTTGCGAAATTTTTGAGACCAAACAAATTAAAATATGTCCTCTTACCCCCCCCCCCCCCCCCCTTGAAGTACAAACGTTGAATTAACGGGATTATAGTTTTTGATCCATGCATACTCTCATAAACCCAGAGAGGAGAAACATTTATTTAAACTTCATTGAATGACAATGATATGATGTGTTCATTAAATGGAATATTGACCTATATTTCTGGAATCCTTTGGTAGTATTATTCAGGGCTGCTAAGAAGCCTATTCTAAATTAATGAGCTAATTCAAGCGAGCTATCGCACGTGACAGGTAATAACAGACATAAAATGAGGTTTAAAGGGTATACTATCATTTGTCTACATCAATAACCTACTTCTTGTAATGGCCCAAATTAAACTGATTTAATCTTTACGCAGCATAAAACGTACGACCATTCGGTACAATGGTCTGAAAATCAGACTATTACCTACTGGCTCTAAAGCTCCGAAGTCGATTCAGAAACTAATAGTCTTTATTTTCCCACTTAAAGACATTTTCAAGCCCCCATTTTGGGGGAAGTTCTGAATTAGTATCATCTTTCAAATGCCGTTGGAATTTAACCTTTTCATTTTTGGAGCCTGCAATTGCGACATAGTACCGTTGATCGATGAAAAGTTTATGCTTAAAATCCTATCAGCATTAGTGTTTGTCTTTGTAATATTCAATGTTTTGCTCTGCGACCTCATTAATCATAAAATGTGTGCTTGCTCTCAAATAAATAATCAAACCATTACATCTAACTGCAATGTACGATACTTAAGCAGTATATTTGGACCATATAAAGAGAAAAACAAATATTTACTCATCATCACTGATAATCAAAATGTAGAAGTACCCCCCCCCCCTGCTCGAGCACTTATTGCCCTCGAAAGGTTCTTCTCATATAATGTGTGCATTCCCCCCCCCCCCCCCACACACACAAATCCTAGTTACGGGCCCGATCAACTTCATGAAATTAAAGTATTAGGAACCACAAGATGCCCAAATACATATCACCATTTTAAAGGATGGTTTCAGGCAGCAAGGTGCAATAGAGTTTTGTACATTGTTTGTTAGATCCCTGAACTTCCAAATCAACTGCTGCAACAATAATTTACCTCGCTATACCCTTTGATGGCATCATAGAGATGCGCATGTAAGATCACAGGTGTCTTCTGCCGAGCTAACTCTTTTTCTTTAAACGGCCGACACCACATCTTCTTTCTTCGAAGAAAGGAATTCTTGACCTCATCAAATTTAATACTAAGCCATGAAAAGTGATCCATCTCCAGTGTGAGTACATCTTTCTCGATGGTGCAGCTAGGTATTCCAGACCTCGGCAAAACAAGTCGTTCTCTAACAACTGCATCTATAATCAACATTTTTTTTTTGTCAGGGGGGGGGGGGGGGAGAGAAAGAAAAAAAGTATGGACTCATTGAAGCGAGGGATAAACATGGTTGTGACATTGATAACTCTTACATTTTTTTTCATTTAACCCTTCAGACCAATCTCTCAGGAAATGAGTCATCTTAAACTGCCTAAACAAGCAAGTTGGTCAGGGGCAGTATTCTGAAAAGTCCCAGAGTTGAAAAACCTTTAACATGCTTTAAATCGGTATTCTAAAAATGATGTTAAGGTTATATTATCTTCTTTAATTATAAAACGCCCGACTAGTCCATTTTAAATAATTCTCTTCTGTGAATCACCCAATCATAACTGGTTAAATATGACATCCTATAACTTAACAAGGACAAGATCTCAAAAACTTCTTTAGTTACTTACGATCAAAAGTGTAAAACATCATTAGAATAAACCTGGTACTTTTAATAGGAAACGTATTTTGTATTTACTTATTGCAAAATGTTTCATTTATTTACAATAGGTTTCGACATTAATGTCATTCATCAAATATCATTGCTTCAAATGTGCATACATGTTAAGATGTACTTACTCGGTGAGTATTCTCCCTCACCCGTATACAAGACTGCCTCCACACTGGAGCATTGTGTAATCACAGCACAGTGGGGTATTGTGTAAGTCACCGGCAACTTAAGGACTAAGTCATCAGGGGCTAAACACTGTACACCAAAGCAGACTGACATCTCTTCCTTGCTGTTGCCAAGATTAGGAGTATCTGTCAGGACACGAAGGGAAATGTCCTGCGGCGCCTCGCAGTCAATTGCACCGGGAGGGATCTCAAGTTCAATTCCGAAGAAATCTAACTTAAGTTTGCCACCATCTTTTCCTACTCTCTCACGACATTCCATCTCGATTGGTTTGACATTTTCTGCACCTTGTACTGAAAATCACAAGAGATATTCATTAATAAGAAACTTGCTACTCATTGCTACAACCACGCACTTTAAGCCTATTTTTACTTAAAACAAGTCGTTGTTGGATATTTTTACAGAGATTACGCAACCAAGCGTCCACGGTTTTTTACATGTATACATGAGCTTGAACTACTCTTGCTCTCACATCGTCGAATTATAAATACACTAAGCATTAACCGTTAAAAAGTATTCAAATAAATACATTATTCTTTGTTTCTTGTCTCTGCCATGTCTGTGAATGTAATGGGTATGAAACCAACATATAGCACCAGAAAGACACATTGATTTTGTTTCCTTATTCCCGAAATCCATTTCAGCTGATATTGTTAAACTTGGACCCTTGCAATGGCTTTCACAAGCTCATCTGTAAGATACACAATCAGTCAATAACGGACTTAAAATATAGATACTTTCTCATTAGAGCTACTAATACAATGATTATACATTCTATTTTTCATAAAACAAAGATCAACTCAAAAAAGACGCACATCGCATTTACATGTAGTATTGTAATTTATAAACAGATGTGACATCTGTATTTCGAATGTTGATTTGTAACTAACATTTGAGAACTTTTGAATGATTCATGGTTTTTACTACTAAAATTTCAACTGTCATTAAAACAAATATTGTATGCCTGTATATCTCAATCAAAGACTCATTTACATTTACCACAGTTTATTGCGGTGTCTTTTTGTGTGTAACCATCTGCTGGGTGTCCAGACAGGCTGGTTATCTGGACAGATAATGCTCAAACATAAAAATATAGTTTTCTTCCAATACTTCATGATTCATTTTAAACGAATGTTGACAATATACTAATTGGCAAATATTCGCAGAACTATGTGTTACATGAGGCTTGCTTTTTGTGAATTCAATTCAAATACGACAGCTTCATCGGAGCAAACAACTCTTAAATATAAGAAAGCACAAGAATCAGAGACACAACCTAGTGAAAGTTTGAACGAAATCGGACAAAAAAAAAACACAATTTTAATGTTTTAAAAGTTGGAATAATTTGGGTAAAGATTCCTCAAATTAACTGGATCAGTAAAGTCTCTGTGAGGTTGTGGCAGACAACCTCCCATAACAAGTTTGTTGCGACTACGTCACGGTTTATTGCTGTTTGGTCTATACAACCAGTTCGTCTACCACCTAATAATCATATTCCCTAGCTATGTTCTAAACCTAGCCCGTCTACTGTCCACATGGTCATTATTATTTCGGGCTAATAATCATTTATTTGACTATCCATATTATAGTAATCATTGGATGATTATCATTATTTATGATTAAATGGTTGTTAGACCATATAAAAAGAAGAAGAAATGGGCGTTAGACAAACCGGTTATTAGACTAGATGAACATTAGACCAAATAGGTAGTGGACTCATTAGAGATTAGACCAAATGAAATTAGATCAAAAGGCTATTATTCTAAATGGTCATTAGATAAGTCGACTAAATTTGTATTCGACCATGTTGATAGTAGACAGAATGGTGTAGACCACATGGGAGTAGACTAATTAGGTAGTAGACAGACGGGTTGTAAACCGAGCAGCAATTCACCCTAGGTGACAATACACTGCCCGAACTGCTAATATGAAATTCGCATCCATAATTTTCCTAATATTTGTCTGGAATATTTTTAACTTTCGCAATTATGTTTATTTCATTTTTCCACTTTCATAACAAACACACATGAATAATCTAAATAAACTCACCTACTGAAGAAGTTGGGGAGTGTGGAGCATATGGAGAGGTCTTCCTCTCCGGCTTGAATGTCATTCCCATACCTTGCTTGGAGTCTTCATGTGGTGCCTGACTCGTGACCTTTAGTTTAGGATACCTCTCTGCAAGTATGCGGATGTCCATTTTTGAAAGCATGTCACCTCTTATTGTGAGGTACTTCAGGGATGGTGAATTAATCTCATGAATGTATGCTTCATTGTAGGGAAATAAATCTAAATGATCCCCTTGCAGATCTACAATCTGTGCATTTGGATAAGATTTACTGACAGCCAATAGTATATCTTCGAGTGTTTCAGGAAGAAACAGGGACTTCAAGCAAACTGTGGTGACAGATTTCATAGGCATAGGCTTAATCATGTGGTGAAAACGATGTAGATCAAGCATGGGATTCACATTAATGGAGAGATGCTCCACTTCCGGACACAATGGAGCTAGTATGAGAGACCATTGTCCCAGGGAAATGACAGGTCTTAGTACTTGAAGATGAGTCTCATCATCGGTGCTCATCCACATGACTGGATATGGCTGTCCATTATCAAGCCTCAAAACAGTTGGCTGCCAAGATTTCTCGCCTGAATAATAAAAAAAAGACAATAAAAACAATCCATTTTTGTGGCCTCCCAATTCACAGAAAAGTAAACTAGACAGCATTGTATTAAATATATGATGCAAATCCTGCGTCAAGGTATCGATTACAAAAACAATTGATAACACAATTATAACAAGTTAGCACACCACTTTGCAGAGATAAAGAAGTACCAGCGTGTCCAAAACATTGCTGTGAGAAGTGCGTTTAGAACTCATTGCAACGACCAAATTTCACATCTTCTATCTCGTCTCCACTGGCTGCCTATTCACCTCCAAACTCAATTTAAAATTCTTCTCCTGGTATACAAAGCCCTCAATATTTCTGCTCCCGCCTAAATTTCCGAATTCATTAAACAATACGTTTTCTCAATAAATCATCGTTCCAATTAAGGACCTAAACCTCTTACAACTGCCACATCAAACAGACACTGGGACAAAGAATAACTTCCTTTGGGGTTAACATTTACCGGAAATTTACCGGTATGTGGCAAATTCAGATTAATGTCTTTCCAAAGGACATTAGTGCCGCGATAGGACCTGAACCCCAAACCATGCATACCGTATCTACTAGACCACAACACCTCTACTATGATGACCAAGCGAACATGAACAGGTGTATGTCTTCATATTGAACATTCGTAATTGCTACAGGTACACAAAAGCTGAAATTGTAATAATTCCAAAAGTCCTAGCTAAGTATTGCCTACCGTTAAACTTTGAGTACAAGTTCATTCTCAAGTTAGTCACCTTCACATGAACTAATTCAACATTTTCTTCATATGTTCTCCTTTATTTAATGTTTGACGGAAAAAGAAACA
Source organism: Strongylocentrotus droebachiensis (assembly GCA_035222895.1). Taxonomy (NCBI): domain Eukaryota; kingdom Metazoa; phylum Echinodermata; class Echinoidea; order Camarodonta; family Strongylocentrotidae; genus Strongylocentrotus; species Strongylocentrotus droebachiensis. Next base: position 365,574 of record JAVYIG010000200.1, read on the forward strand.
AGGGTTAAGTTTTGTATAAAATGCTTGAAAAGGCACATTAGATAGTTCCAAGCAAAATAGATTACTTTTTCTTGCGTGTTATACGAAGACATTCATGTCATTTGTATTTCATTTTGCTTTTGAATATTTGTTTAACCTAATTGGGAGAAAAGGGGAAACAATCTTCATGGTCATACAGAATGTTTTTTAAAAGGCTTCGTTTAAGAATGTTAAATCTGAGATGCACGGCCCTACTCGTTATCAGTATCTTTGACATGGTGTAATATTGAAGTCCTTAAAAAAATGCGCTTCAAAACGAAGTGCCTCAAAAAAGTAAAAATCTTTGAGTGACCGGTTTTACCCAATACACTGTAGTGTTATTAAAACGGTTAGGAAAACGCAAAATTTAGTTTCAATTTTCAATCATAGATATCTTGATAATCAGACAGGCGACCGGCTTGTACATGTGGTGGGGTTCGTGACTTACCTAAAGGTTTATAATTATCATTGTAGCATGAGCTAAATCCAGGATTTTGTTTCAGAATCTGAGACAAAGTTACCGGATCCCTTTAATAGGATGTTTTTTTTAATTTTCTTTGTTAGCTTGATGTCCAAAACTTGTAAAAAAAAAATACAGCCATAACCAAGTAATACTTGGTAGATATAATGCCTTTTCAAGGCTTTCGAAACATTTCTTGTATTGAAGTCCTTGATTTGTTTTTCTTAATGAAATCGAAGTAAGCCATGTTTAGAATTTGAATCTCATATGATATCTTTTTCTAACATACCTTCTCCTTTATGCTCGATACTTATAACACTATCCCAATTACGCACAGTCAGTCTTCGGGTGTGACGTAGAACTCCTTCTAACTCCTTTGACTATGGAATATATGAAATGTAAGATGAAAACATACAAAGGTCTCATATGATATTTCTTTCTTTAAAAATAGCCTACATTCAGGAATTGTGAGCAGAAAAAAATATTGATGATATGAGTTTACATTATACCAATGATCAACACAAATATTTTGTTAACTTTCTCTCCGATTAATCCAAGGCAGATGAACTAAAAGAGCGTTAAACCAGGGTGGAAGAATAATGACCTTCAGTGGGCTCATAATCACGTTTAAATGAAGAAAAATGCATTAACAATGCAATGGAAGGCGCAGGTGGCCGCGATGTATAATTCATTATGGATGACTCTCCTCAATAGGTTAATATGTATGTTTTAAAATACATGATTTTTTTACTCATCTGCATTTGCTTTATCCAATAGAATATGCATTTCCTTTTTTGCCATTATGAATAGCCTCAGGGCTCCCGGAGAGCCCCCGATGTGCCCCCCCCCCCCCCATGATTTAATATTGGTTGACTTGACAAGTACCTTTAGTATAACACACTTCCAAATGGCCTTACATCGAAAATAATATCACTATAATCTGATGCTCTTAAATTTGTAAGTTACATGTGGGCCTTTAAAATCAAATCTTGGGTACCTGAACGATATTTGGCCATCAAAACCTCATACTCACAATGTTTCATTACACTTTAAAATGAAACAGTTTTAAAACAGTTTCAAGCGTTCCTCTTGACTTCGTAGGTAGCTGATCCTATTGGAACAATTTCCTACCCTCCTTGGTACTTTTCTGTGGGTCTTAACCCTTACCATATTTCAATTAATAGTTCATAGTGGGTTTGCTAAATCAAACACACATTTTCAGCTAAAAAATATACTACTAAGCATATTAACAATGATAGACCTCTAAAACATTTGGGCACATTTTACCCCACAATATTAGTCGGCGCCATTGTTTTTAGGTTTAAAAATTATATTGCAATCAATTTTTTTTTTTAAGTAAACACTATTTTCCAACTGGAGCCATCTATGTACAGAACCTATTACACATTGACATTTGAAACGAATACAAGTTGTGGAAGGACACACAAATTAACAAAATGAGAAACATCAACAAAACTAAGTTTTTTTCTTCTATCGAGGTCTTTTAATATGCCTCACAGTTCAGACATAGTAAGATACAAAGAATACAATCTTCTTTAGCATAACAACAGCACAGTTTAATTTACATGGACTTAGCAACAATGATCAGTGGCTACAATTTATGCATACAACCCTTGAGTGACTGTTATATTTCTTTTCTAGGAATGTGTACCTTGATCATATGCAAAAGGCATTTATAAAAAGCATGTGATAAAAATGGAATGTTATGCCCCAAATGAGGGTTGTTTAAGACTGAAGTAAGTAAAAATTTAATTGAAAATCTCAAGCACACATACCCTGGAATAGAATGGGGCAGCTCCCATTTTGTAGGTGAATTAAATCAAGTTTGTTTTTTCTTTGGAGGTGTGTTAATATGCCTCACAGTTCGGACACAGGAAGAAACAAGGAAGCAAATCTTCCTTAGCATAATAACCAAATACATGGATTAGGCAGCAATGAAAGATGGCTACAAATAATGTAGGCATACAAACCTCGCATTTTGTAGTTGCGTATTCAGACGACTCAAGGTCGGCTGTCTTGCTTGTCTGAAAAGAGTTATACAAATTTTTAAGAGCATTTATTATGCATATGATCCCAATAGGAAATTGTGACCCTAGGATAGTTTTCCTGGGGTAGTTGTTTGGTGGGTATAGTTAACTGGGGGTAATTGTCCGGGGGTATAGTTAACTGGGGGTAGTTGAAGTTGTCCCAAAGGTAGTCGTCCTAGAGGGTGGTTGCCCTAGGGGGTAGTTGTCCTAGGGGGTAGTTGACTTGGGGTGGTTATCCCGGGAATGAATGTCCCGGGGGAGGTGTCCGAGAACCCTTCAGAAATATAAATCCTTTGGAGAGACAAGTAACCCCCGTACAATGTGCCGGGTATCTAGGGTACCAACAAAGGGTTCTAACTTCTAGGACAACTGGACATCTAACCCCCGGATAACCACCCCCAGTCAACTACCCCCTAGGACAACTCCCCCTAGGGCACCCACACTCTAGTACAACTATCCCCGCCCCCCCCCCCCCAAGGAAAATACACCCTAGGAAAAATAACCCCGGAAAACTCCCCCCGGACAACTACCCTAGACAACTACTCCCTACAACCATCGTCTAGGACAACTTCCACCCCCCCCCCCGAACAACTATCCACTAGGATAGTTGTCCTTGGGCTAGTTGTCCTAGGGGGTAGTTGACTGGGGTGGTTATCCGGGGGTGAATATTCAGGGGTAGGTTTTTGGATACGCCAACAAAGATCATTGTTTCCCATGAGAAAGACTGACTTCTCTGACAAGGCAGATTTCACAAGCTTGTTGCCTTCTTATTATACCGCTTTCACATTTTTTTAAGTCAAGGGAATATGATTTTTTTTTGTTTAACATACTTATACAAAATATAAACCTTGCCTGTTCATATAGTAAAAGGTCATGTTTGGTATAAACTTTGACCCGAAGTAAGAAATAGAATTGAAAGTCTCAAGCACACAAACCATGGATGGGCCAGCCAGTTTTGTCGCTGAAACATCACACCATTTTCCTCCTTTCTGCTCCGTCAACTGAAAATAAATTAAAGCATGTTTACATTAAAGGTAGTACTAAGTTTTGGGAAATTTTGACAATTGGCTGGATAGTGATTCTTTACAATTTTGATAGATTTGAATGCCTCTGTGGATGTATTAAAAGCACTTGAAATTTAGCCCCTAAAACACTTCTGCTTTTGAGATCACTGAATATTGTTGGATCGCATATGCTTCCAATATGTTCATCTGAACCAAATTCATGACCCCATACCAAAACTTTGTATTACCTTTAATATGTAGCTTCCTTCCAAATATATTGTACCAAAATACGTGTTTAGCTGTTTAAGAAGTTAGGTTCGACTAGCACATGTGCTATTATCTGTTTCCTTTCACCGCGCGATAGTTTATCTTCTTGTATGTAAACACATTGTATGAAATGTATTGCTCTTGCTAAATAAATTAAATCAAATTAAAAATCCTGCGTTTGTTCAAAGAACTAATAAAACAAGTTGAGATGAAACAGGTGGTATTATCTGGTTCCATTCACATACCTTGGTCTGCTCTTTAGGCTTCGTAGCTGGATCGTCAGCCATCTTTGATGTCAACCAGATGACCTGCATGAAGGATAGAAATAGAATTCAGGTCAACAGAAAGTAGTAACATTTTGGACTTTCGTTCCTGCCAGGAAGAACACTTGACAAACAATGAGATGCTTTGATTGTCCTAATATTATGTTGCCTGATTTGATTAGTTTAGAGTGAATTTCCACTTTCGCATCAAGTTCATGAAACAAAGGCATGCAATGTATAACAAACAAGAGAAGCAGATCAGTGTCGTCCAGTTTCAGGAAAATCAAATAAAGTATTTCTTATTAAGGCTGTTATGAATGTTAAATTTTGGCACTTATAAACCACCGATTGGCAGCTATGTGACATATCAGTTTAGTTTGCGTTATTTCAAAATTATTGTATATTCATATTCAATTTATGTGGGATATCATTATCATAATTTAAAGGCGTATAATTTCAACAATTGCAATTTTCCTGTAAAAAAATTCTTTAAAATAGTAAATTACATCAGAATTCTTGTGTAGGCTTACGGTCATGACTGTAGTAGGAATGGAACTTACCAGCTAGGAAGTTATAAGCTTCTTTTTTAAATCAGAAAAACATACATGTACCCCTGTGTTTTAAACTCGGCCTGTGTATAGTATACACAGGCATCTTATCCAAGGTTACAATCGGTAGAGGTACACGGCCGATTTTAGGAGTCTCTTTACCTTTTTGATAGCCCGTCTTTGATCTTGAAGACTTACGTGTAGTAACTGTATAAATACATATGTCCGCCAGGTTCGATTAAAGTCGGTATGAAGATCGTAACTTTTTAGAGTAAGTTGAAATTGTTATTGCAGAACGTTTTCATGAGCTTAGTCACAGTCGTAACTAAATGTGTTTTTAACTTAATACTGTTTTCGGTTGAAAATTATCCAAGTCAAAACGAAGAATATTTGTTCACGATTTATTTTGTAAACTGGTATGTACAGAGAAATTCTCATGGAAAATAAAGAAAGAAGAATGACAAACGATGAAAATGTTATAAAGAAAAATGTACCATAAATCCCCAAAATAGGATGATAAAAATATCACCAAAAAGCAGGAGCATGACACTAATGCGAACATATTCTATTGGATTTATGTTCTGATGTTTAGGAATCAAATTAATCAATATATCCATCGTCCGACCAGCGAGCGAGCAAACTTCTGTCCAGTTGAAAAAGATATTAGGGTGAAAATTATGTATAATGATATTTATTCATGGGTGTTGAACAACGGGCATGCTTCTATTTTTTTCCAATTACATGTGGTGTTAGACAAGGCTGCCCATTAAACCCCCTTCAGTATATAATTTGTAATGAAAAATTGAGTATATGGATAAGGAGAGATAATTATGTTCAAGGCATCATAGTGAACGGTACAGAAATTAAGCTTAATCCATATGCTGATGACACCGCGTCGCTTAAAACTATTATGTATATTCTAGACCAATTTAAAGTATTTTTCCGGACTATGCATTAACCGGAACAAATCAGAAATAAAAGCTATTGGGTATTACAAAGCCCACTCTCCCGTCAATATCTTTTTCTGGACTTAGATATTCCAATGGACCCTATAGACTTCTAGGTGTGTAATTTTCTATTAATTTTGATGATATATTTGAATTAAATTTTCCTCCAAATTACAAAAATTAAAACAATATTTTGAGAATATGGAATATGAGAGATTTAACACCTATAGGGAAAATCACTGTATTAAAGTCACTTGGCCTTTCTCAATTAATATATCTTTTATCCGTTTTGCCAAAGCCGCCAGAAGAATTTTTGCAAGAAGTTGATTCTTTAATGTGCTCCTTTATATGGAGTGGAAAACCAAATAAGATTAACCGTCATACCATCATTAGAGATTATAATCAAGGTGAACTAAAAATGTTACATCTTCCTTCAGTTATTAAAGGATTGGAAATTGCATGAGTAAAACGATTGATTGATGTAGAAAATACAGGTAAATGGAAATGCTTTTTTGAATATCATTTGAAACATATCGGGGGAGATTTGTTTTGGTTGTGTAATTTAAAGTTTAATGACCCCAAAATATCCAATGTAAGGAGCGACTTTATACGTGAAATTTTACTTGCTTGGAGTGCATTGACATTCTCCTCTAAATTGACTGATGTAAACATTCAAGATCAAGTGTTGTGGAATAACTCTCTAATTAAAATAGATGGTAATGTTGTATTTAAGCACAACTGGATAGATATTGGAATTACTCGCACAAAACATTCGTTAGATGAGCATGGTAAATTTTATTCTCATATGACATTTATTCAAAAATATAAAGTTCAATGTCATTTTCTTGACTACTACTCATTAATCTCCGCGCTTCCAAAAGAATGAAAAAATGGTATCCTACAGCACCAAGCTGAAACAAAAACAACCCAAGAGAATTATTGCATAACTTAACGAAGGTTTTCAGAGTATGCAAATATGTTCATCAAATTTCTGTTGCAAAGATCCTTAAAGTTCCGATTTCCGAAATAAAATGGGCTACAATTTTAACTGAACCTGTTCAAGACTGGAAGAAACTTTACACTATTATTTCAAAATGTTGCCTTTCTACGAAACTTCGTTATTTTCAGTTCAGAATTTTACATAGAATACTAGGTGTCAAAAAATATCTTCACATTATGGGCATAGCTACTTCTAATTTATGTACATTTTGCTTATCCTCTGTTGAAAGTGTTTCACACTTGTTTTGGGAATGCCCTGTTACGCATCAATTTATTCAAGACTTCCATAGCTCTATTCTAAACAATAAAGTGCTTTTGAATAAAATTGCTTTTCGTTTGGTTTCACAGATGGTACGCATTCTATCTTTAATTTTGTTATTTTATATGCAAAACACGAAATATATGCGAAATACAAAAGGGAACTGCTATCTTTGAATTCTTTTAACCCTAATAAGGCCGGGGGGGGGGATTATGCCCCCCCCCCTCCACAATATGTTCGATTGCTCAGGAACGCATATGGATGGCGCCCCGCCGCTCGCTGACTTTTTTCTTTCGAGTCTTGCGCAACTTTTAAAATAATTTTCTTGAAAATCAGACCTACGGTTACAAGATCACGTGACTTTTTGTCTTTGCATGTCAGCCCGAAAATTGCTTATTTTCGTGATTTGTGTACAAAACATATGGAAACGTCATTTTTCCTAAAAACAGATCAAACATGGGTTATTGGGTCTTGTTTAAAGTTTAGTGGTTGTTATGGGAGTCAAAATAGTTGAATTGTAGTAAGAAATGAAATAAAACAACAAAAACAATGAAATACATAAGTTAAAAAAACAATGAAATACATAAGAAATTATAAAAACAAGGGATAACATAAGAAATCAGCTGGCTCTTCCATTTTTTGTTGTTGTATTATTATTCAGAATGGTCTAATGAATATATGTAGTGAAAAAGAATGCTTAAATATGAATAATATATGATTTATGGGTAAAAATGTGATTTGTATGACTTTATTTGCATAAATTACCATAAATATGCAAATGAGTAAATTTTTCAAAAAATTGAAATTATCATATTATTATTTACACTTCACTTGACATGCGTGCTAATTTTCGCGGCGATCGGCGGCTTCGCGGCCGAGATCTTAAGGGGGGGCCATTATCCCCCCCCCCCCCCCCGGCCGTACTAAGACCTCAAATAGCCCGGCCTTGTTAGGGTTAAGAAGATGCTCAAACGTTGTTATGAAGTTGAGCGGGTTCTCACTATGATGACCTTCTTCACCAATTTGACATTTCATCTCTTGATAGCCGACGTGTTGAGATACTCACGCGATTTTCGAAATCACTTCTGGGTTCTTTAAGACACCGCCATCTCTTGCCACAACCGCGCAGCTTGAGAAACTCCGATCATTTGTCCCTACCACGATGCAGAACCTAGCGCTACAAACAATCGACAGTTCCCTCTCTTGTTCGTTTGCTAAATCAATCAACTGAAATCTTGTTAAACCTTTATTCGAACTCTCTCCCTCTCCTGGTCTCTCTCTATCTCCCTTTGTCTCTTTCTCGTTCTCCCTTTCTCTAGCTTGTTTTCTCTCTTTCTCCTTTCCCTCCTCCCCTCTCCCACTTTTTCTCTATTTCTGTCTTGTATTTCCTTTTCTCAATTTTTGGACACTGTGATAATTACTCAATAATAATTTTCACCAATATGTATAGGTCATTGACATTTACCAATGTTAAACAGTATAATAACAATTTCATAATGGCATTCGTATTAATGTATTATTTGACATTTCCGTATTATGTGCATTTTACGTTTACAATGCTTCATTAAGCTGAATCAACTCAATTCTCGTTCATTTGCTTACATTTGTTTGTCATAAATTGAACTCTCTTTTCTTTTTTCTCTTTATCCTTTCCCTCTCACTCTCTTCCACTTTTCACTCTTCCTTTCTTCTTTCTTCTCAATTCACTGACAAACTGATTATCACCATTTTATAATTTACAATCATTTTCCCCCTTTTTTTCATACTCTAAGTTATTACTGAATTTTTAAATCAACTGTTTTGAATGCATTTTTATATAATACAATGTGAGCAATGTACTTTAACTTATCACTAAATTTGTAAATCTACTGTTTTTAATGCATTTTTATATGATACATTGTGAGCCAATTATTGTTAGTCTTTGGACTTTTTATTTGGTATATTTGTAATAAAACCGAAATTGAATTGAATTGAATTGAATTGTTTTTCTATCAAACGCAATAAATTCGTTGTATTACTTGATAAATGGAGACATGTGCAACTGTTGTAAAATGTTTGTTTTACCGATATGTCACAACATGTACTTTGTTTAAATGTATTGTTTGGTTCTTGCTCAAGAATGATTGAATAAATTTTTCTTCGGGAAAATCAACAACAAAAATATATTTGTGAGAAAAAGAATTTGGGCGGGGGCGTTTGTGGATGGAAGAGGGAGAGGTGATGGTGAATGAGTAAAAGGAAAGAAAGAAAATAGACTGTAAAATATCTTATTATTTGTATATATAAACTATGAGCCTATTTATGCCTATATGGCTAGCCTCCTTCGTGTAACAGTGGGAATTGATTTATAACAAATGGGTTGACTTTTTAAAAGAGGTACAAAGAAAGTTGTTTCTTAGCTTTAACATAAATGCGGTGGTTTTCATTAGATGGAAAAAATTGACCTCCGAGTTAATATCTACCTAATTCGACCAAAATATTGTGCCATTTTGTAAGGTCCATTTTAAATTTAAGAGCACATGCATTTATACTCTTACTTTATACATCTTAGCATTCAAATCTTTCTTCTAAGATTTAATTCGGGGAAATTCGCTATTGCATTGCAGTTTAATTAAAAATTGGCATTTAAGTTATATACCTGTTCAAAAGGGATCTGGATGGCGCACTTGTATGTCATTAAATATCTAAATAGATAAATAGGAAATGGAATGCATACAGTCGTACATAGCTGATGTACGTATGGGGTGTTCGAGAATAAAAGAGTAATGTGAGATATAAGAAGGGAGGGAGGGAGAAAGGGTGAGAGAGGGAGAGAGAGAGAGTGAGAGGGGGTGGGGGGACTGACCCCATCAGCCAGAAATCCTTTAAAATGACGATATCCCTTAGGGCCCGAGCACTTTATTTTCTCTTCAAGATATAAACATTGAAGCGAATAACGATCGATTCAACTGGATACTGTGGCGAACGTAGGCTGTGGTAAAGTAGGCGACGCGTGGGTTCGGTGTACAGGGAAGCCCCCTAGCAATGGCGGACGTACAAAGCGTTGGACGTTGGAGATGGAGCTTGGGGTGATATCAGAGTCGCCTGTAGGTGTCAGTTATCATTTTCGCATAACTATTCATGAGTATAATGCAATGTGTTCATGTGAGCAAGGAAGCTTGTACATGTAAGGGTAAAAGCTGGTTGGAAAGCGTTAACGACCCGCAAATGAGAATATTGAGATCGTGATGATGATAAATTCATCAATCTTAAAACCTATATCATGAGTTTAACACAATGTCAACTGTAGAGACTGTAATTTTTCTAGACATATAATGAGCAAAAAAGACAACTTACCTACGTTTACCCTCTGCTTCCTTTTGTGTAATATGAGATGCAATATGTTCCTCTTGCACGGGTATTTTGTACACATGGGAGCTTGAATGTGTATGGGTTAATGTGTATCTGAGTGTGTATGCGTCAATGTGTGTTTCTGAGTATGTGTGTGTGTGCTTTTTCTTGGTCATGCGCAGTGGCACGGGCGGAGACGCTTGCCTCCTGACTGGGACATAGGTGGAAGGGGATGATTGTTACACAAATATTGTTTTTGTTTGATATATTTACTTGCAAAATACAATTGTATTGTTTGCTTCTCTTCTCTGTCCATCTTGGCAATACAACTAAACTTTGTTTGTTGGTACGAACGTTTGGATGTTTTTTTTATATCATGTTAACGTAAATGTTGTAGCCTTGAAATTATTATATGTGCTTCTGAGATTTCAAGCGAATACAAAACATGAAATAAAGACAACCTTAACCGTGAATTCAGAGTTCATACAGAATATCCATTGGACGATCATGGATATGATTCTGAATCGACGAAGCTGCCGCAACATAAAAAGAACTTTCATAATAAGAACAAGTACAAAGTGAGCACATTGTATAACATCTTTGGTAATGAATTGTAAGAAATATTTTAAAGGGAATAGTCCCATCATTAGTGTGATTTATAGCACATTAACCAAGGTCTTTAATTAGCAATATTTCATATGTAATTCATCAAACATAATAAGTAAGATGAAGAACCACTGTGTCAGTTAAAATTCACAATTATAAAATCAAAACTGAAACCATTATCCTTCCAACGTCTGGTGCCTGGCTTCCGGATCCAGCGTGTACAGGTTAGTGCATTTTTTCTTCTTCACTCCAACCGCTTTGATTTACGTAGCATTTTACTCCATCAATTGCTAAGGAAATGTAACAATACACTCTAAATATAACAAGGACGTTGTAGTTATTAATTCCCATCCCTTGATGTCTTTGTAATGCGTGTTTAAAAAAACCGAACGTGATCAAATCATCATAATCTAAAAGGCGCATAGAACTACATGGGATATATTTAGAAAAAAAAAGGTATAGGAGGAAAGCTTCAAATTTGTTTTAATTATTTTATGCGAGAAAGTCCATAATTATCTAAATATTTACATGTACATATATATGCGTGGCATATGATTTTTTTCTTGGTTTCAAAGTTCTAATTATTGCACATTTATAATTCAACATAATGCTGAATAACCCTTGAAAATTCCTTTTTCATACACAAATCTGGAATACTAAATTTATTTTCATTTCAAGTGAAATGTATGTTCTTTGAAGAAGAACAATATTGTATACTTCAAAATTGCATATTATTGTGAAGGGATAAGGACTTTAATAATTAAGTACACCTTCGCTATAATTATGTACCAACTAAAATGTACGTTGTCGAATATTTGTTTTTCATTCAAAGATCCAATATGTAATGGATTTTCAAAATGTCAGCAAATTATCTTAATATACATGCGTATATCAAATCGTGTAGTTTCTAAAGCTAAGTAGGAGATATAAGATCTGTTGATATATTTATTACTCTTATTTGCATTGGTAATGTCCTGTAATGTATTTCGTGTTTAAGGGGGCGAGGGACATGTTAATGTTATTAAAAAGGGCTAGAAACGTTTCCACTTCCAAAATGAGGGAGCTAAAAATTTGAATAAAAATGAAAGGGTATGAGAATAACAATAACTTTAACAATGTCAGTTTTTTTCGCAAAAAACTCGCAAGGACGAGATGGCAGAAAGTATTTATATTCGTAGGCGAAAGTGGGGCAAGTAATATGCTTGCCCCGGGTGTCACAATATAGAAACGCCGCGGGAGAGAGAATATTGCTTGGTACTTTACACTGTAACAGAATACTGGCATCAAGAGAATATTTGCATTAATACTGTAAACAATTCTCTCGTACCACGGATATAAGTACGGTCTGGAAGAATGTTGAAGGTATAACGAATAGCCAATCAAGTAATATTCCTACCATTACACGAGAAAGCTCATAGTCTCCCATTATAAATGCGCTTGATAAAGCGAACACCTTTTTGGAAGTGTTTTGTAGTGTCGGTTCATCGTTGAGTGGAGACGATTATTAAGGAATGAACGATTTTGAACAAGAAGTTATACATTAGCTCGATATAAGTCAAGAAAATAAAATCGTATTACATGAAAGTTTTACATTAACTGAGTTGAAAAAGGGTATACGGAATATTACCAGGCCTGATAGACAGTTGCCAGAGATCGCTTTCCATTATCTCGTCGATTTGTTTCATGAGATATGGGACAGTTCCAACCTGCCCGGAAAATGGTTACATGCTATTCTTATTCCAGTTTTAAAAGCTGGAAGAGTTCCAACAAACCCTTCACTCTGTAAGATTACGGAGAGGGTGGTTTAAAACCGTTTAACATGGTTTACTGAAAAAATATGTTATTAGCCCCGTTACAATCCAAAGGCGAGGAGCACAATGGACCAATTCATTTTAGGGGGTGATCTTTTTCTCTTTTTTTCTCTTTTTTTTGGGGGGGGGGGGGAGCGGGGAGGAGGTTTAGGGGGCAGAGGGAGTTTGAGGTATTGTGTGGAATAATGTTTCCATTTTTGTCACCATTTGTCATATTATTAGAAACTAATGAGCTTGTTTTTGTATTATCTAGAAAATGTGATTTTGTTTGTTCAATGGAAGCACAATAAATAAAATTCAAATGAAAAATGTGTGGGTGATGTTGTGTTTAATGTATGGTAGAAACGGAAAGGGTTATACTTGGTTTTATGTTATAAAAGATTTAATTCCTAATTTTCTGAGTTGTACATGTATTAAATGTAGTATGTCCCATTTGCAGGCCAAAACAAATGAAAAGGTTCAATTCCAAAAGCATTTGAAATACAATCCTAATTAAGAACTTCCCTCAAAACGAAAGGTCTTGAAAATTTCTTTAAGTGGTGAAATAACGACCATTAGTTGTGGAATCCGCTTAAGTGATTACAATTACCTAATGGTCGTACGTTTTATGCCGCACAAATATTCAGTCAGGTTTATTTTGGCTATTACAAGTAGTCGGGTTTTGATGAAGACCAATACTCATGTACCTGTTATAGCTCATTTTATGTAGGCCTATGTTATTACGAAATAAAAAATCATACCAGTCAGTCACTCAATAGTGTCTAACAGTGAAGTATGGCCGGTAAACGGGTTTCCTTGCATAAATTGAATACTAGGACACTGCTAATGTTTAAATTCACAGATAGGACAAACATGACATATTCATAATTCCTGCAAAGTTCTACAGAATTTGATGTTGGCTGCAAAAGGGACATAGTATCTTTAAGTTAATCGAATGATGATATTATATTATTTTCATGACAAATAATTATATTTTGATGAATTATTTGCATTGTTCTAATATTACACCAATCAAACAATCAGAGAATCCAGACATCCTTTTGACATTGTTTTCAAGATTGAAATTCCTGCAAGACTCATTATTATATTCTAGTCTGCCAATGACATTGTGGGCAATTACTTGTTTGACTTGTATAGCGTTGGGGTGAATCAACTTAAGATTGTGCTTAAAATAACCATTGGTATGAACTAAATGGTCTGATTGACAGAACGTTGCTCGCACCCTAACGAGTTTTCATCTCTGAATTAAAAAACATTATGTTATGGAACTGATTGTGTGCGTGTTTTTCGTTTTCTTCTTCTTAGTTTATATTATGTACCCTAGATTAATTATAACAAAAGAGAGAGAGACACACAAGAATGACTTTGCCTGGAAACAACACATATGATGTCCGACCCCCATTAGTCATACCATGATATACTGACTGTTTTAAGTGAATACGATATTTTATACGGCTGGTAAAAAAGGAAAGAAAAACACTTTGGAAAGGACAGTTCTGAAAGGAAACGTACCTTGATTGAAATCATGTGAAATGATGTTCACGCTGGTAGGTTTTACTTTTTTTTTTGTAATCATTTTTTGATCACGGATAGTTACCTTATCATCTTTGGTGCTTAGAAGCTCAAAAAACATATTTGTTGAATAAATTCTTTAGAGTAAAAGTACAATGGAAAACTGTTTGAAGTGTAAGCACATCCAAATTTGGGTATCACTTCAGTCTGCTTTGATACAAACATTCCTAGCTACAATAATACACGAGATTACTCAGCCAGACATATAACTGTGGTTAAAAATTGAAACAACTTCTCTTTATGACACTTTACTTGATATTCAGGTCCACCATCCTTAATTAACAAGATTTGAGGCATATTTAGATGTAACATAATGCAATTCAGGAAATATATGAAAACCCTAAAACGTAAATACCGAACTATATTTATGCATTTAGCTATGGTTTGCTATACTTTTAACCGTTGAACTGATATTTAATAGAATGAAAAAATCGGAATTTTACTCAAACACTTTTCTTTTTAGGCTTCTAGTACATTGAAAAAAGAATTACAGGACTAGACAAAGTATATCTAGGCATATATATCATGTACATGGTGAAAAACACACCGGTCTGTATTCCAATACTTCACCCCCCCCCCCCCCCCACCCCCAAGGATTAAACAAAATAATAATGAGAATAATAAATACTTGGTTCAAATCTCCGTACCCGGGGTATCCAGGGATTAGTGATTGAAATAATTAAAGAAAAACATTATACACTTTTATGGACGTTATGATCCTCCTCTGCCCTACTACTCTATTAAACAGGTTTTCTTGCTGTTCATAAACTACATGCACTGTTGCTTTTAGCTTATTAACACATATATAACATGCCGGCGAATATCGCAATGTCTATTTGATTTTAAAAATCTCTTCTTATCACATTTAGGCCTGATTTTGTCACAAATTAAATTATTTATTATTTTATATACATGTACATACATTACCGGTACACACTATTCAGCTTGGAAATGGAGATTACAGGAATACATGAACCGATACTCACAATTAACTACAAAAGACAAAGAAAAGGGAAGGGAATATATCTGCAGCTTATTGAAAAATATTACATTAAAGATTTTTCTCGATATGAGTATATTATAAACATAGTTGGCATGGTCATACCGTTATTTACTTATTTTGATGAACAAAAGTATACAGCTTGGAGACAAGAATAGTCAGGAAAAGAGAAAAAAAAATTATCTTGCACGCTTCTTATTGTTATCCCAACTAATTACACATTCAGGAACCGGGGAATTTCCACTCACTCATATTTTGATAAGGTGGGTGGAAAACTTTTGTATATGACAAAAGCAGGGAGGAGCTTTTATCAGAGTCCCAATCGATCAAAGTCTCACTTATACCACAGTCAGATCAGACTGACGAGACCGCTAACGGACTGACTGCAGGGCCCCGTCTTATAGAGAGTAATACAAAATAACATATCAACTCAATTATTGTTATTGTTGGCATCAAAGTACGAATCATGAATACAGAAAACATAGTAGGCCAGGACCCCTAAAAAGGAACTTGTGATGGTATATGAGGCCCCTCACTATTTGAATACAATATCAAATTAAATTTGAAAATCAATCAAACTTACAAGGTTTATGTTTATATATATATATGGGTATATATATATATATATATATATATAAACAAATAACGAAAGAAAAAGAAAAGACATTTAACTAGAGCAGGTATCATCTTGTATTTGCACACACCCAACAAGACACAATTCATTATCCCAAATAGTCAGTAATTAGTCGGTGTGGAGTCGGCGTGTTGTCGGTGTAAGGGTGTGACAGTGGTATGTACTTGTTTAATAATGGAGTCCAATGTACAGCTAGTGCCCCCTCCCACCCTGTCCCCGCCAATCGTTTCAAGCCCCATCAATGGTTAGAATCACGCTATGAAATTGGAATACCAGGCCACTTTGCCACTGTTTAGGGTTGTGTAAATTTTGAAATATTTCTCTTTTCACGATAATTTGCACTTGGTAATCACATTTGCCTTACTAATAAAATCCATGTTAAAATGAGAGCTTTAAAAAAAAGGCTCGGCCGTGCTAACTTAATACGAATTGTTACCACTAAGAAATAGAAGAGAAATACAAGTTTAACCCGTTCGTCATTTTTATTTGATTTTTTAAGATTGACACGTTTTATTTCATAACATACTTCAAATACATTTTGGAGAAATCAATCTAAACATACGCATGTATTTTTCCGGTGCTATGAATTTCAAATGTTTACTATTCAGGCCACTCGTTCTATACAAAGCCTTTCAAAAGTATTGCTATTTGGCTGGCGGCGCCAAAACTATTTGAAAAGAATTGAAATAGTGGAATGACGTATGTAAGAACTATTGGGTCAAATGTCATTATACAAAATAATAAATTGTTTCGAATGTATAATATAAAAACAAACACACACCGCTCTCTGTTTCAATATTATAATAAAAGTAATAATATTAACTATTTCGTTAGCAAATGGAGCAATATTTTTGTTTTTGAAAGAATTCAGGGTTTGGTGATACCATGTATTATCATAATAGACAGTCCGGGGTCAAATTGATGAGGTTACAATTTTCAACGAATTGCTTTACATACATTCAATAACATTTCCAAAAGTATATATCTTTATTTCTTGTACTTTAAATTTTACGCAATGATGTAAATGCTAAATCAATTATTTCTCTCCAAATTTACCTACAAAATGAGGTAAATTGGATTATTACATGTCCATAGTACGCACAAACACTCGAAATATAAAATTCATTTGCAATCAAGTTCCTAAAATGGTTGTAAAAATTCATGTATATCCCAATTTACACAAAAAAAAGAAATACATTTTTCACTCGGCAATAATGTCTTCGCTCACAATTCTACAATGTATATTCATATCAAAACGTAAAATTATATTTGTTAAGCCATTTTTATTAAGGTTATTTACAATAGTGTAGGGTTAATATAAACAAAACTGTTCAAACCACAATCAACAGAAATGTGAACTGAAACAATTAATATTTCTTTCAAAATGAGACACTTTTATCTTTGATATTGTGCTTTCACAAAAGGCG
Organism: Strongylocentrotus droebachiensis; assembly: GCA_035222895.1. NCBI lineage: Eukaryota > Metazoa > Echinodermata > Echinoidea > Camarodonta > Strongylocentrotidae > Strongylocentrotus > Strongylocentrotus droebachiensis. The sequence goes on from JAVYIG010000200.1 coordinate 382,767, forward strand.
TGCTAGTAAACGAACAAAAGTGATGATACTTTCTTATGTTACATGAAAACATTATTCGTTATGGTTTCAATTTCCAACGTTGTTCACCCATTTTAAGATTAGGTTATAGACATTCCAACCATATTAACTTTCCCATGTTAAAACTTTTTTTAACCCAAAATATTTGTACGCTCTTTTCCAGATAGGCCCGTGTATACTACCTTGCTCTTTAAGGAATTCGATTTACTCTAATGAATACAAACTCAATTTATCCAAAGATATAAACCGAAAATCGAATTCGAGAATATGCAAGGTACGCTATTTTGATAATTTGTTTGACTTCTGCCGAGAGTCAGAAGGGTGTTAACAATTGATAAAGCTATATCCGTTGTACACGTGGCGTAGTGCGCTCTTTAAAGTGTAATGCGACTGGCTGTATATTAAACAATGCACACCTAACGTTGAAAAGGCGTACGCATAACAGCTTGGTTTGTAACAATGACAAAAAAAAAAAAGAAAAGAAGGAAAACACAGTCAAATGCAATGAGCATATTAAATGCTAAATGGCTGGCCCATTTGCCACTCGGAAATTTTTTAACCTTGATTTGTGTGTATATATGTGTTGTTGAATTTCAATTTCAATCAAAAAAAGACAATCAAATGAAAGACTAACTTATCCGTGAATTCAAAGTTCGGGCAAAAGATCAAGTGGACTTTCATGGATATGATCTTGAATCGACGAGTCTGCCGCAATGTGAGAAAACTCTTGAAAATTAATTTCCAATATGCGGTTTCTCGATAATGCCGCCTTTTGCAGACCAAACATATATCGGGCTGTTTCACCCTTTCGTAAAGGTGAATACAAAAAATAAATAAAGAATTCAAATATTGTATTGTTTCGATTTGTCAACAACTACAGGATGCGTTCAATAAGTCCATAGCTCGACTATGAAGGAGCAGGTATACGGTGATGTCATTATGTCTCATGAATATTTCATCTTGCCCATTACGGGTTACACGATTTAAGTTCTGCAGCATACCACCTATTTATTAGAGAAGCCGTTCAAAACGGAGTACCCGGGAGTTAAAACAAAGACTTATATCAATGGATACCGTTTAGCAACGTGCAGTCATCTGTTTTATAGTTCTCCAGAACGAGCTGAATGATATCCATGAGGAGCTGGTGGTAATATGGAGGGACAATGCTCTTGCCTACTCCACGGTAAAAATATGGGTAACTCCGGGGGGTAATTCTTTTCAAAGCTGGTTGGAAAAAACGTTTACGAGTACGACCCACGCATGAAAATAATGACATCGTGATGGTCATCATTCTTAAAACCTATATCATAAGTTTATCACAATCAAAAAGATAATTAGCTAACTAGGCAACTTACCCTACGTTCGCTGCCTGCTGCCTCTAGGTGAAATGAGATACAATATGTTCCTCTTGCACTCTTCGTATTGTTATCCCAACAGTATTACATGTTAAAGAACTGGGGATTTCCACTCACTCATATTTGTATTAGGTGGGTGGAAAGCTATTGTGTATGACAAAAGCAGAGAGGAGCTTATCAGAGTCCCAGTCGATCAAAGTCTCACTTACACCACAGTCAGTCTGACGAGACCGCTTACGGACTGATTAAAGGGCCCCGTATTATCAGGAGTAATCGCAATTCCTCTGATCCATCGTAAGGTTGCACTCTCCCCTTTATTATGTATATAGTTCCGATTAATATTGTTGCGATTAATAGGCAGAGTTTAGGGCGCTTGGTCTTCCGATGGAAGAATATGTGGTTCGGTCCCAAACAAAGCCAGGACCCAAAACAGGAACTTCATCAACTTCAAAGAAGATTTGACAAAACTTTCATAAAAAAACATGATTTGTACTACAACAATGAAACTTAGTTATCTTACCTGGTTGATGCAGTCTACAAGTAATCTTCAACTGCACCATTTTTACGTGACATATCTCTAATAGTAATAGGACATTTTATTTGCAGTTTTAAAGGATATATTGGCCTTTTCCTTGTTTTCTTTTTTTTAACATTAATTTTTGTTGTCTTTGAAATTATATTTCCTGCATATCTATATGTAATAATTGTTAAATATCTGGTCTTTTTGAGAATTCTGAAGAGGGTGTTTTGCATACTCAATAATCTTTAACAGTTGATGACAACTTTCATGGAGTGTGTGAAACAGATACATTGTACTTCGATTTTAATTTGACAATTTAATAATATGATCGTTGATGTCCGAAAGTGTTTCATTTGTTCAAATGAATAGTAGAGGCTTGAATCGGAAATATTAAGCTATATCTTTGTACCTTCAGTTGTTGAAAGTTGAATATGATGTTATTGCTTTAAGTGGTCACCTGAATTCCTCGGAAACATTTCCTAATAACACATTTTATGGCAAAAACAGAGAGAGTCGTGGTGTTGGAGTTGGTGTACTCATTAATTATAAGCTCATTGTAAAAAGAATACGTTGATTTAGACGTCTTTAATGGTGATATAGAGTTTCATTGTATAGAAATATTACGAAAGGTTAAACAAATCATTATTGCTGTTGTGTTTTAACCAACAAACCAGAGTCACAGTATATCTTTTCAAAATGAACAATGAGCAAAAAAGTGGAAAATTAAATTTCACTTCTCTTAAAGGTATTACAAAGTTTTGGTAAAAATATTGAATTCATCTGAAAATCGTTTATGTTATAACAAGATGGTATAGGAATATCTTTAACCAATCTCCACTGCTGAAATCCTTTTTTTTTTTTTTAGTGAATTAAACAGTAATTTATAAATCAATTATTAGTTCCAAGCTACCTGTATTAAAACAGCTCATGTTGCTGTGTACTAGCGCCATCTACTGTTGTAACATGGTCCATGGTATGATCGATATTGAAACTGTGTTTCGTTTCCCGCGCTCATCGAAGTTCGTTGCCCCCGCTCGGCGGAAACCGCATGTACAAAAGATAACATAGCCATCTCGGCACCGCGGTGACCTCGCTCAGCGTGGAAGCGTCTGTATTAGTGTTCATGGTACTAGTGTCTGTGTGTGCTTGTGTTGTGTATAATGTCAACAGGGAGAATCTGATGTGAAAAGTCAAGTGTCTATTTTGTCGGAATGCATTCCTTTACCACCCGAGATTCTGGTAGGAGAGAATATTAGAAAGAAAGCAATATGAAAATGAATGACCATATATAATTGTTCAGATATTGTAAGAAATACAATAAATATGTTTATCCAGATACCCCTCCCCGTCTCTCTCTCTCTCTTTCTCCCTCTCCTAAACACAAAAGTTCTTTTTATCCTGTTCAAGCTGACTTATTTTTGATCTGTTATTATTGTATATTGTTGTATGTTGGAAGCTTGTCGAATAAAAATCAATCAATCAATCAATCAATGTTCATTATAACCTTGGAAGTTTTGGATTATAATCAATTTTATTTCACCGCATGGACCCTCTCTCCCCGATCTCCCCCCCCCCCCCGTCTCTCTTTCTCTTTCATTCCCTCCGTTCCCTTCCTTGCACCCTCTCGATCTCCCTCTCTTCGTCTGTTCACATGCACCTCTGCACTGAGAGATTTGACTCGTTTTTATGATTATTTATCCTTCATCCTCATCTACATAAACCTCAACACAAACAAAAGGACCTATCACGTGACTGATAACTTCTATTGTTTTTATATATTATTATCCTTGCCATACACATCATCCTCATTTACACTCCTCCCCGCCCCCCCCCCCCCCCCACCTCCCGAAAAAAAAGTGGTCCTATATCTCGTGAATGAGAACTTCTATCGTTTTTGTGATTATTATCCTTGCCATATTACCATCCTCATTTACATACTACCCCTCGTCAAAAAAAGGTTCTACATAGACCCTTGAATGATAACTTCCATCGTTTTTGTTGATATTATTATCCTTGTCATTTATTACATCCTCATCTACATAAACCACAACCAAAAAATATGGTCCTATCACGTGAATGAAATTGTACTTCTATCGTTTTTGTTATTATTATCCTTGCCATACATTACATCCTGTTTTAAATAAACCTTCCCCTTCCCCCTCTCAATAAAGATAATGTGACTTGAAATTTATATCGTTTTTGTGATTATTATTATCCTTGTCATACGTTTCATCTTCTTTTACACACCCCCGCCCCTAAACAAAAAATGGTTCTATATAACGTGACTGAGAACTTCTATCTTGTTTGTGCTTGTTATCATCCTTGTCATATATCATGATCCGATAAACCACAACCCCGAAAATAACGTCCTATCACGTGAGTGAGAACTTCTATCTATTTTATGATTATTATTATCCTTGCCATACGTTTCATCTTCTTATACATACCCCCTCCCTCCCCCCCCCAAAAAAAAACAAATTAAAAAAATGGTTCTATATTACGTGAATGAGAACTTCTATCGTTTTTGTGATTGTTATTATCTTTGCCCCTCCCCTCAACAAACAACAAATATTAAAAAATGGTTCTATATTACGTGAATGAGAACTTCTATCGTTTTTGTGATTGTTATTATCCTTGCCATACGTTTCATCTTCTTTTACACCCCCCCCCCCCTCTAAAAAAAAAACATGTTTCTATTTCACGTGAATGAGAACTTCTCTCGTTTTTTGTTATTGTTATTATCCTTGTCATTTATAATCATCTTTTAGATAAACCACAACAAAAAAATAACGTCCTATCACGTGAATGAGAACTTCATTCTATTTTGTGATTATTATTATCCTTGCCATACGTTTCATCTTCTTTTACATCCCCCCCCTCCCCCCAACAAACAAACAAATTTAAAAAATGGTTCTATATTACGTGAATGAGAACTTCTATCGTTTTTGTGATTGTTATTATCTTTGCCCCTCCCCTCAACAAACAACAAATATTTAAAAATGGTTCTATATTACGTGAATGAGAACTTCTATCGTTCTTGTGATTGGTATTATCCTTGCCATACGTTTCATCTTCTGTTACACTCCCCCCCCCCCCTCTAAAAAAAAACATGTTTCTATTTCACGTGAATGAGAACTTCTATCGTTTTTGTGATTGTTATTATCTTTGCCCCTCCCCTCAACAAACAAAAAATATTTAAAAATGGTTCTATATTACGTGAATGAGAACTTCTATCGTTTTTGTGATTGTTATTATCCTTGCCATACGTTTCATCTTCTTTTACACCCCCCCCCCTAAAAAAAAAAACATGTTTCTATTTTACGTGGATGAGAACTTCTCTCGTTTTTTTTATTGTTATTATCCTTGTCATTTATAATCCTCTTTTAGATAAACCACAACAAAAAAATAACGTCCTATCACGTGAATGAGAACTTCATTCTATTTTGTGATTATTATTATCCTTGCCATACGTTTCATCTTCTTTTACATTCCCCCCCCCCCCTCCTCCCAACAAACAAACAAATTTAAAAAATGGTTCTATATTACGTGAATGAGAACTTCTATCGTTTTTGTGATTGTTATTATCTTTGCCCCTCCCCTCAACAAACAAAAAATATTTAAAAATGGTTCTATATTACGTGAATGAGAACTTCTATCGTTCTTGTGATTGTTATTATCCTTGCCATACGTTTCATCTTCTTTTACACTCCCCCCCCCCCTCTAAAAAAACAACATGTTTCTATTTCACGTGAATGAGAACTTCTATCGTTTTTGTGATTGTTATTATCTTTGCCCCTCCCCTCAACAAAGAAAAAAAAATTAAAAAATGGTTCTATATTACGTGAATAAGAACTTCTATCGTTCTTGTGATTGTTATTTACCTTGCCATACGTTTCATCTTCTTTTACACCCCCCCCCCTAAAAAAAAAACATGTTTCTATATCACGTGAATTAGAACTTCTCTCGTTTTTGTGATTGTTATTATCCTTGTCATATATCATCCTCTTTTAGATAAACCACAACAAAAAAATAACGTAGGCACTTGAATGAGAACTTCATTCTATTTTGTGATTATTATTATCCTTGCCATACGTTTCATCTTCTTTTACACCCCCCTCCCTCTAAAAAAAAAAATTCTGTATCACATGAATGAGAACTTCTATCGTTTTTGCGATTATTATTATCCCTGCCATTTTACCGGTACAATACATCCTCATTTACATGAACCTCCCCCCCCCCTCCCCTTCCCTCCCTCTATAAAAAAAATGGTTCTATATCACGTAAATGAGAACTTCTATCGTTTTTGTGATTGTTATTATCTTTGTCATAATCCTCCCTTAGATAAACCACAGCCAAAAAAATATCGTTCTATCGCGTGAATGCCAACTTCTATCGTTTTTGCGATTATTATCCCTGCCCGTGATCCCTGCCATATTACCGGTACATTACATCCTCATTTTCATGAACCTCCCCCCCCCCCCCCCACCCTTCTCCCCCAAAAAATGGTTCATTATTACGTGAATGGAAACTTTTATCGTTTTTGTGATTACAATTATCCTTGTCATCATCATCCCCATGTACATAACCCACACCCACAACATACGGTCCTATCACGTGAATGGAATTGAACTTCTATCGTTTTTGTTATTATTATTATCCATGCCGTATTTACATAAACAATCCCCCCCCCCCCTAAAAAAAGGGTTCCATATCACGTGAATAATAACTTCTATCGGTTTTTAAATTATTATCGTCATTGACATCCTCATTTACATAAACACCTACATAAAATATATTGTCCTATAACGTGAATGAGAACTTCTAAATTGTTTTGTACCTCTCTGGTTATCTTATGAGTACCAACAACTTTGTAAGAGTCAACGCCCGTAGATTCTGCTAGATTCCTGGAATCTCGCGAAACTCCAGGATACGCGTGAATGATTTTGTAAATAAACTTGCGGCATGATTCATGAGCACGTGCAGGTGGTGATGTGAGAAGCAGCACACATTATCTTGATATAAAGCGTCTGAAGATGGATTCCGATTCTTCAAACCTCTCCGATGTTTATCAGCGTTATTGCGAAGAAGAACAAGAAGAGATACAGGTATGTCAATACATATACATTTCTTTATCTTTTCACTTGACAGTGGACAGTGCCATTGTAATTATTATTTGAAGGTCCAATGTCAACTTGAAGATTAGGCCCGAATTCACAAAGCAAGGTTTGAGCTCAGACCGGGTTTGAGCTCAAACCTCCTTTTGTTTCGCCAAACCTCCTTTTGTTATTTACTTGATAACAAAAGGAGGTTTGGCGAAACAAAATGAGGTTTGACCTCAAACCTTGGTCTGAGCTCAAACCTTGCTTTGTGAATTCGGGCCTATCAGTCTGGACAGCAAAAACAATTACCTTTCAATATGCGTTTAGTAGGCATACCATGAAAAGTGTGAATTATTCTACACACCAGGTTGCAAATAGGCCTAAATTTGAAAGTTCGATTATTTGTAGCTTCATAATGTGTTGTACTATCAATTTGCAGTGGTTATTTGTATTGTACTTTTGTGCATTCAATTCATTTAGGGCTTAGGCCCAATCTCAATTATAGACAGAAAGAGAAAGAAAGATAAATGAATAACTGTAATTGAGAGAGAGAGAGAGAGAGAGAGAGAGAGGGAGTAGAGGGGTGAGAGAGATAGAGAGAGAGAGAGAGAGAGAGGGAGTAGAGGGGTGAGAGAGAGAGAGAGAGAGAGAGAAGAGGGGAGTGAGGGGTGAGAGAGAGAGAGAGAGAATATCAAGTGACAGTTTTTCTAAAAAGAGAGAACGTCAGTATAGTCCATTTCACGTGAGCCATTGCCTGCATGCAGAGCAAAACAAATAAACCCTTCACTTGCAAAATAAGGGATGATCTCAAAATAAAAATATGCACTACATGATTGACTGTTTTGGAAATCGTCAAGTCGACCTTCATATTGATAAATCTCAGTTGGTATGATTAAACGTATCTTTACCAAAAAAGTAAAAAATGTTACGATCTGTCTATGACTAATTATCCAAAGGACCAAACTGTCCCTATACAACAACTTTTGGGGTAATTTGAGATTATCCCCAAAATACATGTGTTCGGAAAATGTAAGCCGCGTAAGCCCACCTCACAGAATACACACAGAGAGATGCCCGTCATCTCCTTGATACACACACACACACACGCGCGCGCGCAGCATCGTAACGATCACTCACAATACAGGTCATGCATGCGGAACGCCGTGTTCGTTTCACTTAGCTGGCGAACATCATAGTCTAGATCTAGTCATAACAAATGCTTTTCAAATTGAGAACACGGAAACGAAGAGATGAAAATTAAGAAATAAGTTTAATTATTAACACACTGGACGATAAAAGCACATGATTTTCCATAATTTTTCAAATTCCATGTCGTTCCATGACCCTTTCATCAAAAGATCGATTTTCCATGACTTTGAAAGCCTGGAAAAAGACTAATCAAAATTCCATTCACCTCTGATCTGAACATAGAGATATATACTACTAACATATCTCTATGGATCTGAATGACAAACGCCTATAACTACAACAACTTTCCAGGTCTTTCGGGACGCGCGCTACTATGGAGATAGAAATAGAATGAGAGAGAAAGAGGGGGAGGGGAGGGGGATTATAAGGGGGGGGGGAGAGAAGAGTAGCTACTATTCAAAACAGAGAGAGGGAAGAGAAGGAATACAGAAGAGAGAGAGAGGAGGGAGGGAGAGTGGTGAAGAGGGAGAGGGGGTGGGGTGAGAGGTAGAGAGATGAGAGGGAGTGAGCTATGAGAGAAAGGGAGAAAAAGAGTGAGCAGAGACTGAAAAAGACGGAAAGATGGGATGAGAGAGAGGATATAAATGGATTATATATATTTATAGTATATTTTTCTATTCAGCCTAATTTGACAATACGCCGAGTCGGTATTATTGCGTACTATTTGTTCAAATTTCTGAAAATGAAGGCAAACCCGAGATTACGATTACGATCATTTATCGCCAGCCTCCCAAGTGTCATTGTGACCCCATGAAAAATCTGAAGAGCAAAAGAGGCGACACCTTTTTTAATTTCCTTTTCGCCCATATTCTAGCGATTCCATCGCCATTTCATTTTCTTTTATCTTTTTTGTTTGTTTATCATGCTTTAAATATCCATTTCTGCACACTGTTTGAAACTATGTAACCAGTATATTTAAAATATTATGACCAATTAGGAGAGATAATTATCATTTGTCACAAAATAAAAATTTATCATTGAAAATGCCGCAAAATTACTAATGAAAAAAAATATCTAACCAATATTTTGCATCTTTTTGCTGCATTTCTGTTCTATTCGTATACAGCTTACTGATGAATCTTCAGAAAGTTCAGATGGAGTCGGCCGCAGAGCAGGAGGAGTCGGACGGGGAAGGGCAGGTGGAGCCCGTAGAGATATAGGGCGAGGAAGAGGAAGGGGAAGAGTAGGAACAAGTGAGGTAGAAAGAGGAGCAGGAAGAGGAGTAGGACGAGGAAGAGGAAGAGGAAGCAGCGTCGTCGGCAGAGGGACAGGCAGGGTTGGTACAAGTCAAGGTGGTCTGGAACTGGAAGGAACAGAAGGCGAAGGAACAGAAAGGCACGATGACATCGAAGGCGAAGGAACAGAAAGCCGGGAAGGAGACACCCAAGGAACAGAAAGCCAGGAAGGAGACACCCAAGGAACTGAAGAAGGAGGTCGTCGGGGAAGAGGCACAGGGAGAGGAAGCGGTGCGAGAGGAAGAGGTGGGAGAGGAAGAGGTGGGAGAGGAAGAGGTGGGAGAGGAAGAGGTGCGAGGGGAAGAGCTGCAAGAGGAACAGGAGCAGCAGAGAGACAGCAGGTCGAGGTTGCACGGATAGAAGCCTTGCGCAGAGATAGAAGAGAGAGATTGAAGGTTAGTTAATGTACGAACATATTATTTGTGAAATTTAAAAACTATAACAAATTACATCTGTGATGTTATGTAGAGAATTTTTTATATTTTTTATTGTAGGGATGTTATTTAAATAAAGCATGTGAATTTAATCTAGTATTGCATCAATACAAATCTTTCAGTCATGGAGAAAAGCCTTGTAACTTGTTTCATTTGTCTGTTCATGAATGTGAAGAAGGGCAATCAGGGGTAGAGGTATTTGATGAAACTACATGTTGTCATGGTTGGCACTGTAACTGACTGATCTACAACACACTCATATATCTCCTTTACCACAAGCACACATGTACATACTGATAAATAAATCCTCATTATTACCAATTTTAATTTCATTTTTTTATTTTATTCAAAAACATTTAGTTGATAAACACTGGTTGAATTACTTAAATGTATTCAAGCATAATGTTATTGTTATAACTTTTCAAACATATAATTACATGTTTATTGGGTTTTATTTCTCATATTTTGTTAGAGAGAAGTAAAAGAAATGTCGCGCGAAGAGCTTGAAGACATCGTCGTCAGGCAAATTGAGAGGGAGCCCGGACTAATCATGGACGTGATGACCTGTGCAAGGAATGACTCGCCACCACCATCCCCTGGCAGACCAAATGAGATACCACAGTGGTGTGTATGTGGAAACTGCACACCCAAACCCACAGATCGGGAAAATTTATGCTGTGGCTTCCGCCCAGAAGACTGCCTGACCAGGCACGGGGTATGTAACAAGTGAACAATAGAATAGTTTTTCCCCATGTCAATAATTAGTGAAAGAAGTTATCTTTTATGTCTATGCATAAGCATGTTATTCATTGTTAACATATATAAATAAAAAATAAAAACAAAACAAAATAAAATCTGCCATACGACAGCATAAATATCAATGAAATTATATACAATGAGAATGAAATAGCAGCTAACCGATATGTCGAAAATTCATAAAGATGTGACACATCCATAGGGCAAAGTGGTAACAAGTTCTGATCAAAATTCTGCTATGATCTGTTATCAATGCTTTAACGTAAACACACTTTATCTAAAACACTTATATTGATATAACGAGGAGATACTATTACCCTTTAAAGACATCAAACAAAATTATTTGCCTACCAGATTATATACAGTGTTGGTCAAATAATTCAAGAATTTAAAGGTTTTTGTGTGGTTGTTTTGCGATGGCATTAAAGCACTAATTAAACAACCACAATATTGCCTTTAACTTCAAAGGGGTACATAACATACAATGATAGTATTTGTGAGATCTTCATGATAAAGTAAACTTGCCATGACAAAAGATATGTAGCAGGTCTCCCGTTAAAAGGAATAAATTAAACCAGAATAAATGCATGATTTCTTGGCAATGTATTCATGTAAAAGTATTGCTTTATTTTATTTATACTCCTATTATTTTCTATTTGTGAAATAGACTTTCGCTCTAATAATCGACGAGAACAGCCTAGCACTTCAGCAAGCAATGTGGAATGATGCTTTCAACCTTGGGGAGCCAGCTGAGGAAGCAGGGCAGGCGAATAAAGGCTTGCGTCATATTGCCTACAGATGTGTCGTATTTTGGCAACATGGGAGACTGGGAGCAGGAAACAGAAGGGTAGTGCCTGCATGCTGTGTCGATATCATTCACGGACGATACCCTTCCCCCAATGGTTTTTACACAGGACACATCCCTGGTAGATTTGTGTAGTTTACTTTCATAAAGTGTTAATAATAACCTTTTGTTGCAAGTACATTGTTATATATATATCCCTTTTTTTTTTTTTTACTGAAACTTACTTTTAAATTTTGTACCAGGAAAGTCAATGTGCGAAAAAGTTGACCAGCACTCTATAATTGCACTTTCATTCTGTTTTTTGTATAACTTATTTGTTATTATCCATGTGTGTTCACTTTAGACAGTAATATAAAGCAAGTACAGTTGAACCAGGTTCTAAAGATAGTTCAAGTCGAATAAAGTCATTGTAATTTTGGTTTTGATAACATCACTATGCAACAAACGATTAAAATCTCAACAACAAACACAATGTTGTTTTTTTTATTTTCAGTATTAGGGATTAACATCTCTGTTCTATCATTTTATTTTGTAACTTCATGAGTGCAATTGGGAAAGTAATACTAACTCTGTTTCATTCCCTGTAAATAAATTGAGTAGGATAGAGAAAGCTCACAAAGAACTTAGATCATAGAGGATGAATCACCTTGATGTTCAATAACGAATTTATTTACTGCAAGACGATTGTTGTCTATTCTTAGAATCAATCTACTATGAAAACAAATTCATATTGCCTAGTTTGTGAATGATACTAATACAGTTAATGGCTGTTATGGCAGACAGCATTATTACACAATAATTTGAATGTTAGAAGCACACAAATGTTGAGCGGTTTATTAATCAAATCTGGTCTTGAACTCCTCCCCCTCAATTTAATGAATGAGAAAGTTCATACAGAAAAACGGCTTTTCCTCCTTTCCAAAATCTCATTCACTGATGGTAGGGGCAGTTGCGCTAGTCGTGGTCTGATGTGGCGTGGGTCGTGCTCGTCTAGTTCGACAGGTGAAAAAAGTGGCAAGACATCTTCAGCTCGTCGCTTGAAGATGTCTGTCATCATCTGCCGAATATACGGGTATGTCTTGGCTACTTTCACTCCTACAGTGACATACTGTCCGGCATGCTTTGACCACCTTACAAGGTGTCTGAAAATATTTCAAAAATTTGAAAGCAAATGATATTTCTCTATTTGATTGCATCAATTATTATCTATCCTTTTGTTTTGTTTTATTGCACATGCACTTTTTATTTTTTTATCAGATAAACATTAAAATCTTTCTTGCATGATGGTAGTCTTATTACAGTTAATTACTTAGATGAGTTGACATAATAGAACAAATGTGTGGATTGTCTTAAGACTAGATTAGCTTGTTCATTAGCTAACAGCTAAAATAGAATGTAAGTTTGAACAAGTGAGAGCTTATACTTTTAATCAATGACAAAGATGAGTGAAATGTGCATACTTTGGATTGCCTTCCTCATCAGTCTTGTTGGGCCGATCCTTGTGGGCTTGATAGTCGATGACCGCCATGTAGTTTCGCGCTTTGAATGCACGATAGCTGTAAAATAAAGTAAAAGTCAAGAATAAATGTATCATTTGTAATAGATTTAGTTGTATTAAATGTTAAATAAAAAAAAATAAAAAAAAAAAAAAATTATATTCAAATTTATCTCCCTTTTTGTGTGTGGTGGTGATTTGATGGTAAATTTTGTTACAATGTTCACAACAAAACAAGTTTGCAGGTGTTTTGCAAAAGTGTCATGCCAATTAATGACTTTCTCTAGCATTAGGGGCAGTATCTGAGAATAACCCTTACATTTTTCTTTTAAACTAACATACTAATAGTTTTCAAATGATTATTTAATAGATTTATTTCACTTTCTTTGAATCTTACATAACGGTTGGTTATACAAATTTTCAGACATATTTCAATTTTCATTTGGAAACTGCTGGTTTTGGTTGGGTGCCCCACATAGGCAAAAACTAACCATGGGAAAATGTAATTCAATTGTATAATGAATTGGAAAGGGAATGAATATGAAAAGGAAAGTCCATTAATACTCACTTCTGCAATAATTTTCAACATAAATATGTTTGAATGAGAAAAATGATGCAAAAATACAATGTCAGTTTTCTGTGTTCAAATACAATAGTTGTAAGAATCCTTGCAAGAATATTAAAATATACAACTTACCCAAAGGAGTACCGCTTAGAAGCATACATAAGAATGTGGTTGTTCAGCGACTCGATAGTACTGGTATGCCTATTTATTCATAGAAAGGCAAATAAAATGGGACAGTATGTCAGTAATATACAGGTCATAGCTACAAATATATATAAAACCAAAACCTATAATAATAACAGTTTATGGGTCTTGGCATGGACCGATTCCCCTAACTAATGAAGGATCATAGCAGCATATGTGCAAATGGAAAAACACTAATTTGTAAGCTTATGAAACAGTGAATGAGGAAACAAGAGAAAAAATAATTAATCATGAAGGAATCAAACTTTGTGGAGGGAAGAAAAAGAGGAAGTTTTGAGAAGACGTGGTTTGAAAAATGAGGATGATGTTCATAACTGTGGATGAGATGGATAGATAAGCACTTGAAACGAGCGAAAGGTCTCCATTTCCTATTATAAATTGGCCTTTCATCTCTGAAATCAATGAATATCAGCAAAGCAAGAGTAGACATTGAATAAAATTTGATACCACTTGTACCTATTTTATGTAATTTCTTAATAAGACATTCTAATATGACCTTTCATGTCATGGTCCCAATATCTAATCAGGCCGTGAGCAGACCTGTGTATATAGGTTCTAAGTTAGATGAATAGCTCCTCCACATTTTAGTTATTATAGTCGCAAGTTCATAAGAACCATCGTGGTGAAACATTCTGTTACATTAATGACTTGTTCTTAGGATCCATGTCCTATAAATTATCTCACCTGAATGTCAAAAACCGGTCCTTATTGTTCAAAAATCTCCGGTCATAGCACACCGCAACAAGAGCCTGGTGTGCTAGGGATCCTTTGGCCAGCCACTCCTCCCTCTCTGGCAATTCGTCGTGGGCACACTTGATGACATCCCCATCCAGCCCTGCCACCCATTCATGTTTGTCTGTCACATGGTGTGTCAAACCCCTCCATTTTGCCTATTTGAAATAACAGACATATAACTTGTAAGCATTTATATAACTTGGTTATACTATCAAAATTTAATTATATTTGAACTTGTCCAAAATAATTTAAATTATATTTTATTATGTAATTACAGATCAATGTAAAAAAATTACCATTTGTGCATGGAGAAAGCTGACATATATTGAACATGCCGAAAAAACTGTTAACAATTTCTGAGAAAAATATATAGATTGAGCAGATAACTAATTGCACATCCCTAATCTGAATTATTTCAATGTTTTTGCAGAAGTATTTGGGGTTAGGAGTGAAGTAGAGACCACATCAAAATTTACAACATTATAATTTGTAAAATAGATTATCTAATTGACCAACAAAGGAATGTTGCCAAAATAAAAAGGTCAGTTGTTGAAGCCCTTCAATAGTGTTGGGAGCATAAGATTATACGAAAATTATTACTTAATTTTTATAATGATGTGAAAGAGGATGTCATTTAACACACACTTCTGCAATGATTTTCAAAAGGAATGAGTTTCAACATGAAATATTGATGAGAGAACATCACATTTGGGTTTTGTGTTGTAAGCAGAAAACCTTAATTTATTATTCTTTCGTCTATTAGTTTTAAAATTCCTTGCAGAAGTGTGGTTTAAATGACATCCTCTTTCACTTTATTATACAATTTTGTTGATATTTTCAAATTTATTTTCACGGTTCATAACACTTAAAGAGGCTCTAAATACATGAAAACTTACTATGAATGACCGTCCACTTTCCCCACAAGTCTGAGCACACCACCAAAAATGGAACACGATGTGGCGCACCCAATACAGCAGCGGTTTTGTGGAGACCTTTCCTGCTGCCTGCAAGAACAATGAATTTCCCGACGTCATATCACATGGAGCATATATACAAGTCATCACTTGGTAGCGTACCAGTTGTAAAACATCTTTGACTAATCTTTTTGCAGATTAAACCAAATAGAATAAGATGCTGCATTAAATACAGAGCTGTGCTAATTTGGAATAAAATTTAGCATTCAAATGATGAACATCAAAGTATTAACTTTGTAGGCTTTACTTTCAGGCTCATTCCAGTGACTGCTTTATAATGTTTGTAAACAAGTTTTATCAAGTTGCCAGTCATAAGTGAAATAAAACATTTACATTAAAAAAATTCACAAAACAGGCTCAGTTTACAATTATATATATACTTCTTGTTTTTACACTTACCTTCACCACCTTTTTCCCCAGATTTTTGCCTGCATGCCACACATCCCAAGAATGGCGAATGGTTCCTTTCTTCTCTCCTGCATTACAAAGAGTTATAATATACATGTAGATTTTTGAATGGTTTTCTTCTTCTATTGTATGAGATAGCAGCAAGCGTAGGAAGTCATTACAACTTTTGCATGTACTTTCTTTTTGTTATTCCTTTTTTTATTCATTGTTGATTTGGAGAAGCAGAAATGTCAAGAGGAACATAAAACTACTCAAATAATATTTTTTATGGTGCAGTGAAAAAATTACATCAACACAAATCTCTAATATTCATGGTTACATGTAGAAGTACTTACTCATATAGCAACCGATGGATGGGTGAGCATCTGTCACCAGTTCCTCCACTGTGATGCCTGCCTCCTCAACTTTGTTGAGGGCTCGTTTGAGCCCCACCAGCTCCATAGCAGGGCTGTTTGCTGTCTCCCTCTTTTCCACTATCTGGACGTCAAGAACATCTTTAGATTCGTGATCCATTAGTATGTAGGTTAGGTAGCGGGCACAGAATCCTGGAGAGTCATTGCGTCCATCTCCTGAATGACAAACAAAAAATGCAAACAAATAGATATTACATCATGAAAATATAAAGTATTTGTCCTAGCAGAACACCAACTTATACACCTAGGTGGAGTGGAGCAAAAATGTATCACATATGCCTTGCTCAAGGACGTAAGGTTTAGGTTTTGGGCCCTAAAACCTAAACTTATGGTCTCCTACTGTGCCAGAACCACCAGACAATGATAGCTCTACAACTACTAAGACAGAAACTGTTTTACAAGATTTTTAATGCATTTTAAATGAAATCTTATTCCAGGGCCAGACTTATCACAAATGGAAATTTTGCAACCAATAATTATTTATCAAGAAAATATAAGATTTATTGTAAAGATTATGAAAGTGAAAAATGGTATTATCTCACTTACCACACACCACCACAGGAGATTCCCTGTGCCTGCTCCAAATTTCATCTTGCATTTCTGACCACTTGGCCTCCACGGTTGGAGCCACATACTTCCGCTGGTGTGCATGGAAAGTAGGGTTCGAAATCATGTTGAGAGACATGAACCTGGCCAATAGGCTAATCTTGCTGAAATTGTTGCCAGTCATGACAACAGCACTTGCCAGTTTCATGTCTCCAACATGAGATCTCCGCAGAGTTTCCTGTGCACACCAGCTGGAACTGTGACCATCAGGACAAACCTGTAGTATAAAGGAGGGCAATACTATAAATGTAATTTCAGACAGCATTGAACAGTTAAAGATATTATTTGGTTTGTATGTGATTTTCAATCCATTTTCCTTGTTTTTTTTATGAGGGGGCAGGTGGAAGTGAGTGGGGGGACTTTCAACAATGCAATTCAATGTAAAAACTAACCCACACATCAATAACTAAAATGACTAAAAGATACATGTATTTATTTTAATTTTTTAAATGTTAATATAAGGGCCAAAGTATTTTAGTAAAGGCAATGTATTTTAATGAATTTGATTTTTTGAAATTATTCATTCATCTATTCATTCATTTGTTTAATTATGTACATTCCTTTATTTATGAATACATTTAACTCCTCCCATTCCTGGAAAACAAATAAATATAAATATATATACAAAATGAAATATTGGCTACTTACCCATGTCACATGGACGGATGTTCCAGATGGAACAAGTTTAATGTCCGTCATCTTGCCACACTGCCGGCACATTCCCCTGGCCTCTCGGCACAGTGACTTCAGGGCACTGTGGGATGCAATGCATAGTCTTGCATCTGCAGCCTCCTCAGGAGTGACTATGCAATGCATCCCACTCCGTGTCGAGAGACCGCATGGCTCATTAGGCGCCTCAGGAGGAAGTTCCCCCATCACCATCTCCTCTTCACCAACCGTATCCAATTCTGTTGGCAATGGTCTAATTTGCAAAATATAAATAAATACAGAAAATAAGCAATTTCATTCATGTTACAAAGTTGTGACATGGGGACATGTATTTGGTTAAAATTTAATTGGACAAGGTTATTTAGGAAGCTGAAAACAGGGAGGGGGAGGGAGGAGTCATTGAGCTCTCCCCTCCCCTGAGATCTCAGCAATGTCAGCAATGGCCGTTTGTGCTAAAATTCTGCACACATATTAGGCAACATGAACTGAACATCATCTGGTTTGCAATATTATTCTTTTCATAATTTATGCAAATACGTGTTTATCATATTTGTGGCTATAATTCACTTTCAGAATGGGCTACATGTAGAATGCAAAAAATTGCACATAAGATCAAATATTTTTTTAAATTCCACATTTTTCTGTTTCATTATTTTCTAACATGTATGTATTTTTGATTGTTTTTAAGCGCTCGTTTTAATTGATTTTGTAATAGAATTGTTGGATAGACTAATTTGGTAGCACAATGGAACATATGAAATGCTTAGAAGAAACAAAAATTGTATTTTTGTATAAATATTTGAAATTGCATAGAATTTGCACACAAAACATGAAAATGTGACATTTTGATCTTGATGTATGATTGAACATAAAAGGTTAGGTAGCTATTTTTGCAGATTTGGAGTCAAAAGATGCCTGAAACTTGAAAGAAAAAGTAACTAAGCAGCATGACTAAATTAACACAATTATTTTATAGAAAAATATAAAACTCCTTCATTTTTCACTGTTAGACAGGCAGGACTCAGGAAGGAATACTTCCATCATTACTACTATTGTTTATGAATGGCAAGTTAGCCACATGGCAGAATGCAATTCACAATTTAGGGAAACATATTTGGTCAATGAAATTCTCAAATTTCAAGAGGCAATTTTCTTCTCACCCTGTATGGATTGTGATGTCAGGATCATAATCAGGATCATCGAGTTCATCCTCATCATCGAATTCACTGTCATCATCTTCTTGCTCCGCGATTTCTCCATGTCTATAACTGACACTTATACTGTAATTGATTGAATCAAAGAGAATGAACACATCAATCATTGCTAAACCACTTCCACTCTACCCATACAGCTAATTTGGCAATCAGAAATTATATTATGTAATCCAACATTAAAATAAAACTGACATTGTGAAAAGCTGAAAAATTGGCATACCGGTACATGTAAATTCAAAAACGAGTGATTAAAATGTTCTTTTAGGGCAATTCAACGGATTAGAGGACATGACAGCATAAAAAGAAATTGGCCTCTTATGATGATTAGTTGATTTTTTTGAACAAAAATACTATGGATGATCTTCAATAAGTGCAATATACATGTATATCTCCCTGTTATCACTAAAGCAAAATGTTGT
Organism: Strongylocentrotus droebachiensis; assembly: GCA_035222895.1. Classification (NCBI taxonomy): domain Eukaryota; kingdom Metazoa; phylum Echinodermata; class Echinoidea; order Camarodonta; family Strongylocentrotidae; genus Strongylocentrotus; species Strongylocentrotus droebachiensis. The sequence goes on from JAVYIG010000200.1 coordinate 401,900, forward strand.
TGATTGTTTCAGAGAGTTCTGGAAACATCATCTGAAATTTATATGTGGGACTACATGTATATGTACATGCAACAAAATTCCCTTTAATGGTAAAATTAAACTTGCCCTGCTGTTAAATTTTGTATTTTTAAAATTGTGATACAGTGTAAAGGAAGAGTAAGAGATTGAATTTTTTACAACAAATATGATTCTAAAATCATTAGCATTGTGTATTGAAAGAAAAAAATAAATGATTCTTTGGTTTTTATTGAATGGACAAAATTTAACGTGATTCACTGACATTTATGATTTTAATCAATATACATTTAAAACTATTAGCGTAACTTAGACATTCACATTATGAAAATAACAAAATTATTCAGGTTTTGCTACATGCATGTTGAGACGGGAACATTTCAGATAATTTCTATTCAGCTTTAAGTTTTTAGTTGAGTCCCTTTTTTGTAACGCAGGTTACCGAATACCGATTTGAAATGTCAAAATAAAAAACATTAAACATAGGTTATTTATTTTGAAGTTCTCTGGACGTTCAGCACTGACGGAATACCAGCATGAAATTAATTTCCATGTCCCATTATTTTTAATCCGAGTTACAGCGGAATTGCCCTTAAAAGCAAATTTATGACACCGTACATAAAAAACAACAATGTACATGTAGGTAGGTATGCGCTCCAACAATATCCAGTGATTGTTTTCATGTTTGAGATGGATGCTAAGTAAATAAATAATGAACTCTTTACACTACCGGTACATAAATTCATACCATTTTTGGCTTGAAAACGATGTTTTAAAATATAAATAGTCAGTCGAGCCTAGGTTTAAAACTAAAAGTAACAATCATTTGCAATAGTTGTAAACAGTCAAACTGTTCTCAACACCAAGCCCTACATGTTTATAAATAAACAGAATAAAACAACAATCAAGAAGCACTTCAATAGTGTCAATCAAATAGTACAATGGCTAAAAACAAAGGATGGCTTATCAAGTGTAGGACTAAATTAGGGACTCATGAACAGGAAGAACATAATTTATATAGAAATATCGGTATGAACATAGCTTTTTAAAGACATGTGTACTGTAGGTTTTCACATTCACATAAAATACAATGAGACTAAAAATAATGTACATATCAAATTTGGACACTTACTCTAGTTCATTGTCTTTCCATGTATCTTCAGAACTGTCAACTCGTTGAATCCCTGATATACATGAAGATGAAGATCTACCGGTACAAGGAAATGGAAACAATTATGGAAACTTCCACTAAAATTATTCACTTCATTCAGTAAGGAAGTAATAATCATGAAAACTCATGAATTTAAAACACTCATGAAAAGAAGTTGGAATTTTATGGAAGAGGGAATTGGAAGGTGATAATCATTTACAATCAATTTGCATTTAGTGTCTTACAACACTAATAATGAAACAGCTGTGCGATGAAAGAGCGTAAAACAAATTAATTGTTGGGATAAGGGTTAGGCCACATGGTATTTCAACTTGTATCTTAATAACTTGAGTTCACAACACAATTTTATTTTGACATTGCAATTTGATTAAAGGGTATTTAACAGTTTTGAGAATTTCAACAAACAAAAAATTGCAAAATTATGTTTATCATGTGAACTACAACCTCATTGCAGGCTACCCAACTTAATAGATGAGCTCAATCTTGTCCACAAGCTATTTTTTTGCGTATACATATTCAGGTTCATGTGAAAATTATAGAAGAAAAATGATGACCTTTGACATCTAATCTTCAAAAAAATTCTGCCACACTAGTTTATAATTACTGTGGTCACAATTATGTTTGGACGAATGCATACCTGCCAACATTTGAAAATAAGAATTAGGGATTTTAGCATGGTATGTCTTCAAAACATTAGGAGGTTAAAATTTAGTGCTCGCATTGTCTTGCATGTCCAAACCTGGAACTATTATCAATTGTCTCAAAAATTATTCAATTCTCGCTACCCTAAATAGGTACGAAAATCTCGAAATTCGCGAGACGAGGTAATTTTCACTCTCTCGGGTCGTCACTACAACTTCCGGTATAGAGTCCCATCCCGCTGGCGCAAGCGCCTGTGTTCGCTGTGCAGAGTTTTCACGCACGCTAAAATCGATGCCAATCAGTGTAATTTGTACAGATTATAATATGCAATGGAAAGCTTCGGGCAGAATTAGTGACTTTAGCACAAAAGGTTGTTAAACTCTACCGTGAAAGAGAGGGTTGTGATCACGAACGCCTGCACAGGAAGCTGTAATTTCGAAAAGCTATCCCATAATGCAATGCGCGTTTTCAGGATTTTCCCCGGATCTCGGCAGAATCGCTATACCCCATGACAATTGATATAATACATGTACGTACTTCAATGACTACCAGTGCGACTCATTCACAATGTAAGATATTTCATTTTAGGCGTCTTGTAGCATAATACAGTACATAATGTACATTGCTCTACTTCAACGAAAAACACCGTAAGTGCCGATGTACCTGTAGTTTAAATGAAGATACCCATTAGAAAATAACATTATGATACAATCATTGCGCACAATGTACTGTATGTACACAGGCATAACTTGTTATTTTTTTGGAGGGCTCATTCCTAAAAGCTGTGAATATAGCAATGCTTACCCGGCTTCCGAGGGCGCTGATATGACATCTTCGGAGCTGAATAAAAAACAATATATTGAATTGGCTATCATACATTCAGTCATGACATCACTTACTACTGTATATAATATATTGCAATACATACCGGTAATAATAATTATTAAAAAAAAAACTCAACTTTGCTATACTGTTATCACACCAAATTTTCAAATACTGGGGAAAAGTTTGTCTCATACTGACTAAAAAATGCATTGCATGATGGGCAATTTCAGAGTACTAGGCCACTAGCTTCATAAGAATATTTCTTTTACCATTGATTATGTAGTTATGTACTGTCAACATTAAAAGTTAGAATAATTTACAAATATGTATCAGCATAATAAGTAAATCATGGTAATGTGAGGATTTTTTGTTGTTATAGATATACAGATTTTACATGTATGCTAACATTGGGCTGAATATTTGGAAGACACTCAGGAAATTTGTTATGCACTAAAAAATGTAGCAACTACATGTACAACACTTTGGTTTTCAAGAAATCAATAACATTCAATACGGCTCCCCATGATCTTCATATAGCACCTTTACAAACTCAGGTGAGGCAGCTCTGAAAAAACTTTGCACAATACCAAAATGAACCATTCTTTAAAGCAATGGTGATGACAATGTGGGGGGGGGGGGGGGCATTACACCATAAAGCTACATGTAAAGTGAAATCATTTTGGAGAGGGGGCTTTAAACTATAAAAGAGTCTATTATTTACAATTTCAAACGTTAACAATCATTGGTTATTGTGGATTCACAAATGATATAAATATTTATGTGTAAACCCGATCTACGACTCCATGAAACCTTTTTGTATTATGCTGCTAATAACAATACTAAATGCCTATCTACAGACAAAATGGCTCATCCATTCCTTGTCACATATAGGCACAAATAGAACATCAACATTTCCACAACTTAATACATGTACATGTATACCGGTACTAGAAAATACCATGATTGCTCCGATTTGTACATACCTGTCATAATGAACATCCGTTCCATGGTGTGGTGTAGACGATGAGCAAGGTTGCCTGTAGGATAATTTTCATAAATATATCAATTATGTACAGCTACAACTTGTACAAGTTAAAACAAAGTGCAAGTACAATATGATCAATGTATTGTATGTATTGTTCGTGTCATTTCACTAAGTTTGTGCTCTACCCAAATGATTGATCCCAGACAACCCTGATCTCACCAACATAGTGGTTACCGGTAGTCATAACAAAAAACGCATCATGTCCCCCTTTCAAATATTCAAATTCCCATACATGTGCAGTGAACAGATTTTTTTTTTAAGATGCTCATTTTCAAAGCAAGTTCTGCATTGAAAATCAACTTGGAAAATAATACCTGGATCTATACATCGTGATGCCATTCAAGAAAGGGCTAGAACAAACAGAGCAGGGCAACTTCAGTGTGTGCTGCTGGTGTGATAAAGTGTGAAGAACCAGCACCCTTGACAACTTGTATGACATTACACTTTGGTACTCTATAAACTATGGATTTCCTATATAACAATACCCTGTACAGCCAGGTCTGTTTATTTTATACTTAAACTTGTAATCCTCATTTATAAAATGAAAAAATACAAAGGATTAAAAATTGATATTTTCATGTTTGCTCTGACTTACATTCTCAGCTTTTTCATCTCAGCAACATATGCAGAGTTAGAAGGTATCTCAGCTGATGGTCTAGATCTACTGGTAGTGGTAGCCGATGATGTACTGGCAGTTAGGAAACTGGAGAAAAAAATTAAAGCAATGACAAAAATGTAGACATCTATCTAGGTATCAAACCAGGGTTGTAACCGATCATGCATGCCTACATTATAATCCAAGATGGCCTCATTCTTTTTATGACATTTTTTTTGATGCAGCGCGCACGCCCGACCAGACATCTAATTTTTAGATCGCGATATCTCTGAAATGCTTGGACGATAAATTTTCTAGTTGAACCAATTGGTAGTAAAATACTTTGCCGTCCATTTGGTATGTCTAATCAAAGAAATAAATTTGTGTAGACCCTACTCCCTAGATTAATATGAGAAAACATGGATCGAATAATAATAGTCTAGGGTCTAGACCTAGTCTATGTTCTAAAATCTGCGCAAAATTTGGTCATCCCTTCATAAATGGAACAGGCATTGCCCTACAACAAGCATCGATGGAGTAAAGTATTAGATCTAGATCTAGGCAGTGAAAATAATACACGGGGGCTCAGGGCAAATTTGCCCCTGAATTTAATGCCAAAAACTAAAAAAAGAGCCCCCGTAAATTTGCATAGATCTAGGGGTCTAGTTCAATGCAAAACAAATTTAAGAGTGTTATTTTTATGCAGGCAAGCTTGAAAAGTAGCCCCCGAAAAATAAATATTATTTTTTTTCCCTGGATCTAGACTCTAGGTAAAAAAAATCTAAATGTTTTGGCGACTTGCGATGCCAGGTGGGCATAGACCGAAAGCTTCAGTCTCTCTAATCGTCGGTTGTTCCACTGAGAGTCAGTTTTATTAAAGAAATGACCCAAATCAGATGGTTATTGCTGTCTAAGGTGGGCATAGATCTACGGGACGACGGTAAAACAAGAACTTGAGCTGAAGAGTTGAACTTTGAAGTTAAAAAAGAAAAGCATGCCAGTCAAAGACGAGTAGAGTCCAGAATCTAGTCTCTAGAATCTAGATTTGATATAGATTATTTGTAGAGGTCTAAAAGTTAGAGCTCACCTGTCCAGTAGGGAGGACGCAAATTCGTCGTTGGTTGAATCATCAAACTCGTTCTCTTTGAGTCTTTTCCATCGTCGGAATGTCTCTTCGCTCAACACCACTCTCTTCCTGCTGCTCCTTCGACAACTAAGACCTTTTTCTCTTTCTTCATACGCAGCATTCGCCCTTCTTCTTGAATCACCGTAGCGCTTCCACTGGGCCCGAGGCTGGGGCTCTTCCACTCCATAAGCTCCACCACAACCTCCGGGAAGCTCGGGCTCCGAGTCCGACATTTTCACAAGAGGCGCGCAATATACACACAAATTTCCCGGCTAGAAAGCTAAAGAGAAACAGCACTACCGGCCCCGCGTAGCAAAGGCATAGATTTGCGTGTAGAAGTACCGTAAAGATGACGGCGGTTCGATCGATTATACTATATATATTGCGATTACAGTCTATAGACAAGTATTTTTTTCAAAAAAAATTACGAGCCAGTAAAAAAATCATTGACTACGGCAACTTAATTTTACAAAATTTATTTGCATGATTATATATATTTCGTTAGTCGGGTAATATGACTTGGTGTCAAAAGATTTTAATTATTACACTTTGAGAATAGTGCTATATATGTGTTATGCTGTTCAGATGGCATGTACATTTTTGAACTGAGAGGGAGCTATACCAAATTTACCGGGAGTACCGGTAAATTTTAAAATTTTTAAAAAAATTAATTACTCCAAATAAAAAGCGTTTTAGAGTCAATTCTTTTTAGAGGTGAGTGATATAGCACTATGTTACACAATGGTAATGAAAAAAATTAATTTCATGACCCAATATTTTTGAAATATTCCCAAAACTTTGTAATACCTTTAATGATATCTTATTTACAATATCTAGTGTAATAATTGTGCTAAAAAGAACTCGGATTGCAGAGATGGAGATTGCAAGATTTGCGGTGAGCTCAAAATAGTGACTTCATCCAGTGCCATGAAAGCTTTATTATATTATTCTCAGTAAACACACCGTTTTGTAATTTTTTAGAGACCACTTCGTAGTTTACAACACACGGGTCAAACAACCCTACATACCAACATATCGTTGAAATACGGAGATAATTTTGATAAGCAAGATTCTTTCGCATAATCATAGATCTTCTTTTGTAACAGTATTGCGTTTAATTACAGCAGTAGCAGTTACTTATATTTGGGATGTGATCATAGTCATAGAAAATATTCGTTATTTGTACAATACTTTTATTTCTGTGTATAAGCATTTATGCTTTGAAAAAGTCATTTTTTCTTCTTTTTGTCCTTCTTCTCCTTCTTATGTTCATTATTATTAGTAGGAGTAGTAGTAACAGTATTAGTAGTATAATTAGTAGTAGGCCTATTAATAGTAATGGAAGTAGTAGTAGTAGTAGTAGTAGTGGAAGTGGTACTACTACTATACTACTACTACTACTACTACTACTACTACTACTACTACTTTCAATATACGGATCATTATCATTATTCTCCTTCTCCTTCTAGTCAAGGGAGTGTCGTTGTAGATGCAATGATCATGGTCTCAGGTGATATTGCAATGTCTTTATTTACGGGTAATCCAAACACTACATCAGCTACAGACCTTCAACTGATATTAGCTAACCAGGTGTCTGCTGCCACCAACGAAGCTGTCATGACATCTCTTTCCAATAATGCTGTACTTGGATCTTCAGATGTAACCGTTGAAGTCCAAAGTGGTAATATTTGTTTCTAATCATTTCTTGTTTTAGTTTAAAGGGTACTATCTCCAATTTGCAGGCCTAACAGAATGAAAAGGTTGAATTCCAACGGCATTTAAGAAGATAATAGGCCTACCAAGGCTTGAAAATGTCTTTTTTGTGGGAAAATAACGACCGTGAGTTATTGGATCGAACTTAGCGAGCTCGTTGTGTTTTAGTTTGTATTGGCGTGTATCGTTCATTTATGAATATTTACGCCGAATTTAAGTTGCATCCACAAAATTAAATGGAAGCAGAAAAGAGAAGGGGAATCAAATCGACGCTGTTTAATTTTTTCGCATTTTGCGGAGATTCCAGACAGGCGTTCGTTAATTAAATAGTCTGATTTTCAGACCCTTGTACCGAATGGTCGTACGTTTTGTACTGCACAAAGATTCAATCAGTTTGTTTTCGGCCACTACAAGAAGTGTGTTATTGTTATAAACAAATGCTCATGTACCCTTCACAGCTCATTTCACGTATTTTATTCCCAAAGAAAAGAAAGTCAGTCAGTCACTCAATAGTGTCTGACAGTGAAGTCTAGCAGGTAAACGGGTTTTCTTGCATAACTTAAATACTAGGACACTGCTTATGTTTACATTTCAGGGATAGGACATACATGACATATTCCTAATTCCTACAAAGTTCTACAGAATTTGATGTTGACTGCAAAAGGGACATAGTATCTATAAGAGTCGATTTGTATATTTTTTAATGCATACATTTGTGAATACTGGCTGTTAATTGTTTTTATCACTGTTAATAATTATGATCCTCGTATATTTACGATAAATTACCACGATCCGACATAAATAAATGTAATACATGTACATCAATGACAACCAGATTGTCGGTATTTTTTTCGCTTTTGATTTTACATAAATGGATCACAGACCTCTGTTTGGAGGGAGCAGCAAAAAAATGGCGTCATTCCGTTTTGTGCTGCACAAAGATTCAATCAGTTTATTTTTGGCCATTACAAGTAGTGGGTTATTGATGTAGACAAGTGCTCATGTACCCAGTGGCGGATCAAAGGAGGAGGCCCGGGCCCCCTCCCCTGGGAAAAAAAGGTACAAACATGTTAATTTTACCTTTATTTGGAGACGGGCCCCCTCCCCTGGTGCTCAAGGGGTGGAGGTATGCGATTTTCAAATTTTCGAGGGCCAAAAAAAAAAAAGTTAGTGCTCACTCACTCTTTTTTCGACAAATAACCACGTTCCGCCATAAATTAGTGCAATACATGTAACTCAATGACTACCAGATTGTCGGTATTTAATTTGCTCATGATTTTATATAAATACATCACAAACCTTATTTCGGAGGGAGCAGCAAAAAAAAAGGCTTCATTCCAAGAAAACAATATTGAATTATCAATCAATAAAAAAAGCTATCTCTTTCTTCTGTTTACAGTGGGTGTTCCGATAAATGTCAATGGCGTGTCTCTACCAAAAGATGTGAAGCCAGGTGTGTATAATTGTATTTTGTTATATGTTTGTTAATCTGTCTGTCTTACGTTAATAATGCCTTATCACCAAAAGGGTTACCCATCCCTCTTGCGGCTACATGCAATGCCTCTGTGCGTGTGTATGCGCGTGTCAGGTGCGGATCTAGCTTTTTTCTAAAGGGGGGGGGGGGGGGGTACCCAATGACGATGCGGAGCATCGTCCCGAGCCGCGAAGTATCCCACTTCCTGTGCTGACTTCTAGTTGCTGTATTCATGCTATGATCCGTGCGTGCGATAAGAGAGACTGTAGATCGGAAGTGCACACAATAGACGTCATGTTATACTCTGCATGATTGTAGTATGGACGGCCGTTTATGCCACATCACGCGTCATCACGCTAGCTATTAGGGACTTTTAAATTTTGCACGACGAGAACGTGGACTGCCCTTTTAAGGCAATGTGACGTCACTGCCAGTGCCTTAATGATAGTTTTTGTTTTTGTTTTTGTTTTCTCCACCAGGACCGCCTTGTGAAGACGGATTGTTTCGCTGCAATGACGGTACATGCTTCGACGAATCGCTTAGGTGTAATTACATCGATGAATGTGAAATGGGAGAGGATGAGCTCAACTGTGGTAAGTCACAACCGGCCCTTAGCCACAACAACACAAAAAATAAAACACAACAATGTGGCATTCTATCCCCGAACTCCTTCAATTTTCCGACTATAAAGCCACTATCTGACATCTATTTCTCCCTTCTTTCATGTTGTTCACATTTTTCAGATTAATTTATGATATACGAAATTAGCGTGAACCTCTATTTCAGCATGTCAGAATATATCGAGTATGAGCATCTCCAATTTTTCAACAAAATCCTCCGCCCATTATTAGGTTGTGTTAAAACGCTTCTTTTAGCACCGTCGAATCTATCATGACTTGATACTTTTATTTATTTTGAATGGGAAAGTAAATTAGACAAAAATGGTTGCCTGTCTTCCTTTTAGACATTTTTTCAAATGTTGAAGAAATGTCTTAATCGGTATTCGAACACGGGCCCCTAGCTTAAAATACCTGTGCCTTGACCACTAGGCCACGTACATGCGATGTGTCATGTGCGACACCAGATTCAATTGGTCGACAGATTGACGAATCTTCGACCTTTCTTTATTAACTCCTTTGTCGGACGTACGTATGTGAGTTATTAAAAATGACAGGCCGCATGCCTCAGCTGGATCCTGGCGAAAGTAACATGCATGCATAAGTTAAAGAAGTAAGAATGACAGGGGTAGAATGATTATAAATAACGGTGAGGACATGATAAATACAACGTCTATAACTCCTGTCAAATATGTAGATATATATATATATATATGTATATAACCTTACAGGGTATATTAACAGGACATCTATATTTAACCCCAAATGGTACAGGATATCATAAAAACTGGTATATTACCCCAAACCATAACCCTAACCCTAACCCTAAATTCAAAACAATATAACTAATCAAACTATTGAAAATGATATCGATAGTGATATTCGTTTGTCTCGCAATATATGGTCAATACGGGATCTAAAAGATCACGACGTTTCGTGCGCGACTGCAACACTTCGTCAGGTGATAAAATTAATGTAAGCAGGGGTGTTTTACGGGCGGACCGCCAGTCAATTAATTCGATTAATAATTGGAACAATAACGCACAAGGCCTATTGGCCGACGCACAAGGGTACTCAGCCAATCGGCAGGCCGCTGGCTCGGCTCGCCTGCTGGGCGGAAACAAAAGCGTGCTCAACCAATCAACGGGCCGCTGGCTCGGCCCGCCTGCTGATTGGAATCGATCGGACACTTATTTATTTATTTTTTTGGTCTCGAAATTTGAAAATTTGACATTTTTCTTCGTTGGGGGGGGGGGGGGGGTAAGGTCACCTTACGTTGGCCGTGGGCATATTTTTTTTTTTTTTTTTTTTTTTTTTTTTGGGGGGGGGGGGGTTTATACACATAAAAATACCAAAGGAGGGGTTTGAACCCCCCCCCCCTGCGTACGCCCCTGGTAGTAGTAATAGTAGTAGTAGTAGTAGTAATATTAGTTGTAGTAATATTTAATAGTAGTAGTAATATTAGTTGTACTAATATTTAATAGTAGTAGTAGTAGTAGTAGTAGTAGTAATATTAGTTGTACTAATATTTAATAGTAGTAGTAATATTAGTAGTAGTAGTAATAGTAGTAGTAGTAGTAGTAGTAGCAGTAGAATTAGTAGTAGTAGTAGTAGTAGTAGTAGTAATATTAGTTGTACTAATATTTAATAGTAGTAGTAATATTAGTAGAAGTACATGTAGTACCAGTAGTGGCATTAGTAGTATTAGGAAAATAGTATTATTGATATTATTGTTATTGATATTTATGTTATGGTTATTATTATTGTCATTATTAGTATTGTCGTTGATGTTACTCATGTCATAATTATTACCCTTATCAGTATTGCTATTGTTGTTGTTTTTATTTTGATTATTATCATTTATCATCCATGCTGTTGTTGTTAATCATATTGAATATGTTTGGCTTGCAGGAGATTGTACTGTGCATGAGTTTGAGTGTCCTGGCCGTCAGTGCATCCCAAAGACCTCCAGATGTAACTTCTTTAGTGACTGTTTGTTGGGTGATGATGACGAGCTCAACTGTGGAACGCCACAAAATACAGGTATGCTGATAAGCCCCTTGTCTTTGAACCTGTCATTTGACTCAAAATCGACCAAGATGTTCTCTTATATTCCTCTAATGCTTTATATGCTGATTCAATTTAATTCAATTCAATTTATTGATTTCATAAATACAAAGATATAGTATATAATAAAAAAATCGTGCCTGGGAAATCGCAATTAAAATCCAGTGGCTTGCAATAAAACAGGTATTCTCGTTACAGGGTAACATGTTTTCTCTCATATTCCTTATGCTTTATCTGATATCATTCCTTTTAATGCTAAATATATTACTCATTGCAGATATAGTTTAAAAAATAATATCGCTAGTTACATTCGTTTGTGTCGCAATGTATGGTCACTAAGGGATCTAAAAGATCGCGCCGTTTCTTGTGCCGCTGCTACACTTCGTCAGGTGTAAGCAAGCGTGTTTTATACTCTATGGGTGGACCGGGTGGACCGGCGGTCAAATAATTAACAAAATAACGGACAAAGCCTATTGGTCGAAGCATACGGGTGCTTAACCAATCAACGGGCCGCTGGCTCGATGTGGGCCGGCTGGACGGGAAGTGTCATGGCGGCGTATCGTACGCATCCAAAATTCGGGGATATCGATCCCGTTGTCTCTGTTGAAATTATTGGGATTGAGACGTATATTGATAGCTTCTTTAACTATCCGTGTGTACCAATGTCGTTCTTGGGAAAGGCATTGAACCCCGTCCCAGTCTGGCTGATGCTGGTTATCCCTATCATGTTCGGCTACGGCTGAGTTGTCAGTTCGGCGGAGCCTGACGTCCCTCTTATGCTCAGTGATTCTTTCTGATATCGGACAGACAGTTTCACCGATTTAGGATCTATCATATCCTTTACAAGGGATGTTGTACACAATGCCGTCCCGTCTATGTTTAGGAATAGGATCCTTGGGCGTGTTAGTTGTTGACGTGTAGCAGCGGCACACGAAACGTCGTGATCTTTTAGATCCCTTGTTGACCGTATACATTGCGAGACAAACGAATATCACCAGCGATATTATTTTCGATATTATTCCTTCTATTCGAAAGAATAAATAAGTGTGCTACGAATCTCACGATGAACTCAACTTTGGAAAACCCCAACATACAGTTATGATGGGAGCACTAACATGTACCATTTGACATTTGACTTGAAACTCACAATGATTTCTTTAACATGCCTTTCATGCTTGATTTGATAATATTATTCTAAATGAAAAATAAATGTGCTATAAATCTCATCACAAATCGAGCAAGAACAAACAACGTCGTTTTCACGAGAAATGGCCCTGTCATTTTGACCTTGCAAAAACATGGGTTCTCGTGTCTGCACACTCATTCAGTTTACACGCTGTTCAGGAACAGGCTAGGTGATATTTTTAATCCAAAATAAATGTGGAAAAAATAAATAATCGAATAGATGAATAAACAAAAATAAACACGAGAGGGAGAAAAGGCAAATTCTATAACAAATTTTATTTCATAGTCCAATTTCATGGAAAGAAGGAGGAATCACCTTATTTGATATATGTCTTTCCTATCAACCTAGAATATATCTTCGTAAACGGAAACACCACAATGTTGATGTCGCCGAATTTCCCTGATGACTACCCGACGAACACATATACAGTGACCCATGTTTCAACGGTTCCAGGGAAGGTGATTAACGTGACGTTCAACACACTTGAGCTCAGCCTCTTGTCATACCTCACCTTTGGCAACGGCACAGATACGCATGACTTCGGTCAGATCTTGGAGGTCTACACACACAAGACGTCATTCCCATCGAGTATCCTATCAAGCGGTCACGAGCTCTTCATAGAGTTCTTTTCGAACATCCACGTGGGCACACGAGGATATGATATCACCCTTGAGGCAGTCGACGCCCCACCTGGTGAGCTTAATTCTTGATTTTTTTCTAAAGATTTGTGATACGTCATATTTTGTTTTGTTTTGTAATTTTGGTTGTAATGTTGTATATACAGTCAAACCTGTCTACAGCGACCGCCCAAGGGAAACACAAAAAAGTGGTCTTTGTAGACAGGTTGCATTAGTACTTGTTTCAATGAGAAACATTATCAAGGGAAACAAAAACTTGTCGACCCACCACCTGGTGAGCTTTTCTCTTTCAAATGGGAGTGGGTGTAGACATAATTCTTGATTGTTTTCGGATGATTTGGGATACATCAGGGCCTCGTCTTACAAAGAGTTGATATCAATCGTAACTTATTTGCGATTGATATCAATCGTAACTATGTACATAAGAGATAGGAGACTGCAAACTTGCGAATGATTGAAGTACTTACGATTGATTTGGATCGATCGTAACTCTTTGTAAGACGGGGCCCAGATCTTACTTTGTTTTGTTTTGCTTTGTTTTTTGTAATTTTTTGTTGTTGCAATGTTGTATATATATATATTTTGCAATCGTAAACAATATTCAGATCAGGTATAAACCGATGACTTATAACAGCTGTTCCCTGTAAGGAGAGTCTCTTTTTGGCCAATCAAATTTGTTTGCTGCTGCTCAGATGATGTTATGTGTAACAAATCTAGGGTGACCGTTGAATTCCACGCGTGTTTCGCTGTCTGCCCTTTGTCCGCACACAGACCACTCCCCAGCAAATGTGCACAATTTATCTGCGTTATAGATTTATAGAACCTCAATTTCAAAGGATTGTTAACCCTCCTTATCAAGTTATTCTTCAGATGCCTGGGACAGAAGTGAAATTCTCTGAATGAAAATAAAGCATAGGTTACATTAGGCATTGAAAGATGAACTACTAATTACCATTTCCATGTGAACAAGTTTATAAGTCTTTTTTTTTCTTTAAATTTGTTGCTCTAGAAAATTATGTTCTTAAAAGCTTATTTTATGAAATTTTCCTATTGCGATGTTCCAGATTCCTGCCACAATCTATTTGAAACTCCTTCTTCTCCTTCTCCTTCGTCTGTGCCGTCTTTTTCTTTTTCTTCTTCTTTTACTTCTTCACCTATCGTCATGTACACCTAATATAAAACCAAATCAGGCCCCAAAACCCCAACCCCATTAATAGCGGTAGCGATCAATCTCCTGGAAATTCTGTGGATTTATTCTAGTTATAGTCTGGTCAAGATATGGTTTGACCCCCAAAAATTGCAACAAAAGGTTTTTCATCGGTTTCTAGTCGTATTCGACCTCAGGAATAACATACTAAAAGTATACCAAAATCGAAGATTCGGAAAGCTGTTTTTTCAAGATGGCGTCCAAGATGATCGCCGATACCTAAAAATGGCCATAAATCACTTATTATCCATCCTAGAGACATAATGTTGGTGTTTATCCCATGGTTTCGGGGGTCAGAGAATCCATTGAGACAAGTAAGAATGGTTTGTGATATTCTACGAAACCCCCAAATCCAAGATGGCGTCCAAAATGGCCGCCATAACATAAAAAATGGCCATAAGTCACTTATACCCATCCTAGAGACATAATTGGGGTGACAATGCTATGGTTTTCGGGGTCATAGAATCCATTAGGATAAATTAGAACGTTAAGCATGTGGATCAGGAAACCCCAAAATCCAAGATGGCGTCCAAAATGGCCGCCATAACATCAAAATGGCCATAAGTCACTTATTATCCATCCGAGAGACATAATTGGGGTGTTTATTCTATGGTTTTCGGGGTCGTAGAATCCATTAGGGTAAGTAAGAACGTTAAGCAGTTGTTCAGGAAACCATGAAACCCAATATGGCGTCCAAAGGGCCACAAAACCACTATGATTTCTCAATAGAGGGCGCACTTTATAAACAGGAAATTAACTTATAATGTTTCTCTCTCACCTTTATGGTGTCACCTCCCCCCCCCCCCCCCCCCCTCCCCCCTAGAAAAGGGGTCAATTCAACTTTTGACAGGTCATTGTCAACACTGGGGGAGGGGAGTGACAATGACAAAGTAACAACTTAATAATATTATCTAGACACACATTCATAATACCCACCCACTATACGATTTAAAATGTTAAAACCTTGTGTTGTTCATGTCATCTTATAGCGAATACACATTCAGATCTTCATGTACCTTCATGTTGATGAGGAGTGTACTTGAGTAAGAATAAATCATCTTCTGCCTCATTCTATGGATTGTGGCATACATCAAGTTGGCAAGGTCCACACACACACACACACACTGTTACATGGTAGTCCGTAACATATGCATGTAGAGCGAAGTATGCTACAAGCAGCACAGCCCGCCCACCCCCCCCCCCCCCCCACTCAATGTTATTTGATGTTATGCTCGTTCCCTCTTTTTGAAAGGCACCCCCTATTTGAGGACTGCCAATATTTCCGAACCCCCCATTTCGCGGGCTTTTCCTGCCTTGGAGACCCCCCTAAATCAGGAAAAATGCTCAATGTACCCCCCTAAATTCGGAATAATTTCTCAGGAGTCCAAAGAGATGAGAGAAAAAAGAAAAAACACCCCCTTTTTAAAGAAATCTCCGGGTGAAAAGTCAAATACACCCCTTTTTTTTACAATTCTCGGGCCGGACTTTGTTGCACGAAAAGTACCCCTTTACTGGACATTTTGGCAACACGCATGCGGTCATTCCGACCTCTGAGTGGGGGGGGGGGGGGGGCAGCACAGTAGTTGCAATGAATCAACTTAAGAAGATTAGTAGGTACAGCCTCCGTATTCAACATCACTGGAACCAGTTGAATGTTCTCTGATTTCCAGCCCCAGTCTGTCACGTCCATGTATTACAATTCACTCTCCACCATGCCACGACTTGGTAGTATGTTCTGAGGGAGTGGAATTTGATGGAGGCTGGCGTAGGAGGGAGTCGCATTGTCAATTTTCTTGTCGAACAAGTTGTATCGTGATGATGGAAGTGAGTCATTACAGCAGCAACCAACATGAAAGACATTGCTTTGATACCAAGTTCCTCTATAAGTTCCTTTGGCTGACTTGGAAGAAGGAAAGTACTAGCACTGGATTTTTAAGTGGGGCTGCATTTCACAAGCTTCTGGAAGACTGCTCTCTTTCCGATTCCGAATGTCCTGGAAGTCGAATCGCAACCAGTGTATAGGCATATCGAAAAAAGTAGTTGTGAGCATAGATTTATTACCCAGGTCCACTTTCAACTGCTCAATGTTATACACCTTCGGAGCCTTGGCTGCATTGTCAGACCGGAAGTATAGTACCCTGTTATCTATATCCGCGTAATGCAAGAGTAACACCAATATGTCAGTGCCTTCTCAAATCAGAGTAGTAGACTGACGACGAGAAAAATCGAATACAGTTTTTTTAATAGCAAAATGTGTATCTGCATCCCCGGATACATTGATGACGGAGCAGTTACCCTTTCTCAGTTCCTCACTAATGAGATTTATGAGTCCCTGCTTATTGTAGTCTCTTGATAAAAGCTCATCCTTCTTGCCTGAGAATACTGTGTCTGCATTGAATCTGACAACTGGATGGGCATTCTGCCCACGTCGATGGTGTGTACTATCATTAATTGACAGCCCTCCACCATAGCCGTCAAAAACTACATTTGCAGAACCATATCGTGGGGGGGGGGGGTTGTCAAATCTGCATAGGATCGTACTATTGTGGCATAGCTGTCTCCTGTCTTCTATGGAATCCGATGTACCAAGGAACCATCATCAAGAGCATACTGTTCTGAGTCCTTTCACGGCTTCACTCGACACTTTACTGCATGATAAGTTATAGCATGAGCTAGCTGAGGCTTCTTAGCCCTCCGAAAGACATTCCTAGCCTCTAAAAGTGCAGGTAGGAACTGACTGAGCTCAAAGCCGAACACCTCTGCTACTTAAAATTCCCTTGTTTTTTAAACTACCAGGAACCGTTGAAGCAGCAAAGCAAATCAGCATTTATGATTTGTTCAGGTACAATTGTTACTTTCGAAATCTCTTCCAAATTCGTAGCTTTGTCTTTCCTTTTGAACGAGACTATGAAAACAGCATATTGGAAGGCCGCTGAGCTAAACTCATCGATGCACCCCAGAATAGCACACTAAACGGGGTTGACTTGCAATTAGGTTGCTTCCAGACCTTCATGATTTTGCTGGAAGCAATCGGTACCGTGATGAAAGGAACTGGACTTCGCAAAATCCTTGGAACAGATAGCAGGGAACTATACTTCCACTCTTATAATGCAGCCAAGGCCCCGAAGGTGTAGAACTGTAAGCAGTTGGAAGTGGACCTGGGTACGGAATCTGTGCTCACAACTACTTTTTCTGGATGCCTACACCGATTGCGATTCGACTTCCCGGATATTTGGAATAGGAAAAAATAGAAGCTTGTGAAATGCAACCTTACTTTGAAATCCTGTGCTGGTACTTTCCTTCTACCAAGTCAGCCAAAGTAACTAACTTAGAGGAACTTGGTATCAAAGCAATGTCTGTCATGTTTGGTGACAGCTGTAATGACTCAGTTGCATCATTACGATACATCTTGTTCGTCAAGAAAATTGCCAATGCAACTTCCTCCTACGCCAGCCTCCACCAAATTCACTCCTTCAGAACATACTACCAAGCCCGGGTAGGGGGGGGGGGGAGTATTTGGTTTGGCCGGGGGTGTGCCGGTCAAGTCTCGGAACCCCTTTTTTTGTTTAGGGGTTATTTTTCTTGAATTAAAGCCCATTTTTCACTATTTTCACAATGCAAAAACCCGAAAAAAAATTGAAATTTTGAAAAACACAGACTCATGTTTAGGGATATTTTTGTTAAAAATGGGACCCATCTTTTGGGATTTGGGGTGAAAAAGTGACCCATTAGAGCGGCACACTCCCTTATTTCTTAATATGTGAGTACCCCCCCCCCCCCCCCCCCAGGCTACCAAGTCATGGCATGGAAATTGAGAAGACATGGACGACACAGACTGGGGCTGGAAATTAGAGGTCAATCATCTGGTTCCACTGATGTCAAATACGGAGGCTGCACCTAGTAATGTTCTTAATTTGATTCATTGCGACTTCTGTACTGCCTGTAGCACACTTCGCTATACCTGCAGAGGTTAAGGACTATGAATATGACTATAAGGTATAATGAATATGTGTCTAGATATTATTATTATTAACTTGTTACTTTGGCATTGTCACTCCCCCCCCCCTCCCCCTCGGTCCACTTCCTCAGTGTTGACAATGACCTGTCAATAGTTGAATTCACCTTTTTTCTGGGGGGGGGGGGGTGTGACGCCATAAGGGTGAGAGATAAAATGATAAATTATAAGTTAATTTCCTGTTCAAGAAGTGCGCCCTCTATTGAGAAATCATAGTGGTTTTGTGGCCTTTTGGACGCCATGTTGGATTTCGTGGTTTCCTGAACCACTGCTTAAAGTTCTAACTTATCCTAATGGATTCTATGACCCCGAAAACCATAGCATAGACACCCCAATTACGTCTCTCGAATGGATAATAAGTGACTTATGACAAATGTTATGTTATGGCGGCCATTTTGGACGCCATCTTGGATTTGGGGGCTTCGTAGACCATCACAAACCATTCTTACTTGTCTCAATGGATTCACTGACCCCCGAAACCATGGGATAGACACCAAAATGATGTCTCAATGATGGATAATAAGTGATTTATGGACATTTTTAGGTATCGGCTGCCATCTTGGACGCCATCTTGAAAAAACAGATTTCTGAACCTTCGATTTTGGTATACTTTTACTATGTTATTCCTGAGGTCAAATACTACCAGAAACCGTTGAAAAACCTTTAGTTGCAATTTTTTTGGGGTTGGGGTGTTTTTTACCGTATATTGACCCGACTATTACTGCAATTCAGGGTCGCCCGGCCATGGACATGCAGACCTGGAAAGTCATGGAAATACGTTCTTCTGGAAAATGATGGAAATTGATCATGTATTTATTAGATTTGGGGTTTGCAGGTAAACATCCATTGGTCTTAAAGGTCAATTTTCATGAAATTCTGTTTATAGCCACAATGTTTGTACACTGTTAAAAAAATTCTCCATAAAAATACAGAAAAGTGCCTGCAGCAGAGTCTCGAGAACTCCTGTAATTTTACAGAACTTTGTTATCACAATTCACAAGTCATCAGTTTTTTAACAGCAAATATGGAGGTGATAAATACAAATTTTCTGTTTTTTATATATATATTTTTCCAGAACTCTAGAGAACTCCAGTTTTTTTTACACCATATTTGTAACCATAATTTAAAGCTGATCTGTTTAATAACATACAATCTGTAAGTGATTATAACATTTCATTTTTGTAAAAAAAAAAGACAGAAAAGTGTCTGATTCAGGGTTTACAGGAATCCTTTAGCTTTGCCACATTTTTCTTTTCACAATTTACAATTCATCTGTTTTTTAGCCGCAAATCTGCATATGATAAATGAAATTTATTCTTAAAAAAACAGAAAGATAACTTGCCGAACTACAAGGAACTCCTGTAATTTTGCAGCAGATCTACTATCAAAATTTACAGCTCATCTTTTTAATAACAAGCCATCTGTGATACATGAAATTTATCTTTAAAATAAAGACAGAGGAGTGCCTGAATCAAGGTTTACAGGAGTGCTTTAATTTGACTACATATTTCTCTTCAAAATCTACAGTCCATCTGTTTTGAAACAGAAAATCGGCATGTAAAAAAAAAATGAATAAAAAATAAACAAAAATAAAAAATAGAAAAATTATAACGGAATGAAAAAATAATAAAAAGGGCAGGGTGCTTGCAGAAGTCTCGAGAAATTCTGTAATTTTATAGCATGATTCATAATTTACAGCCAATCTGTTTTATAACATTTGTGTGTAATAAATGAAATTTCTCATGAAATTATTTAAATTATATCCTATAGAAATCCTACAAACATGTTCATGAAAAATCTGTAAGACCTTAATGCTAGAGTGTGTATGTACAAGTTACCATCAAAACACACACTAAAAAAATAAATCTTGTGACTGCTGCAGGCACCTGCTTTAATTTTACAGATACACAAGTCAGTCAAACAAACAACTGCAACATTTTGTAGTTTTTCAAGGGTTTATTTATCATTACCAATTACAAACATGTAAATACTGATCTGCAAGGAGCTTAATCAACAGTAAAACAATAAAAGCAAACTTCAGTAAGTAGCAAATATATCAAATGTAACAAAAACTATATGGCCTAACAAACAACTGCAACATTTTGTAGTTTTAAAAGGGTTCATTTATCATTACCAATTACAAACATGTAAATACTGATCTGCAAGGAGCTTAATCAACAAGAAAACAATAAAAGCAAACTTCAGTGAGTAACAAAGATATAAAATGTAACAAAAAACTATATAGCCTACGGGGTGCCCCCCCCCCCCCCCCATGATATGAAATCGTAAAGAGTCATGTTTAACCGAGGTATATCATTTATTGCTAATTCATGATCGACATGCCACCACTTCTGGCGCAGGTGAAATTTTATTTCCTCTCTCTCTCAAAAAAAAAAGGGCCTCCTGTATAGACAAGCATGACATTCATGCTATAAACCTGATAAAATTTATACCAAATAAAAGAGGAAGATACTCTTTTAGGACATACCACAGTCTTTGAAGAATAACATACATTAGAGATTATATAGATTTTTGAAAGTGGACTTTTTTTTTCTGACTCACCCTGTATAGATGCCTAAAGAAAAGGGCACCTGCATTCTTCATTCCTTTACAAAGATTATTTTGGCTCAAACCAATAATGAAAACCTTTAAAATCTGGAGGCATAGAACCTACTGCAACACATGACTTGTATGTGATTGGCATATTTAAACACATACAAAACATAATTTAACACATTTCTAAAAAAATAAATGATTGGCATGATCAGATATCATATTGCAAATAGTGTGAAGTGCAGAAAAATACAAATCACAGTCCAAGGATCATAACATGTCGCTCTTCTGGTTGGGTAGAAGAGAAGCCTTCCAATCAACCATCTAAACCAAATTCTAACGGGATCCCTAAGACCACTTTGAGGTGCTCTTTCAGATGTGCTATAACAATGCTAAAACTGTGCCGGGGGGGGGGGGTCTATTTCAAACATGTCCATTGTAACATAGAAAATGTAAACAAAATGCACACTAAATCTAACCTGATGATATTTTGATGCAATTCTGCTCGATTTGAGGGTCACACACTCAATGGTCGGAATTCACAAAGGAAGTTTAAGTTTAGACCATGGTTTATGCAGATTTTGTGTATGATTAGCTGACAAAGATCCAGTATAAATGCACGCTTTTGGCAAAGTACTAGAAATTCATGATTTTTGCCATGGTTTAAAGCTATGGTTTAAAATCATAGCAACAAGCATGAATTGAGCGCCCTTTGCCATACAGCGTGCCTTCATATTGGACCTTTCTCAGCATACACGCTAAATTAAGCGCAAATTATACACAAAATCTACATAGACCATGATTTAACCCCCCACAGAGTTTAAAGGAGAATGAAAGTCAGACATTTACATGATTTCAGTGAATGGAGAATACCAATGAGACTTAACAGTAAAAGTTTGAGCAAATTTGGATAATCCTTTTTTGGGTTATGGATTTTTGAAGTTTTAAAAAATCCTTATTATGGACTTCCTTAAGTTGGCAATTCCGCTAGAATTTGTGATGTCATTGTGCTCAACTCTCCATTGGTTATGTACAGAGAGTTTCACAACATTTTATTTTTATAAAATATTAAAAGGGCAATTGTATTGATTCTTTCAGACATACTGCAGAATTGATGTAGCCATGTCATACAAAAACAAAATACACTGGCGGAAATATTATTTTTGATGAAAATTAGAAAAAAGTGAAACTCTCTGTACATAACCAATGGAGAGTTGAGCACAATGACATCACAAATTCTGGCGAAGTTGCCAACTTAAGGAAGTCCATAATAAGGATTTTCTAAAACTTCAAAAATACATAACTCGAAAACGGATTATCCAAATTTGCTCAAACTTTTACTGTTAAGTCTTGTTGTTCTTCTCCATTCACTGAAATCATGTGACTGTCTAACTTTTATTCTCCTTTAAGCCTCCTTTGTGAGTTCGGGCCAAGAATATCAAATTAATATGGCCATCAGTTCTCATGATTGAAGATGGCATAATGTACATTATTTTCCTAAACAGCATACAAATGTCTATTTTTGTTCTCAAAATACCCACTTGCCTCAATGAAAAATATGTACATGTTTCCAATAAAAGATGAAGATGATGTACATAGCATAGCTGCCAACCTTTGAAAACACAAATTAGTACATACTCAGCACCTCAAAAATTTGTATTTTTCAACCGATCCTCTTCTCAACTATTTCAAAATGTAATATTGTTGTATCGCAGTGCGAGTGCGAGTCGCTTGCGATTTGCTAGCAACTGCTTACAAAGTAAATACTTTTTTGCTTTAAATTTGTTCTGTCAACATTATATTAAATTTAATATACATGTATGAATATAAGAACAATGCAGGTCCATGACAATTCATTTCAAGTACATAGCTAAGAGAGAGACATGGGTTGTTCTTATATCCATATAAGTACCTTGGACTACAAACTTTTTACAGATCTGCCAACCTCTGGGAATGAAAATTGTATTCTTTGGTCCCCAAAACTGATGTGCACTGCTCTTGCAGATGAAAAAAAAACAACAACATTGAAACACAGGTATAAACACAGTGGTTTTAACAACATGATTAAAGACATTGGATCACATTGCTATGATTGGGAGAAAACAAATTACTTGAAAGTTGAAGTTACCTGAAATACACATTCATCCAATTACCAATACTTATGTAAGTTTTATGAAATAGAGACATATAGAGATGATTTTTCTATACGATTTAACAAAAAACACCAAAAAACGAAAAAATCTTACTGGTTGGCAGCTCTGACATAGGTTTTCACACAAAACACAACTGAAATATTAAAAGGGAAACTAGCCATCTAAACTTGCATTGATAATGTACGTTCAAAACTGCCCACCAACGAGCCAAATGTAGCCAAAGTTGTGTGATATTGGAACACACATTGAGAGTTTGTACTGGTTTTGGTCAAGGAACATAGGAAAGAAATTATGTAAACCAACTATACTAAAAACAACCTTCAAAAGAACAAATATATATCAAATGATAGAGGAATACATATATAGGACCTAGTGAGGCTTTCTTCTCTCATGCCTATACAAATTAAAGTAAAATACAAGTAACATAGCAAACTGATCTGATAATCTATTGGCTTGTTTATCAAAAGCTTTTTTACCATCTTTTCTTCATGCATCATATCCTATTTAAAAAAATCTGCCAGTCACTTTTGGTCCATAAGATAAGCAATTTGCAGGTTGAAAGAGTAACATATGATTAATAACTTTCAAAACACTTCTATTTGCAAGCAGTTAAATCAGTTGCTATAGACTAATTCCCCACAGACCATCCATTTAAGATTTCATTCAGCCTGGTCTTTTTTACAGCTCACCAAGTTTTGCCAAAGTGTTATAAAGCAAAAACTACTATGAACATGTTGTGATTTTGATGTCAGTTACTAAAGTTACTAAAGGTATTTTTTTGCTACCCAGGGGTCCCTACAGATGGCCCGCACTGGGACCATCTGCGGGGACCCCTGGGTAGCAAAAAAATTTTCCTCGCAAGTCACCAAAGCCTAATGTGACAGGGCCTTAAGGAAATGTTGCTCTTACCAATGGTATTAATAAGTTGATCTGTGTGCTATCAGAAGTGTGTCAGGCATTGTTCATGGGACACCCTGTATACATAGTTGAAGAAAATCAACATTCAGGTTCGCTTTCAGGAAGGCTGGCGAAAGAATCAGTTCTTCTACTGAAGGGACTGGTAGTGGCTGGACGTCAGGCTCTGGGGATAAAAGCCAGTACATCCCGGTGAATTGGCCACAAGTCTTTAGTTCATTTTGAAGCCAGTTGCGGTCATCATTGGTAATACTCCTCGTAAGAGGGTTATAGTCCTTTGGTGGCGGGTACATCTCATCAACAGATTTAACGGTTGCTGGTCCCTTCTTCTTACGCCACTGGCATTCAACGTCTGTCCTGCTGATGTTGTGGATGCCAAAGATGATGAGGGTTGCTGCGTGGCTGCACTTGTAGTGACCACGCGGACAGTCGCACCTTGACGAGGTAATGCTCTTCTCACCCAGCTGTACCTACAAATTAATTTGAGAAATAAAAAAAGAGAAAACCAATTAGAATATAATAACAAAATAGCACTGAAAATGCCAATTAAAGTCATAAAGTTATTTAAAAAATAATGTTAATTCATTGTGTAATCCATCCATGTAAGTAATTATTATATAGAATTTTTAAACAATAAAATACAGAACATATTCATAATATATGTTTTCACTGAAAACAAAACAAAAATGGGTAAAGCACACTGGAGCTGGCCATCGTGTATGAGGCTGTAATTTGTCTTTAGTTACGTTAGCTCTGATTCTGAATCTGAAGTGAAGGCAACTGGCTTTCGACCTTGACTATTTTCCTTCATTTTTTAAAGGATATGATCATATGGATGGAGTAAATGATAATCATGTTCAATGAGTTAGTATTCAAACCGAGAAATAAATCACGGAGTTCATGTCACAAACTTTGCAAAGCCTAGTTCAATTTCAAACCCCCGACAGTCGTTGAATTTACTGTGCACAAACACAAATATGCGCGAGTGGGACTACAGACAGTAGTCCCACTCGCGCATATTTGTGTTTGTGCATGTGAAGACATGACATTTTTTCGTGAACTACAAAACTCACCACAACGTTGTAACTTTTGTCTTTCATGCTGGCTCTAACAACTCCACGTAGTTCACCTGGAAAATAATCAAATTTCTCTACATGGTCTGATTTGTAGTGGTTTTCCCCTCGTTGCAGTGATTTCGGCTCGTCTGAAAAAAAAGATGCTAAGGCTGTTATCGAAATGGCGTCCATATTTGCTAATGCAAAGTCAATGCAAAAAGTCGCACGCGCGATGTCGGGCGGTTCAGCCACGCATAGCAACCTTTTGTGTAGAGCCAGTCAAGCGGTCGTCTGGGGGCAGTGACGTCACGGCTTCGGTACTCTATAGCTGGCGCCATGCATGCATATATGGGCGCGAACGAAGTGCACGCATGCATGTTACACGCTATCGCTAACGGTAACAAAAAAGTTGGCGGCAAGAAAAAAGAAAAGAAAGAAAAAATAAAATAAAAAAACAGAAATCTGAATAAGATATGAAAGCACTATTAAAACTTCCTGTTAGAAAAAAGAAAAAAAGAATAGAAAAGAAGAAAAAGAAGAAGATTAAGAAGATGCAGAAAAATTACGGTACCGGTATAGTTACAGTTTCAGTTCGTGGGAGTTCGTGTTGTTTTTATGGCATAAAAAAAAAAGATTTCTGAGAGGTCTACATGAACTTTGAAGTATATATATAATTATGCCTAGCCTACTAAAATTTAGGCCTATATAAAGCATAACCTCTGAATGTCCTTGAAAAAAAACCCTCATCAACTTCTTTTTTAGATTTCTGTCAAATTGCAGTGAAATTCAGCTATTAATTTTACAGAATTGTTTACGGTATTTTCCTCTATAAATTCTGTCTTTTTTATTCATTAAACTAAATGAGATTGCTTTGAATAAATCGACACTTTGTAGAATTAAAAGCAAAATCTGCTTAAAAACATAGGCCTACGAATTTCCATAAAGAAAAAAACAATCCTTTTTTTAGAGAGGGAGAGAGATCCGTCCTTTTCACAGCAGAAAATGTCAAGTAACATTAATTATCAGAGTGGTTCTGTATTATTGTTTCCTGTATTTTTTTTATTCATTAAAACATGAGGTTTACTTTAAATAAAAAGACACTCCATTTATTTACATGGGATCTTCTTTTTAGAGATCTGTTAAATTGCAGAAAGTTTCTAGTTTACATTTTTACAGAATGAATCTGTATTTTAATTTCTGTAGATTCTTTCTTTTTATTCATTAAAACATGAGGTTTACTTTGAAAAAAAAAACGCTCTGTAGAATCATAATAAATCTGCATATTGGATCTGAAAGCATACAGAATTCCTATTAAAAAAAAACATCTCCCTTTCTTATAGAAATCTGTCCTGTTAAATTGCAGAAAATTCCAGTTACATCAATTTACAGAATGGTTCTGTATTTTTGTTTTCTGTAATTTCTTTTTTATTATCCGTTAAAAAATGAAGTTTTCTTAATAAAAAAAGAACATTCCGTAGAATTGTAAAAAATCTGTATATGGGATCTGAAATCACGCAAATTGCCTGTAAAAAAACAAAATCTTCATTTTTTCTAGACATTTGTCCTGTTAAATTACAGAAAATTTGCTGTTACAACACTTTAAAGAATGGTTCTGTATTTTTTTCTCTGTAAAATCTACTGTTTTTTTTAACAGTGTAATGTACATGTCTCATCAAGACATTCCTAAACAAATATCCAACAGTGTATGTGATTGCTTTGATACATTATTTACATGGTTACAACAGGTTACAAATATATTATTCTCCTTTTTGTACTTATTTTCAGATGGGACATTCCTTCCGTGCGCTGATGATCAGTTCCAATGTGAGGGTGATGGGAAATGCATACCATTAAGCTTTCGTTGTGATATGTTCCAAGATTGCGGAGATAACAGCGATGAAAGCAACTGTGAAGGTAGTGTATAATGTCTTTAATTTCCGTAGAGACAAAGGGGCAGTTTATGTTCAAGGGGAAGAGCATACCTGCTAACCCTTAGGAAATATCCGGAATATTCTGATTTTTCAAAATTCTGATTATGTGTATATGTGTGTGTTTGTGTGTGTGAAAAAGCCTAATTAAGCTTGTTTTATCATGTGCTGTAATTTGAGAGTACACATATTGCGTGGGTTGAATGGCTGCATGATCGAGCACCGATGTTGTATTTGCTTTTACAGATTGTAGGCCTACAGATTTACCGCGTATTGCCATTTACACTGCCACAGCATGTGCAAACTCCCGTTATGTGTACAGATTTCTTATTTTCGAAGGCATACCGTGCAAAAAATTCTTACTTTTTATTTTCAAATATTGGCGGGTATGGAAGAGTTACTGCAGTTATACTGCAGAGTTTTTTGCTCTTAGAAAAATATAGTGTCATTGTTTTGTGTGGATGTTGAAAACGATGATATACAGATAGTGATGATGATATGGTAGTATTAGTGATGAAGGTGTTGATGCTGGTGATGACAAAAAAGGTGATGATGATGTTGATGTTAGTACTTGTTGACAAAGATGATGACTATCGTGATGTCGATGATGTGGGTGATGGTTATGATGATGATACAGCTAGATAACGATGATGTTGATGATCATGATGATGATTTTTAATGACGATGGTGTGATGGTAAATATGCTCCTATAAATAGTTTTTTTTAAACAGGATTAATGTAATAAATGCATCTGTTTGGATTTGATCTCTTTTCTACAGAGCAATTATGTGGGCCTGACCAATTTCTGTGTGAACTTAGTGGCGATTGTATACGACAGGTTTGGGTATGCGACGGTTCTTCTGACTGTCTTTATCGAGAAGATGAAGAAGACTGTGGTAAGTAGTACTGGTAGATTATTATCTCCTTTTCTACCTTTATTGTGTGTTTGTGTGGTGTGCTGTGCAATATTGCGAACACAAGCTACATGTATCAGTACTTCATGTATCAACAATACTAATAATGACGTAGTCTACATGCCAGACTGTAATTTGACACTTCAAAACGATGCC
Source organism: Strongylocentrotus droebachiensis (assembly GCA_035222895.1). NCBI lineage: Eukaryota > Metazoa > Echinodermata > Echinoidea > Camarodonta > Strongylocentrotidae > Strongylocentrotus > Strongylocentrotus droebachiensis. The sequence goes on from JAVYIG010000200.1 coordinate 429,910, forward strand.
ATAAAGTCTTGAGCAGATCCCGACTCTGTCAGTCTCTGGCTGTGTCAATAAGAGTTACAGTCCAGAGCCGGTATTCAATTCAATAGTTAAATTTGAAATGTGAGTATTTTACTTGGTCTTCGGCTTAGGTAGAATACTTAGCCAATTTTGCTATTCAATACACGCGTTTACGGTTACAAGAGTGCGCATGCGCAGACATGGGCACCATTTTAATTTACGAGTAAAAATAGTTGTTTACTCGTAATTTAAAATGGCACACATGTCAATATGATGTGAGCGCACAGCACAGGCAGTCGTGCAACCATGAATGCGCATCTGAAAACATTGATGACGCGATGTTTACTCTCAAATTAAAATGGCGCCCTTAACCGTAAAGGGGTGTATTCGAAATTGTTCGCTAAGTATTTTACCCTAAATTTAAGAAAGCTCCCTACTAGACTTAAGCCAATTATTTTGAGGTCTTGATTGGCAGGCATATGGTTTTCTAACGCAGTATTATAACATGCTCACAATTATATCAGCGTGTATTTATTGCGACGCATTAATTGCGCATTACTTTTGATTGACCGTGTGATGTCACAATGCATTTCAGTAAGTATTTTACTTAGATTTCGTCTTAAGCTACGGTCACAAAGATTCGTACGAACGATGCGTTCTTACGAATCTCCCTGTGATTCCATTGTCTTTCCGAATTGCCATTGTCTGAAAATCGTTCAGACGGCGTTCGTAGCAGTTCGTAATGGCATTTGTGACCGAGGCTTTACGCATGTAAATGTCGAAAATGCGATTTTAATACGAGATAGGTAAAGTTCTTAGCTTAGTAATTTATTGACATTTCTTTATTATTCTAAGTATTGAGTTGAATACCACCCCAGGGCCAATGGATGGAGTTGGGTATCTGAATATAGTCTCCTAGCTCAGAGCCTCCGCTATGCATTATGACCCACTGACAAGGTAGGGTTTGTAGATGCAAACTACAGCTGACGGGTGACGTAAAACGTAATTCTTTCTTCGATCATCATCGGAACAGAATTATCATGGTTTGAGTCTTACCTAGTGGGAAGAAACCAATGTGTGTCATACAAGGGCATTAGAAGTAATTTCCTCCCAGTTCATTCTGGGGTACCGCAGGGTTCAATTTTGGGCCCGCTACTATTTTGTAATGACATATGTGATCTAGCTAGCCTTGCATTCAAATACTAATATTTCTTTGTACGCAGATGACACTGCCATTTTCTCCTATGGTTATGGAGTACAAGCTGTTCAAACCCAGATAGAAAACGACATACTAGTTTTATGTGAATGGATGAATGAAAATGGACTAGTTGTTAACACAGACAAAACTAAAGTTATGTTATTTTCAAGTCGAAGGAAGAAGAATCCAGTCAAACTACAGATAAAAATGGATGGTAAACTTATAGAAAATGTAACGAAATTTAAATATATGGGTGTTATTGTAAATCAGAACTTAGATTGGTCTTCCCATGTCAATGATGTTTTTAAAAGGATTATGAACTCGCTTATATGTATGCGGAGGATTAAGCACTGTTTGATAAAACGTGAATTTACTAATTTATACTATTGTTATTAATTATTTGTATTATTAATTCTTCCTCACATTGATTATTGTTCAACTGTTTGGGGATCACTGAAAAATACAGATTTAAAGCGACTACAGAAATGTAAAAACAAATATTGTCGTTTAGTATTAGATGCAGATTAGTATACGCCTGTACAATCTATGTTAAATTCTTTAAGGTTGCAGTCCGTCAAACACAGATTGGAATACAATTATCAAGTACTAATGTATACAATCCTGAATAATCTTGCTCCTGTTTATCTAAAACAAGCTCTACCTCAAAGTGCTAACCCGTATCCCACGAGATCAGTTTCAATGCATCAATTGTAGCTTGCCGCTTGCCAACCCCAGAACCGATTAAAAAAACAGACCTTCTCGTACACAGCAGCAAAGTTGTTCAACTCACTACCCATACTTAACCAAATGTTCCGCCTCACTACCTATTTTTAAACGAAATGTCCGTGAAATTCAAGTGACTTAAATGACTGAAGTATTCCTACCACCCTCTCACTCTCTCTCTCTCTCTCTTTCGTTTACTCTCTCTCCTCTTCCATTTTCATCTAATTTCCTATTTGTACGACATGTTTTATAGTTTGTTTATATTAGGTTTTTGTTGTATATTTTGTGTATTTTTATGTGTATTGTAAGATATTTGAAATGTAAATTGTTTGTTACAGCAGGGCTCCCTCAAATCAGGCCTTGTGGCTTGAATGGGACCACCCTGATGTTATAAAGAAGACATGAATAAATAAATTAATTAATCGGTAGAAAGATCTTAATATTAATCCTTGTCCACAATCAGTAGATAAATTGGTAAAATATAATATCTGCGGACTGTAAGGAAAGAACCCATTTTCAACTCACATTATCAACAGATAATTCTCGCTATCGCCAGTACGTCAAAATTGCCCGCATGTATAGCCTCTTGAGCATTATATTTTCTTCTAACATGTATTTTGTAATGTTATGATATAATTATGTGTATGTGTATTTCATATTTGGGTTTTATTTGTCGAACGGCCCTTTTGAGTCAGGGCTAAGAAAACCGATTATGAAAAAAATATAAGTGCTCAAGTTTAATTCAGATCACATCTAAGTATTTTACTTTAGTAAGCCAACTTATTACTTTAATAATAAGTTACCTTCTTACTGAGTATCATTGTGACTTCATTTACACAATCCAAACTTATGCACAATAAAGGTTTTGCATTTAACCCTAAAAAAGCCGGGTTATTTGAGGTCTTAATACGGCCCTCCCCCCCCCCCTTAAGATCTCGGCCTTGAAACGGCCGATCGCCGCATATTTATGATAAATTATGCAAATAAGGTCATAAATTCACCTTTGTACCCATAAATCATATATTTTTTTTTATATTTAAGCATTCTTTTTCACTTCATGTATTCGTTAGACCATTTGAAACAATAATGCGACCAAAAAAATGGAAGAGCTAGGTTATCCCTTATGTTTTCTCTTGTTTTGATAATTTCTTATGTATTTCCTTGTTTTTGTCGTTTTATTTCATTTCTAACTACAATTCAACTATTTTGACTCCCAAAACAAACACCTAAACTTTAAACAAGCCACAGTAACCAATGTTTTATCTCTTTTTAGGAAAAATGCCATTTCCATAATGTTTGTACACAAATCAAGAAAATTAGCAATTTTCGGGCTGACATGCAAAGACAAAGGTCGCGTGACTTTGTAACTGTGCGTCCGATTTTCAAAAAAAAAATGTTTTAAAAGAGGCGCAAGACTAGAAAGAAAAAAGTCAGCGAGCGGCGGGCGCCATCCGTATGCGTTCCCGAACAATCAGAAAAATCGCGGGGAGGGGGGCCTTGTTAGGGTTAAGGCACGCTGATATACATGTAACTGTGCGCAGGTTATAATAAATGCGTATGACACAATATACCTGCCAATCAAGGCCTTCAAAATAATTGGCTTCAGCCAGCAAGGGAGCTGTCTTAAACTTGGAGTAAAATACTTTGCCAAAAGCTTCAACTTAGCTTGACTAAGTATTTTACCGAAGCCAAAACCGAGTCATATTTTTTTAGATAAGTATTACATTGAATATCGGCCCTGGGTTTATTTTTCACTTTGTCACAAACTTGTTCAAATTTTTCACTAACGATAATATTTTCGATATTATATAAGAGTATAAATGACCTTTAAACCTTAACATTATCTTACTTCTCTCTCTTTTAGTATTCAGACATGACCTTTAAACCTTGACATTATCTTACTTCTCTATCTTTCAGTATTCAGACATGACGTTCAAACCTTGACATTATCTTACTTTTCCATCTTTCAGTACTCAGACATGCCCTTTGAACCTTAACATTATCTTACTTCTCTCTCTTTTAGTATTCAGACATGACCTTTAAACCTTGACATTATCTTACTTCTCTCTCTTTTAGTATTCAGACATGACCTTTAAACCTTGACATTATCTTACTTTTCTATCTTTCAGTATTCAGACATGCCCTTTGAACCTTGACATGATCTTACTATTCTATCTTTCAGTATTCAGACATGACCTTTAAACCTTGAAATTATCTTACTTCTCTCTCTTTCAGTATTCAGACATGACCTTTAAACCTTGACATTATCTTACTTCTCTCTCTTTCATTATTCAGACATGACCTTTAAACCTTGACATTATCTTACTTCTCTCTCTTTTAGTATTCAGACATGACCTTTAAACATTGACATTATCTTACTTTTCTATCTTTTAGTATTCAGACATGACCTTAAACCTTGACATTATCTTACTTTTCTCTCTTTCAGTAATCAGACATGACCTTTAAACCTTGACATGATCTTACTATTCTATCTTTCAGTATTCAGACATGACCTTTAAACCTTGACATTATCTTACTTCTCTCTCTTTCAGTATTCAGACATGACCTTTAAACCTTGACATTATCTTACTTCTCTCTCTTTCAGTATTCAGACATGACCTTTAAACCTTGACATTATCTTACTTTTCTATCTTTTAGTATTCAGACATGACCTTTAAACTTTGACATTATCTTACTTTTCTATCTTTTAGTATTCAGACATGACCTTTAAACCTTGACATTATCTTACTTCTCTATCTTTCATTATTCAGACATGACCTTTAAACCTTGACATGATCTTACTTCTCTGTCTGTTAGTATTTAGACATGACTTTTAAACCTTGACATTATCTTACTACTCTCTCTTTCAGTATTCAGACATGACCTTTAAACCTTGACATTATCTTACTTCTCTCTCTTTCAGTATTCAGACATGACCTTTAAACCTTGACATTATCTTACTTTTCTATCTTTTAGTATTCAGACATGACCTTTAAACTTTGACATTATCTTACTTTTCTATCTTTTAGTATTCAGACATGACCTTTAAACATTGACATTATCTTACTTTTCTATCTTTTAGTATTCAGACATGACCTTAAACCTTGACATTATCTTACTTTTCTCTCTTTCAGTATTCAGACATGACCTTTAAACCTTGACATTATCTTACTTCTCTCTCTTTCAGTATTCAGACATGACCTTTAAACCTTGACATTATCTTACTTTTCTATCTTTTAGTATTCAGACATGACCTTTAAACTTTGACATTATCTTACTTTTCTATCTTTTAGTATTCAGACATGACCTTTAAACCTTGACATTATCTTACTTCTCTATCTTTCATTATTCAGACATGACCTTTAAACCTTGACATGATCTTACTTCTCTGTCTGTTAGTATTTAGACATGACTTTTAAACCTTGACATTATCTTACTACTCTATCTTTTAGTATTCAGACATGACCTTTAAACCTTGACATTATCTTTCTCTCTCTCTTTCAGTATTTAGACATATGACATTTCAACTTTGACACTGTCTTACTACTCTCTCTATCCTTATTCAGACATGACTTTTGCACCATGTGATGAAGATCAGTTCCAGTGTCCTAGTGATGGGGAATGCATTCCTGCCAGATCGGTATGTGATCTCATCAATGATTGTGGATTCGGTGGCGATGAACTCAACTGCCAACCCCAAGGAGGTGAGTCCTGTCCTATCTTGAGTTGGGATCGATCCTAGATCGAAAGTCCTCTGATCAGTTGCAAAATTACAGGATATTTATGCATGTACTTGGGCCTTTTTTCATAAAACTTGTTATCAATAAAAAGTTACAATAACTGTTATAAGCTACTGAAATCGTGGCATATTTTGTTTGGCTGAAAGCAAATTTATCAAGGATATTTAGTATTTGTTATCGATAAAAAGTTTTATGTGTTTTTTATCAACATCATTGGGATCAATAAAGAGTGACCAAGGAACCAACTGAAGCAAGCGGTTTAGATGATCGAAGTCACCTTGTTGATAAAGCATAAAGTTACGAAGAACATCTCTAGTGGTTATCCCCGACTTATTAGTCACGATCCGAAAATGAAAGGCGAAATGGTCACTAGGCGTTGGATTAGGACACACACGTAGTAATAGTAGTAGTAGTAGTAGTAGTAGTAGTAGTAATAGGGACTTTTAGACTCTGCACGACGAGAACGTGGACTGCCCTTTTAAGGCAATGTGAAGTCCTTTTAAGGCACTGGCAGTGACGTCACATTGCCTTAAAAGGGCAGTCCACGTTCTCGTCGTGCATAATCTAAAAGTCCCTATTGTCATATCATAAAATAACTATTTATATTTTCAGGTACTTGTCATCCTGATCAGTTCACATGTAACGATGGACAGTGCATCCCTGGGCCTCACCAATGTGACGCCTTTACTGACTGTTCGGATGGAAGCGATGAAGCAGGATGTCGTAAGTAAAGTCCTCTGCATGCTCTCTAATCTGACTATTATCAAGTTCTTAAAGAAATTGTAGTGACATTACATAGAGATATTACATTAAAACTTGTAATGTGAAGAGAGTAGAAGAAGGTATCTAGAGGAGAACAGAAAGAGCCATGATACAGAAGATGAGTGTGTGGTGTGAAACTGTCCGATAGAAAGTACACTAGTGAGTTCATGGAAAGGTTGGGTCTGGAAGAGACTGTAAAGAGAAATAGATCGAGATGGATGCGTGTTGTGTTTAGAAGGGAAGATGATGAACCTGTGACAAAAAGAGTGGGATCTGGAAGTGGATGGCATAAGAGGGTAAAGGAAGATCAAAGATTTAATAGAAAAATATGTTGAACAAAGAAAGCATTAAGGTTGTTGAGGAGGATGCTCTAGACAAGAAGAAGTGCAGAGAGGGGGTGTCATCACGCTGCGAAATTCAGTAACCCCGTGCAAGACGGAAAATGCTAACTTTTATAAAGGATGATGATATTATGAAGATGATGAAGCATTTAAAAGCTTCTTTGCTTGGGATTCAAAAGACCATATGATTGATATTTGAACAGCAGGACATTGTGAGCCTGTCAGAATGCCAAGTCGGCTTTACTGGTAGTCTTGCGACTAATCTGACATCACAACTGTATCTCAGCTTAGGTTGATTTTGGGTACATACACCAGATTGCTTTAATTGACTTTAGCCTCATACACTCATGTGTGTATGGACAATTTATCTTTATTTTCCACAAAAATAATCTCCCTATGCCACTTAGTATTTATCATATATACCAAAGGCATCAAGACTATTTAACTGTTTCCAGTGCTAGATCTATACCAGTGTTAAACGGGTTTTCATTGAGCTAATCAAGACCATAAATTGGTAATATTCTAAAGCCAGATTATGTTTCACCAACTCAACCTATCGTCGATTGGTGACTATGCAGAGGGTCAAAGAAAGCAAGTAGTATGCATATTTTTAATGCAAATTACAAGTTTAATACTGTTGATATAAAATTACCATTTGTTTCGTGTAAAACAGAATCACTCCATGACACTTTTCTTGTTTTATTTTTCGTAATCCCTTGTAGCTTTCCAATGCCAATCTAGCTTCCAATTTGCCTGTTACAATAGCTCACAGTGTGTCTCCCAGCCTCAAGTCTGTAACTACATACCTGACTGTGCCATGGGCGAAGACGAGGTCGACTGCGGTAAGAATCTTTATCTAACTATAGGCTTTCCATTCAAGAAAACGATTGAAGATGCATAGGAGCCTTTCCGATAATTCCTAGTTGTATAATACAGGAATAGCCTTTTGATAAACGGGCTCGAGTTGTGACGTCAGAAACGAGAGTTTTACTTTAAGTATTTTGTTTTGGTCGGAAGGGGGCGTTTGGAGGGTGCAAACCTATTTCAATTTCTTGAGATTTGTTTCAATACTGGGAGTCGTCCCGATTTAATCCAAACAAAATCAGCATATGCCAAAGTTGTCGAACTACTGTTAGGGTGAACCAAGAGTCGAAATAAAACCACAGACTTTAGCCTTACTCAGAATAAAGGAGTTCTGTCTCGTAACAAGGCTAAAGTATTGTGTTTTTCTTTTCGACTCTTGGTTTAAGCTAACGATACCAAACAAGCCTAAATCCAGTGACCGGGGTATTAATATTTGTAAATACGGTATACATGTATATTTAAATGACAACTTAGATGTAGTAAGCATTATGTAAACATGCAGAATATGATTATTAACTAGTATTCATGCGTAAAGTAAGTCATCTGATGATCAATTATGCGATGAAGGTTTCTGGATTTGTTCAAATGGCCGGGGTTTATAATAATATTAGAAATGATTCATTAATGATCAATCAATCAATCATTCCTAACAGGTCCATGCGATGATGGTTTCTTGACTTGTTCAAATGGGGGCTGTGTACCAGAGTACTGGAAGTGTGACGGATTTTATGACTGCGTTGACGGTGGTGACGAAGTCGACTGCGGTACCGTCGGAACTATCTGTAAGTTAGAAGAGCTAGATATACATCTATTGACATGGCACTACAATGTCCATTGACAAGACATTGATAGACATTTGCACACTCCACCCTACTGCAGTAGATGGAGATATGATAGGAATTTATTCCTGGAATGCTTTTAGCGCCTGAGGGTAGCTGGGCAAATACTGGAGTAATGATGGTACTTTTTAGGTGCCTTGAGCAGCCCCTGGGATGGATATATGTCCAATATATAAATGTAGCTATTATCATTATTAGTAAGAGCAAAATCGAAATCCGATTCAACTTTCCACTGTGACACTTGCACCTGTTTAGGTCATATCAAAGTAAACGCTTATTAATTGCTCTTTCAAACATTTTTGCCTCCATAATAGTAATGATAATATAGAGATATCGCCTGCTTTGAGAGGTCTGGCTGGTTTTAGTGGCTGGCGCGAGTTCCCGAGAGCATATAAAGCAGCCAGACCTCGAATATTAAAGCAGTCGATATGACTTTTATATGGCGAATTAAAACAAAAATCTACCAAGAATTTTTACCTCAGCCTTTTATTGAGTAAAGATTGGTTAAAACATCACAGACAATCTGATACACTGTCTGTTTATCTTCAATGGGAAAATGACTGAAATGTTCGATCAGTTGGGAATCGCAGACAAGAATCACTGTATGGTGTCCGCGCTCACTCAAAGAACATTTTAACACGTAAACCAATGGGGATCGCAGGATGATTAGAGCACAAATTAAAGACTATTAAGTTAAGGGCGGGTACGGGGGCACTTTTAAAAAAAATGACTTGTAGGCAGGGCATGGCTTAAAATCATGACTCCAATTTCGACCAATCAGATGGCTGGATTTCTTAAGTAAGGTATATAATGTAGAGATATCGACTGCTTTGAGAGGCCTGGATGTTTTATATGCTCAAGGGAACGCGCGCGCATCCTGCCATGACCCTGAGGCGCGCCTGGGTGGGCGGCGCGCCGAGGGGTCATGGCAGGATGTGCTAGTTCCCGAATATTAAAGCAGTCAATATCTCTTTTATATGTGGAAATGAAACAAAGTCTACCAAGAATTCTTACCTTATCCGTTTATTGAGTAAAGATATGTTTATCACGAAAATCTGAGAAACTGACTGTTTATCTTCGCTTGAAAAATAACTGACACTTTCAATCATTTGGGAATCGCAGACAAAAAGCACTGTATGGTGTCCGCCCTCGCACAAAGAAAATTTTAACACGTTAACCAATGGAGTCTGAGCACAATTGATTTATGCGGGCTGTTGCCCGGGACAACGGATATCACTCATGAACTATTGACTACATGTTCGCCTTTTTGCGGGAATATCCAAAATCACCACTGCAAATTCGACCAATCAGATGGCTAGATTTTCAAAGAGAGGTATATGATAAGTGTTATAATGGCAATAGTAGTAATAAAAACGATGAGAATTATAAAACTAAGAATATAGTAGCAATGTCATAAGTAATTTTAATTAATTATCCCTACTCTGCATGATTGTATCTACAGATAACCTCAATTTAGGCCAGAACGAAGTACAGGAAATCACTTCCCCAGGTTACCCAATGCGTTATGAAGCTGGCTGCTATGTCGGGTGGCAAGTCAATGTTCCTTCTGGACTTTACGTCCGCTTGCTATTCCTGACATTTGACATTGCCATTTTTTCCTTTGTAACCATGGGAACCGGCCTTGACCACAGTGATCAGGACACACTGGTGTCCAACTACCACTTTCGCCATGTTCCAAGACAACGTGTCATCCCTAGCAACCAGACATGGATTGAATTTCACTGCGGACCTTTCGGAGGTGGACAAGGTTTCCGGATCGAGGTTTCGGCAATCAATCCAGACAGTAAGTGCCTTGTAAGCCATTCTTTAGATACCATCTGCGCATGCGCATGTAGAGATGAAGGTCATATATACAACTTGTAAGAACCCACTGAGACAGAAATCCTGGATATGGGCTCATCAACTTTTGTAATCAATATTTATTCATAAGATAAGATAAGATATTAATTTGTCTTCCTTTCAAATTGGTGGGTACATAAATAAGCAACAAGATAAACATGGTGGGAGTATATATTTGTGACTACCTAAGAATACATTAAGAAAAAGTTGGTATAAGAAACAAGAAGTGTACAAAAATTGGGAGACTAGTGGGCGAGACGGGAGAAAAGAGAGAATTAGGATATGACAAATAATAAAAGACAACAGCACAGCACACAATGGGGACAGCACACAATGGGCACAAGACAACAGGAGGGGGGGATAGAAGGCTGACAATATGAAAATATGCAGTAAGACACATAATATCAAGAAGAAGACATTTACATTTATAGTAATACATAATAGATCTAGCTAGGCACTAATGGTACATTCTATGATACCCAGGTGGAAGTATTCTTTCAAAAGGAGGAGACAACATCTATTCATGAAGTACCTCTATCACTTGTAGAGTGATTTTTCTCAAATATGCAGAGTGGGACTTCTCCACATATGAACGATCAGTGGATCATTAAACTTAAAAGACAATCCAATCTTTGTAAATGTGTCATGAAAGTGTAAACACATGTAGAAGAAAATGTAAAGAAATATCGTAAATATAGTTTTTTTCCCCTAAACCTCTTCTCCCTTTAGGCACTACTCAAAATATATCACCGTATCACGGATAATATATTATTATTAAATGCTCTAAAAAGAATAGAACCTCTTGATGAATTCAATTTGAGCAAAATGCAATTTTAGTTACTGGAGTGCGGAAACCAATGGGAGAGGAGTTCATCAATACATCAGTGACATTATCTATTCAGTTAATTTGAAATTCCCTTATTTTATTTTTTTAGTTATTGCAACTTTAAAGTTGTCAGTGAAAAAATATAATGGAATTCAATATACTTGAAAGTGTATATGTACCCGCAAATGGCTCATTAATGGGCCATTCTTTGCGTTGATGAATAGATGATTTAGATACCACTCTCATTCGCCAATCAATTTTACCTTGCTGGTTTCAAATTGGTTCAGTTTAATGATCCCAGGGTCTAGCCGTCATTACAAAAGTGGTATCAGATAAAAGGGGATACAAATTATTTCTTTTCAATAATGTACAGTCATACCTGCTTTGGTGACCACCTGTCTACAAAGACCACATTTTTGTATTTCCCTTGGGCGGTAGCTATAGACAGGTTTAACTGTATTACAATAAGTCTACTTTGTTATGTAACGATGCTAAAGAAAGTTGAGATTCATTTTCGTTAACTCTTTAAATGCCACACAAATATCTCCATGTCCCACATAGTATTTATTTTCATTTCAAGATTGAAGATATTTCATTTAACCATAACCATAAAAAGATCCAAACAACAATACAAAATACAGAATTGAATATTGAAATGGCCAAAAGAAAAGCGAATGCTTGTAAGGAATGGCCCTGAAAAAGAGAGAAACAACAAAACAACATTTATTATGGGATAGGTCTCCAAACGCTTCAAGTTTTAAGGGTTTCCAGTGCAAAATGAATCCTTTACGGTTAAAAAAAGAGTTATTTTGTGCAAGCTTCCAGATTTGGCAAATGAGCGAGCGTACAGAGAGGCGAAGAAAGCAACCTATGTGTTACGAAACGCAGTGTATTATATTTTTTTCGTCCCTTATTACACCAACAGACTACATCCACCCAACATGCAGGAGCGACCAGTATCAGTGCATGGATGATTATTGTATAGAGACCTTTGACCTTTGCAACGGAGCAAAGGACTGCTTGGGAGGGGAAGACGAGGATCATAACTGTACTACTTTTGACCATAGTAAGTATATGTATTACCAGGGAGTTGGACTTAAACATTATGGAGAGCCATTTGTAGCCTTCAAGTAAAATATATTCAAAAGCAAGAATTCAAGTATCTTAGACTTTTCATAAATTCCACATCAAGAACATAAAATATCCTTCATATTAGAAAATGTAACTGATTTGAATCAACATTTTATGCCTTTTAAAGTAACTTTTACAAAATATTTTCAAAGATGCTAACAGCTTTCCATAAATGTAAAGTCCAACTTAGAGATAAATTAAACTTCGAATCTTTGTTTAAAAAAAGTTTACACAAATAGAGTCATATCAAACAGTTCACCTTTGACCTATATTTAGTGTTAAAACTGGACAATCCAACACTGGGGATGATTATCGTAGAATATAGTAGAGTCACTTATTGATAAAAGGTGAAGGGATCCAGTTCAAATTTACTAATTCCATTTTCTTTTCTTCTTTTTTTTTTTTTTTTTTTTTTTTTTTGCTGTGCACTAGAAATTAATAGGCCCGAATTCATAAAGGAGGTTTAAATTTAAAGAGAAGAATGAGTTCTGGGAAGAGGTGAAAAAATAATTTGTGAGCGTTGTCATTGTTATTATGCAAGTGTGGAAGAACATCAAATAAAAAATGTTCCCTAAAATGCATGGCTCTTCAAATGCCTTAATATTCTAAATATGGCTTGTAACATCATAAAAATCGGGACTGATTTTTATGCCACATGTTCGTGTAGTCCCATATACACCTTTTTGTGTACAGTGCTTGTACTTTTACCAAGACTGGGCCAAATTTCTTATCATTATGATGATTCCGGAACCTTGAAGCACACACCAATACTTATATATAGATGATCAATCTTTTCTGATCGATTCCACAACGTTTCTTTCACAATGCAATCGCATGACCAGAATTCAACTTTATATTTAACCCATGGTTTAAATTTTCATTTACATAACCCATGGTCTAAAATTTGCTCAAAGTAAGCATATGACACAGCCAGATGTCATATATTAGACGCTCGCAGGGCAAGGTACGATTATTTTTTCGCAAATGTTTACACCATTGGTTAAATGAGGGTTTAAACCATGGGTTACTCCTTTGTGAATTCGGGCCATTGTGTTCATGTTTTACTGTGTTGACATTTTCTTAACAACGTACCTTCTATCTCTTTCAATATTTCAGACGAATGTGGCACACATGAGAACGAGTTCTTCTGCGAAGCTGGCAACTTCTGCATCCATGCGGATTTCAGGTGTGATAGTTTCGTTGATTGCCCCTTCGGAACTGATGAACTTGACTGCGGTAAGTATTTAGGGAAGGCAAATTTATTCTACTTTGCGTTCTACCGCGGCCGGAACGCCTACTTATCTCTTAATCCCCCGTTCCAAGACCCGTATATATGCTGGTTCCTTGCACGCGCCTATTGTGTCCATGCTTTGTCTGATGCGCAATAGAGCAGACAGCCGGCGTTGCATAGAGTAAAGAAGCCCACCCGTTCGCTAGGCTCGCTGCAATCAACTTATGCTGACAAGCTAGACTGTGGTAAGTACTGTAAAGCCAGAAGCATTCACGTCATGAAACATTGGATATTTGGAATCAAGAGCAATTTTCACGGTAAATAACTTTATAACTTGCAAATAATATGGAGTTTTACAATGGTTGTGATACGGTTATTGTTAGGCCATTAAAAAATATATACATGTTTAGCGTCTCCGTCCGCTTCCTTTTGGGGGCCGCCTCCTTTTTTTCTTTTTTTTTCTTCAATATTTTTTTCATTTAAAAAAAAAAAAAAAAAATCCCGGCGGTGATCTTGAAAAATAGCCCGTCTGTCAGGGAAATGTACCGAGAGGCCATTTTGAAGAAGAAAAAAAAAAAAGGGCCTCCTTCCTATTTTTCAAAAAGGCAGGACGCTAAACATGTTGTTGTTTTTTTTTTTTTTTGCCTTATGATCTTTATGATGACATACGTTGAAGTGTAATACACTTGACATTGTTTATCTGAAACACAGAGCTCACTGAATACTCGTAGGAACTATGCTGAGTGCAGTTGCCATTTACTTGTATTTACAAGTTTTACCGAGGCATATCTGAATAAGCCTTAGTTAATTACTTTTTTAACTGAAAGGACAAAGAAAACAACGGTACTAATGAAAAGCTGTTATGATAGTAATTGTAAATTTATATTGTGCAATGAATATGTTATATTCAACTGCAGATATCAATATGAATACAATTTTCGCTGGAAAGGTGATGAGTTTTTATAGAATTTTGTGAAGATATTCTTAAAGGATACATGCATATCTTATCGAGCTAGGGAGAGAGATTGTTCCAAAGTTCGGGCATGGAACTTGCAAAATCACAATCTCCTAGAGAAATCTTTGTCTTAAAGCGGGACAGCATGCACTACCTGTAGCTACTTGCGCCCTCTATACAGCCAAGAATGCCTAAGCAGTACCCGTTGATCCCCCATGGTCCCCTTTATATTATGTTAATTGAGAGCTGATTTGATGAGAAAACTACCTGCCAGTGACCTTGCAGGGAGGTCTAGGGAGGTCTAATCCCCTGGCCAAACTAGTGGAGGCGGGCTTTAATGTGAAATGGCAATGATTTTTTTTTTCTTCAAACATTTGTGTACCCGGTAATGGTTGCCTTGCATTCTTTTCACATACATGTGTATGACTTATAGAGGGAGGGAGATGAAGCAACAAAAGTAAAACTATCAGTTATTCCAGACTGTTAGAAGGAAAAGGAATTTAGCCCCTGGGGACCCCTGTCTTGGTTGCAAGTTCTTGTTTTTTAAAACAAGTGTAGATGATATTTGTTCTAACATTAATTTTTTATAGAATGCAGCGATGGTGAATATGAATGCCCTGGTAAGCAGTGTATCCCTGGAGCGTTTTACTGTAATGATTTTGTGGATTGTTTGCAAGGAAACGACGATGAATTGAATTGTGCCAATCCAAATAATACGAGTAAGTATCTCATTTTTAATTGCTAGGGGTTGGGAAGGGTGGATGGTGTAGTTTCAGGGAATTTATTGTTGTTGTTATGATGATAATCATTATTAACCGTATCAGACATTCGAGCAGGGCAATTTTTAAATATCATTGTCCTCGAAGTTTTGATAAGCCAACAAAACATACGTGCGATAAAAAATATATTGACCGCTCAGAAAATTTGATGGGATTTTGTGTGTAATTTGCCGGTCAATATTGATACACAGTACACCAATGAATCAAATATATTGCACAGCCATATAACATCATATTTTACATAGCTTAGACAGATACCGAGATGTGATTGGTCCAGAGCTCGCATGTGATATCAATTGCGAGGATCTAAATTGTTATATTTTCCTGGCCGTCACTTTTCAATGTTATACAGTGCGTCCCAGAAAAAATGAAACCAAGAAGTATCGATGTTTTATCATAACTTAATCACAATCATAATTAATAAATGATACATATTTGGAAAGCTTAGCGTCTCCTCTTTGAGTTGATGCTACTCACGTAGTGCTTGCATTTCCATAATTTTATTAAACGAATTCGTTTTTACTGGCTGCATGCCGTATCAATAAACGAAATTAACAAAAGACTTAACTCCGTTTCGTTGACAATCAGCCGTAGACGAGAGTCTTCATGCATGGCTGATTGTCAACGAAACGGAGTTAAGTCTTTTGTCAAATCTACTTTTTGCTACGGCAGGCACCCAGTGAAAACGAATTCGTTTGTTAAATTTATGAAAATGTAAGTATAAGATAGTAAGAGTATCTAGTTTGCTCTCGATATTTGATGCGGTTAATAATAGTAATATTGACTGCCTAATTCAGGGCAATACGACTTGTCATATATCATCATCGCCTTCGGTTCAGGCGATATACAACGTATGTCGTATTGCCCTGAAGGCAGTCAATATAACTTAAATATGCTTGCACTGTATTTCATGGTTTTTGTTAATGTTATTATTATTGTTATTAATCAATTAATCAGTTTATTGTAGTCGTTATTGGACGCCCGAAAAAGAACATATCAACTCTGTCGGTTAGATTGAGCTGAAGCGGGTGATGCCTCGATCTATATTTGAATGTTATTCTTATTTTTCTAGAATAGACCATGCGAAATATTTTAGTGTTTTGTTTCTTTAGGTGTAATGATGTTTGTATTTCAAATTTTATCATTGTAAATAAAACCAACCTACCAATATTTAAGCTAATGTCAAACCAAAAACTTTCAGGTGCATCAACTTATTTCATGAGTGATAAGATATTCGCAAATGTGTCATGCCACAAAATGCTTAATGGCGTGACTTGCATTCAAGATTTTAATTTTGTGAAAGTCCCTTGGTGCTAAGAAGACATGACTTAACAATTGACAAAAGTTTCGTGCTGTGAAATGAATAATACAATTCATGAAGCATGAACAGCATTCAAGTTCTTCATGTTGTGAAAGTTTACAACCAGGGTCTACTCATCATATGATTTATTTTAGTTTAACTAAAAACACAAAATGGTCGGCTGTGAGATGGCAAAAGAATTTATTTACACGTAACATCTTTTACAGTAATTCATTTTTAAAACTGGAGAAAGGAGCAGTTGTCATTCATTTCGCTAACAAATTTAGAATGTTTTGTTCATGGGGAGGGGGGGGGGGGGCATTCGGATTACAATATTTGATTTGAAGTTAGATTACACTAATATAAAGCCTAATTCGTAATAAAATCAATGCTCACAAAACAAATTGCCATACATTCTTTTGTCGTATCGCGGCCCGGTGGTGTGGTGTGTCATTTACATGCATATGCATCAGTTTCCATATTATATTAAACATGTATATTTCTTTCTTTTTTTCAGTGACATATGATCTTACTGACCCAATGAACATATCGTCTCCCAACTATCCCAATGACTACCCGGTGCATGATTACACAGTGACCTACATCACCGTACCCGAAGGCATGTTAGTCCGGGCACGAATATTAGACTTCGATCTCAGCCACTCGTCGTTTGTACTCTTCACGAACGGTCATGATACCGAATCGGAGGCCTCCGATTTCATCAGATCGTTCACCTTTGATTCAGAAGTTATCCCGGGAGAGACAGAGGTGCTTTCAGAGGGCAGCAACACGATGGCTATTGAATTCCACTCAAATTACTTCAGTCAATCCCGTGGTTTCCTCATTGAGCTGTCAGCTGTGGAAGGTAATTTTTTTAATAATGATTGGCTTTAAGGACATGCAATACTTACATGAGGTTTGGTTGGAACTATCATCCCGTTTCGGGTTGTTGTTGTTTTATTCTTTAAAGCCTGTCTGCAGTACTAGCTACTTGCGCCGGCCTCTATATAGCAAACAGTGCCTAAGCGGTACCTGTTGGTTCCCCATGCCCAGGACCAAATTCCAATTGAAAACAGTTGAAATCTCCAACTGGTTTCAATTGGTTTCAATAGGAATACAAATTTTCCAGTTGAAACCAATTGCCTGAACTGGAAAAAGTTTTGATGGTGTGTCAATTCCAGTTCAAACCAATTGGAGATTGCAACTGGATCTAGTTGAATCTTGTATTTAACTGGTTCTAGTTAGAAATGCAACTGGAACCAGTAAGATAATTTTTCCAGTTACTCAATTGGTTCCAGTTAGAAGGCCATTTCCATTTACCCAACTAGTTCCAGTTAGAAGTGCAACTGGAACCAGTAAGATTATTTCCAGTTACCCAATTGGTTCCAGTTAGAAGGACGTTTCCAGTTACCCAACTGGTTCCAGTTAGAAGTGCAACTGGAACCAGTAAGAATATTTCCAGTTACCCAAATTGGTTCCTGCCAGGTCGAAATTCTAGTTGATACCAGTTGACATCTGAGACCAGTTGATATTACCAGTCGATTTACCAGTTGATTTACAAGTTGATTTACCAGTTGAAAACCAGTAGATGATTACCAGTTGACTTACCAGTTGAAAACCAGTAGATGATTACCGGTAGATTTACCAGTTGTAAACCAGTAGAATACCAGTTGACTTACCAGTGGACAAACCAGTTCAACGTATCTTATGCATATTCATGACTTATTTGCATGTTTTCACAACAAATATAATTATCATGATCTGCCAAGCAAATGTGACGATGCACGTCAATTTTGTGATTTATATTTTCTTAGTCAATCATTGACAAATATATTTTATATGTCTGATCACCTTTTTCATCTAATTTAAGACGTAAAAATAGATATATTGATATATATTATTACTAACCAGGAAACAAAATGTATAATTGTGTATATATGTATGTACGAGCTCCATTATTCTAACTCACAAAATGGCCAGATGCCAATATTGATTATTGATTAAAAAAAATAAAAAAATACGTAAAGACAGTATTTGTGTTGAGAAGTTAAACCATTGTCAATGCAATGAGCAAGGAGAAATGTTTCGCTTGTATGAACAGTGTAAATTTGAGGATTTTAATGTTTCTTTTGCAAAGCTCTGGCATGAGATACCAAATGCAGTGGTGTATGTCCTAGTCTTATGGATACATTACCGCACTGTAGATTGCATGGTTCACGGTTCGAGTCCCCAAGTGGCACTGATGCCTGTTGGTAGATAAATTCCTTGAATGCTTGAGCACCTTTTCATGGTACATGTAGCTCGGTTAAAGCCGGGTAATGATATGATTGCAGGGCCCTCACAGAGAACAATATCAATACTGATGAGGCTACCATGGTTAAACAAAACAAAACATGTTATTATTCTTATTGTTATGATTAGTAGTAGTAGTAGTAGTAGTAGATATAGTAGTAGAAGAAGTAGCAGTAGTAGTATAGTTGATTTGTATTATTATTGTTTGTTGTTATTATTTGTTGTTATTATTATTATTATGACGATACAGGTAATGCAACAAAGATGGACATGGTTTATTCAGAATCACTTCTCTCTCTTTCTCTCTCTCTCTCGTTCTGCTATTGCATCCCGTCTTGAATCGCATCACCAGGCGCGGATCCACGGGGTGGGGGGGGGGGGGGGGGGAGGCAGACCGGCCCGGCCCCCCTATTTGTTTGTTTTGTTATTATTTGTTGTAGGTAGTACCCTCACTACCGACCTCCCCCCCCCCCCCCCAACGAAGCAAAAAACGGTCTGCGCAATTTACGAATTCCCGGGAAAAAAATGAAGAAAAATAATTACTACCTACCCCGCCCCTCCCCCCCCCCCCCCCCGCTTATTAAGCGGCCGATTGAGTCGTTGCGAAATTTTCTCTCAAAAACCGGACGAAATTTTGGTCGACGCGATTTTCAATTTTAGCCCCCCACCCCCCACCCCCCCCCCCCCCTATCGGCAAATCCTGGATCCGCCACTGCGCATCACAGCTGCATGTAGTGGACAACTGCCACAAGAAGCGCGTTAATCCTGCCCTCTGACTACCATTTTATATCTGAAATGTAATCTTTTTCTTCTTGATGTTTTATATTTGAAGAACCAACATGCGGCAGTGATGAGTTTACATGTGAGCTTGGTGGTTGCGTCTCTTACAACCTCACATGTAATTATTTCCGTAATTGCCCGGTGACTGGTGATGACTCGGATGAAAGGATTTGTACTGCGCCGGAAGGAGGTAAGACTTTAAATTCGTCAATATACATATTCATGTCACGCACGGCCTGTAATAATGATAATAATAATGATATTGGTTTCTTATAGGTAGTGCATTTCCATTAACTGAATGGTATTCTTATGACCCTGGTCACTGGATTCAATTACTATTCTGCGCATTAAAGTGCACATTCTCCACTTCCTGGGGAGCATTCCAGCTAGTCGCTTTTTTTTACGGGCACTCACGTGGGTGGAGAGGAACAATGTAGCATGCCTTGCTCATCGATATAAGTGATGTGTCGGGACATAAACCCACGACCACTGCATTTCTAGTCAAATGATTAAAGTAGCCACACGAAGAAATCAAAAGTGTTTTGAATTGATGCCTTGCCGATCAAATACAACAACTCTTCTCTTAAAAATATGTTTGGGTCCCGCAGTACTCAACTCTCAAAAATGTTAGTTTTGAGATCCAGATTTTCTGCCTTCAGCGGTCCTTTGTAGAGCGTTAATATTTGTGAGGTCATATACGGGACACGGCTGGCTAGCTGCATACTGCTACACGGCACTGAGCTGTTCGTCCAGTGTGTGACGTCACAATTCAGAGCTCGCTACGCTTGTGTGTTTGACTTACGTTCAGGGGCGTTCGGGGGTCTAAGGAGGGTCTTGAAAAATTGCATTTTACGCCTTTCCATGATATCTATATGATTTCTCAGCAAATTGTTCGTGTTTTTCAAGAGAAAATCTTTCCATCCATATGTAATTTGTTCTATTTATGAGTTGTTAGTGAATTCTCTTTGTGTAGCTCCTTTAAACTACTTGTCTACAATTTGTATCTTTGAACATGATGTAAGGCGATGTTTTGGGGCACTTAAATGAAGCCCCGGGGTCTGACGGTATATGTAACAAAGTGCTGAAGCTTTGTAGGGATCAGTTAGCCGGGGTATTAAATGAACTTTTCTAACATTCACTGGAAAGGGGATACATCCCGACTCTTTGGAAAACATCCTGGATGTTTCCCAAAGAGTCGGGATGTATCCCCTTCAAGGCTTGATATATAAGACCAATTCCAAAAGGAAAGAAAGTTAAGGAGCTTAATGATCTTCTTCCCATCTCACTCACTTGCAGTGTCATGAAATGTTTCGAAAGATCATGATGAAGTACCTTCTTAAATACAATACCCCTACATTGACCCCATGCAGTTTGCTTACAGATGTAAGAGAGGAGTTGATGATGCAGTGTTAACATTGAAGGTATATGCCCCTTTAGACAAGGCTAAGACCTATGTTAGATCCACTTACGTGGATTTTCTAGTGCTTTCAATACTATTATCCAGGGGCGTACACAGGGGGGTTGGGGGTTAACCCCCCCCCCCCTTTGGTATTTGTATGTGTATAACCCCCCCCCCCCCCCCCTTCGTTTTTTTTTTTTTTATTATTTAAAAAAATAAAATTAAAAAAATTATGCCCGGCATGGCTGACCTAAAAAAGGTGACCTTACCCTTCGATCATACCCGATTTAACAAGTTACAGAGTATAGGTATTTAGGTACTGCTATCTCAAAGTCACTTGATTGCCCAAAGAACAGTGTAGAAATTTTAAAAAAGGAAACCAGAGACTATACTTTGTTAGGGTAATGACAAACTTAAAGTAAGTTGATAGAACTATTTTCTAAGTCCCTAATTCAGAGTGTCCTAACCTTCAACCTAATTTGCTATTATGCAAACGCCACAATTGCTGCCAAGAAACTGCTCGAGCGTCCCAGAAAGGCAACAAAACGTATCACAGGAGCTGATCTACCATCCATACAAGATCTGTACCAGAAAGATGCCCTTTCTAAAATAAAACAAATAATGCATGACCCCTTACACCCACTGAATGAGCACTTCAATTTATAACAGATCTGGAATACGCCTGTGCACAGCGCAAACCCAACGTGTACGTTTCCGAAGATCCTTTATCCCCGACTCCATTCATCTGTTCAATTCTAAAGCAAAACGTTGACTACTATCAACTTACCATGTCAATGTATTAATATAAATGTCAAACATATGCCATGAACCGTGCATCAAACTATCAGTTACCAATTAAGCCAGTAACTATTTGACATCAATAAAGTTAACAATAATAATGATGCTAAATATATTACTCATTGCGGATAAAGTATCGAAAATAATAACGCTAGTGATATTCGTTTGCCGCTGCAGCACTTCGTCATGTGATAACATATAATGTGGGTAAGCGTGTTTTATACTCTACGGGTGGATCGACGGTCAACTAATTCGATCAATAATTAGAACAATAACGAAAAAAGGCCTATTGGCCGAAGCACACGGGTGCTCAACCAATCAACGGGCCGCTTGCTCGGCTCGCCTGCCGGGCGGGAACAATAGCGTGCTCAATTTATACATTGGCTTACTCATTTATTACCTCCTTTAATATTTATATTTATCATTTGTGTATGTTTATCACTGTCCTGTAATATCATTATTTATATGTTTGTTTTGTATTACATTGTAACAAGTGGAAACCAAATTTCACGATATGGATAATAAATCATTATACTTATACTCTACAAACATATGAAAGTTATAATTTATCGTAACTTGACAATAAATAGTAGCTTACAATTAATGTAATGTTACATGAACACATTGATACAACGTATGGTATGTGACGTAGTGCCAGGCACCATTCCCATTTGTTTTAACACACATGATTGATAAAATGTTCAATTTTTCGAAATGTATAATTCAGGGCCCAGTCTTATAAAGAGTTTCGATTGATTTGAATCAATCACAACTCCTTATAAGCGCTTTATAAGTAACGTTTTTATTATTAGTAGTATTATAATTCAGGCCGTAGGAGGGTCTTTTCCTTTTTATCGGACCTAAACAAATGTGCTATCCATAATATATTGTGAGTAGTGCCCCAAAGGAGAATTCACTTCAGAGAAAGACAGAAATAATTGTTGAGATGTCCACAACTACAAGTATGTCACGTTCCACTGATTAAATTGCCAGTTTCAGATTGGCATAGATTTAATGATGGCATATTTCAAACATTCGTTACTCTCTCTCTCTCTCTCTCTTTTCTTCCTTTTCTCTCTCTCTCTCACTCTCTTTCTTTCCTTTTCTCTCTCCCTCCCTTCCTCCCATTCTCCCTCCCTCCCTCTCTCTCCCTCTCTCCCTCCCTCCCTCTCTCTCGCCCATCTTCTACCTGCAGGTGAATGTGGTCCAAGGCTGTTCACCTGCAACGATGGCGAGTGTTTCACTTACCAATATAGGTGTGACTTATGGCCTGACTGTTCAGGAGGAGAGGATGAAGTGGACTGCAGTCCGTAATTCATCAGTCGAATCGACCTGGGGGTCAATGCTGACAAGAAGCTAATGAATCTTGTTCCCTGCATTACTGAGATATCCCCTTCCTCCCCCCCCCCCCCCAGCAAAAAAAACTTGTAATAGTAATTAATGAGGAGGCAAAAAGTAAAAATCGTCATGATTTCTTTATCAATAACATTTCAATTTGGTTTTTAAGGAATACATTCACCACGCTTATAATTGAAAGCTCTAGAAAACTTGAATCACTTTATTCTTTAATGTATTCAAGAAATTCAGCTTAGTATACACTTACAGGTATTGATTTTTTTTTGTGTAGATAGTACTCATAAGTTTCTGATGTTGTTGAGAGAAGGGAGTTTTATATTTGTGTATAGTTTGGGCTTTTTTATTAGGCCTTAGCATGTTTACGCATTTTGAACTACAAGATGTACAGCTGTAGCGTTCAAAGCCCCACAGACTATAAGAATTAAGATTGTAAGTTGGATTCAAAATGAAATGTGCCTTCTCCTAAATGGAAACACTACTATTATGAGACAGATATGTTTTCATCTCGAGGCAAAAATATCGGCATAATTAGAGGTAAAGTGAAGTTTAAAAGAAGTGTTTTGGTTTTGATTGTTGATACTTTCATCTCTATTTGATTTCATTGTAAGGTCATGCAAGCTGTATTAAGGGAAGTCTTTTTTTTCATTAAAAGAGTGGAGTATGCATCTTTCCATTTCATCAGGGCCCTGTTTCATAACACTTGATATCAATAACAAGTTACAAGCTACTGTTATAAGCTACTGAAATCATGGCATCTGATTGGCTTAGAGCAAACTTGATATCAATAACAAGTTACAAGCTACTATTATAAGCTACTGAAATCATGGCATCTGATTGGCTGAGAGCAAATTTGTCATAGAAATTTAGCATTTGTTATAGCTAACAAGTTTTATGAAACGGGCCCCTGGTGTGTTTGTATTTTGAATTTTGGGGGTCCAGACTTCAATTTGGGGCGCCCACGTCATGTGCCCAGGGCACCTGTTATTGTAAAGCCTTGCCTTAACCCTTTCAGTGGCTTGGCTCACTACATTTTGATTCAGAACCCTGACAAATATATATCATATGCCTGAGTAGAAAGAGCAAAGATTTCTGCATACACTGCATCCATTGTTTGGCACGACTATATTGCGTTTGATGCCAGAAATTTTAGATATGAAAGTAATCTTTAAAATCCTCAAACTGAAGACAATTTGAAAGGTTCTGAAACCTTATTTTTCTCTCTTATCCTCAAGCGAGGTTTTTATTTCCATAATAGTAATAAAAATATGTACATTAATAACTCAATGATTGAGTAAAACATAACATAGGCTAAAAATTAAAGTATATTCAACAATTCTTCCAGCTTAGTATTATTTTCTTTGCTAACACATTCATATCTTAAAAATAATCTTAGCAACGACTTGAATTAAAAAAAACAAAGTATGTGGGTAGTAAACAGAACCATTAACAATCTTCTTAACGTAACATTTATAAATTGCATATTGCGTATAATTTAAAATAATATTCAGAAGTGAATATTTCTTGTTTCCAATATCCTTACCTACAACTATTATCTTCTGGTCTATTTGTATTTCTATTTGGTATAGATTAAATATAATATTACATATTATTTCCCAAAACAAAGTCACATCCTTGCAATATAACATAAAATGAAAAGTTGAGTCAACTTATCCACAAGAGTTGCATAAATAATTATTAACAATTTGCCATTTATATAAGTTTTCTTTTGAGGCAATAAACCTATGAATCATCTTGAATTTAAATTGTTTAACTGCATTATTACGAATTTGCTTTAATTTAAATAAAAATACATCCTTCCAAACAAAGTCATTATCCAAATCTAAAATGAGATTCCAAAAGTAAATGATATTTGGTTCTTTTGAGTTTTTACATATTAACAAACGATAGTTATCTTTCACTTTCAATCAAAATAGGCACTGTATTCTAAACTTTTCGGCAAAGTCTGTACAAATAAATTTTAATATAGTTCTTATAAACGTTATATTATATTAGAACAATGTATTTTATAGTCATTTAATTGGTGATGGGTGATACCTTTGTTTATCATAAACATTTTGAAAAAATAATATGTACATTTTATTACAAAGCCTGTATACCTGGGGTATAGTCAAACCTGTCTATAAAGACCACCCAAGGGAATTGTAATAAAAAAGGTAGCTACCATATGTAGCATACTTCAGGCCATTATAGATAGGCTCTTAACCCCAAGATTACCCCCCAAAGAACTCAGTCTACGTAAACTGGATTTGACTTCTGGTGAGCTTTATTCTTTAGAAGTCGTAGTAACAATTCAATCTGTATAACATAAATAACAGGAATACATATAGACATTTAGCACATGTAAATAAATACTTGTGTATTGCACTTAAATTTCTCTGCTTGTGTTTTCATTTATACCTAGTAAGAATGAACTAAGTCTGCAAATCATCTGCATAATATATTGCCACTGAATAATTACTTTAGTGCCTGCATGATGTGTCCTTTCACATACTAATGTAACTGTCATAATAAATGACTTATGTAATCAATCTCGATAGCTACGTACTTTAAGTAAGTAAAGTAAAGTTGATTTAATCATAAAATGAAACATGAACATACAAATGAGTAACATAGTAAACATAGTACGGTAATGGACACCCTTAGAAGGAAATTGCTTGTGGTGGGGCCTTAAAAAAAAAAAAAAAAAAAAAAAAAACTACACATAAATTACACAGTTTAAAAACTTTAAAATAACATGATACAAACACAAAAGCACGCTCACACATTATACATACACACATACATTCAAAATATCCTCCTCTGCTCAAACTTGTTTACATAAATTATTAAACAATAACTGTATACATCGTACTTTAAATCGAGATAGAGTTGTACTTTCCTTAATATCATTACTCAAATTATTTCATTTCTTAATGCCATTTAAATAGAAAGAATTTTGTGCATTTGTCGTACGAACTTTAAATAAATGTAAATGATTTTTCTGACAAGTAGAATACGAGTGAATATCACTATTAATAACAAAGTTTATATTAGGAATTTCTGGCAATAGGCGATTTTGAAATTTAAACATAAATATGCGAGTATTAAATTGAATCAATTCAAAAATTGGGACTACGTGTGTTTTAACAAAAAGTGGCCGTGATGGGGCTAAATAATCAGATTTAGTAATAATACGCACGGCTCGTTTCTGTAACAAATAAATCTTATCTATATATGATGCATAAGTATTTCCCCAAATAATATTACAATAATTTACATGTGGAAAAATCATACTATTATACAACATAAGCAAAATATTTGATGGTAAAACATGCTTTAGCTTTGACAAAACTCCAATACTTCGAGATAATTTCAACGAAATGCAATCAATATGAGGTTTCCAATTAAGTAATTCATCAATTATAATACCAAGAAACTGAACACATTCTTTCCTTTTTATAATATTTACATCAATTTGTATAGGCAATAAATCACTAGGGATATTCCGATTTCGAGAATGAAATATTACATAATTTGTTTTATCATAATTGAGAAATAATTTATTACATTTGAACCAATTATCCAATTTTATCAATTCATTATTCTTAATATCAACTAAAGTAAATACACTACTATGTGATGTAATAACGGAAGTATCATCTGCAAAGAGTGTAAAATTTAATACATTTGAAGATTGTTTAATATCATTTATATAAATTAAAAACAAAAGGGGCCCTAGAACTGATCCTTGAGGAACACCACATATTACATCCCTTTTAGTCGAACAGACACCGTCAACCACCACATACTGCTTTCTATCACTCAGATAGTTTTCAATTAATTTCAATGGAAGGCCGCGAATACCATAATAATTTAATTTGTTGAGCAGTATGTGGTGGTCAATGGTGTCGAACGCTTTTGACAAATCCATAAACACACCCAATGAATAATTACCCTTATCCATATTCTTAATTACATAATCTGTTAAATGAAGTGCTCCCAAACATGTAGAATAAGTCTTCCTAAATCCAAATTGCTCATTTATCAATAAATTGTTTTTAACCCAAAAATCATAAATTCTTTTTTGCAGGATTTTTTCAAATAATTTTTAAAAAATTTTGATAAAAGAGCAATTGGTCTATAATTTTGTATATTTTCTTTTTCATTTTTCTTATAAATGGGTATAATTTTAGCTAATTTCAAACTGTCGGGGAATACTCCAGAAGAAATTGATTTATTAAATATATCACATAATGGATCAACAATAAAGTGTATACATTCTTTTACTACTCTGGGAGAAATACCATCTGGGCCACTTGCTTTATATGGTTTCAATGTTTTACTAAGTTCAATTATTTCAAATACTGTATTAGGTTTTAAAAACAATGTAAAATCATTATGATTTTTTTAAATAATCATTAAATGAAGTATCTACAACAGGAATGCCACGAGCTAGATTACTCCCTACATTAACAAAGTATGAATTGAAACATTCAACAATCTCTTTTCTATTATTGTAACTAATATTTTCAAAATACATATTACATGGCAAATCATTCTTCTTGCTCTTTCCTAGTAATACATTAACTTGTGACCATGTTTTCTTGCAATCATGTTTATACTTAGCAAACATTTTATAATAGTACTGTTTCTTAGCTGTTCGTAATAAAGAAGTTAATTTATTTTTATATATAGTATACTTAGTTCTATTATTATCATTACGTTGTTTCAAGAACTGTTGATGTAATTTTTGTTTCTTTCGTACTGATAGTAAAAGTCCTTTACTTATCCATAGTTGCTTGAATTTGCACTTCTTTTTCTTTTCAAAAATGGGTAACAATGGAAAACAATCATCGTACAATAATGAGAATTTACATATAAATTCATTATAACAATAATTCACATTATCAACATTATACATATTTGACCAATCTATTTTTTTCAACTCATTCTTCAATCGAGATATCCCAATAAACAAAATCACGTGAAAATCACGTCAATATCAAGGTATCGACTTGAGGTGAGTTACGTTCTTCAAACACCGGACAATTACGTAAATGTGTTAATACGTTTATTGCACTAGGTCACTTAAAACACACGTACACTAATTCACGCAATTGTCACTGCAATATCACAATTATAATAACGTGATTATCCCTACCGTGGAGACCATGGTTTGTAAACCTAATACTCCCGTGTTTGTTTGGTTATGAAATTACATCTTCATAAACGAGATTATCGCGTCACATAAACACGTGAAGCGTTAGTGATAGTTTTAGTCAAAGTATCTGCGTGAAATTCACGTGAATATTACGAGGCTGACTTGAGATGAATCATGTTCTTCATTCACGTGAAATTTACGTCGAAGAGGAAATATGTTACTGTAACCCGCGTTCAACCCAATAATTACGCAAATGTTACACAATAAATGAACCAAAATAATGACGTTCTCATCCCGTTTCTGAACATCGTGTTTTGGATCTTCCATAATTACGTCCAGGCGCGCCGGAAGCAGTTTGGGGTGAGAGGGGGTGGGGGGGGGGGGGGAGGGGTTGCAAACATCCCAGAAGAGAAAGCTAGTTGCAACTAGTCCAGTTGATGAACCAGTTAATGTCAACTGGTAACCCCGGAAATCGAAATGGGCTAAATGATCCAGTTGATCCAGGCCAGTTAGAATTCACCTGGTCTATAGCTAAGCCATTAGAATTAGAACCATTTGGTAAAACTTCCAACCAGTTGAACTGCAACAACACCTCAATACGGGTACGTCTGTATATCCAATGTAAAGGCATTGGTAATAAGTAGACTTACATAATTTAATTAATCGAATTTTTGTCATATACTTGTATTTTATCGAAATTATTTTAGTTCATAGTTAATGTTTCCCTTAAAGGGATAGTCCACCCCAGGATTTTCTTTAGCTGACGATATAGACCTAATAATACCATGAAGAATGATACAAGTCTCATTAAAATCCATGATCACATAACGAAGATATATCGACTTTTTTATCGAAAATCAGCCGCCCCCCAAATGCAAATGCGTTACATGGGCATGAAACGATCGCCAAAAAATAACCGATAGTATCGAAATTGTGACGTATGTTGCGAGCTGCCTTCTTATTTCGCAGACATTCACTTTCGCTTTCATTCATGATTCGTCGTGTCAGTGCGATAACAGTGTACCGCGAGCGAAAGTGAATGTCTGCGAAATAAGAAGGCAGCTCGCAACATACGTCACAATGCGATCGTTTCATGCCCATGTAACGCATTTGCATTTGGGGGGCGGCTGATTTTCGATAAAAAAGTCGATATATCTTCGTTATGTGATCATGGATTTTAATGAGACTTGTATCATTCTTCATGGTATTATTAGGTCTATATCGTCAGCTAAAAAAAATCCTGGGGTGGACTTTCCCTTTAATCATGTTTAATTAAATGTAAATTATACGAAGTAGCGAAATGTCCTAATAACTGGTAATTTATATTTGTAGTATTTTCGAAATGAATTGCATATAACTAAATCATCAGTAATTAAGAAATATACTGTAAATTCAGATAAATTGTTTAAAAAACATAGATCTGCACGCACCCCATATTCAATATGCAAATTAATTGGTGTCAGCTGGATCAACTGGAAATATGCCAACAGTCAGCCAGTCATCAACTGGTGCAACTGGAAATATGCACACAAACCAGTTATCAACTGGTGCAATGAAAAGATGCCAACAGTCAGTAATCAGCTGGTGAAAATAAAAATATGCCAACAGTCACGGGATTATCACCACGGAACTTAAAAGGTAACTGTGAAACCATCAAGACACCCAAGAATAACTCATTTTTCACACCTGGAAATCACGGAATACCCAGCTTATATTAATAATCTGTTTGAGTCACGAGATCATCACGGCGGAACTGCTGGCAACTTTGACTACCATTTAAATTGGTGTTTTAAGACACCTAATAATTACTCATTTTTAACACCTAAATATCACGGATTTACAGCTTAGATTAGTAATCAGTTTTAGCTACGTGATCATCACCAAGAAAGTTATGGTAACTTTGAAACCATTTAAAAAGGTGTTTTAAGACACCTAATAATTACTAATTGTTCACACCTAAAAGTCACGGATGCCCAGCTTAGATTAACAATCCGTTTGAGTCACGTGATCATAACCAAGAAAGTTATGGTAACTTTGAAACCTTTTAAAGAGGTGTGTAAGACACCTCAGTACTACTAATTGAATATAACCAGAGATTCACGGACAGAACAATAAGACGATTAGCCGGTGTAAGTAACGTGATTATTACCACCAACCTTGGATAACCTGTGAAACCAATCGATAAAGGTGCTTACAAGACCAAATAATTACCTATGTATCACCACCATCGGTTAACGGACAAAAAACTCGTTGCTTGGTCAAGTGGTTATTTGGTCATAAACACTTGATTTACAGAGGTAAGTGGAATCACGTTACTCCAGTCGCGTGATAAATTGGTGGTTTTTAGGTTAGATAAAAACCTGAACAGGAGTACCTTTTTTGTTTAAATGAAGGCACGTGTCGATAACGTTTAAATCTAGTTCAAAAGGCAACATACTTTAAAATCACTTAAAATACACTCCCAAAAGAGATTACTGTTTTAGTGTTCTGTTTATTGGGTAATCACCAAATGGTTTTCAAGTAGTAAATCAAGTGGTAATATCAACTGGTCTCTGCAGATGTGAACTGGTTTTTCATCTGGTCCCGGTTGGCGGTGTTTCAATTTCCATATTAAACACCAGTTGAATATACTGGTTTCAACTGGTTCCAGTTACTGTTTTTAACTGGTTCCAGTTACTGTTTTTAACTGGTACCAGTTGACCAGTTGGATACTGGTCCCAGTTAAACAAGTATTCTATTTGTCCGTCTTCAAACTGGTATTTCTACTTGTTTTCAAATTGTATCAACTGTTCCGAACTGGTACCAGTTGAGACCAGTTCAAACAAGTAGATACCAGGTTGCAAATCGTTACTGGTTTCAACTGGTATCAACTGGAATTTCGACCTGGGCGGGATTATATTTAAGTGTTATGACCAACAAGCTTTATGTAACGCTCTGTCTTTTCCCCAAACGGTAAAGTCCTTAACTGACATTTTCATCACAGGAAGACTCTTCGAGAGAAGAAGTGATATTTCTCGATTGGCCAAAGGTTTTGCTGTGTGCAGACTTGTACACCCATTAATGGTATTTCAACCAATTCTGGTGTAAGTGAACTATGACCTTTTGCACATATAAACTGACGACCCCCTCCCCCCCCCCCCCAAAAAAAAAAAAAGAAAAAAGAAAAAAGAAGTTCAAGTGCGATGTGACTGACTGCAAAATAAAAAGTGCACTCATAACGTTAAAGATGTGCACGCATATATTAACAGCTTGAAATGTAAAAATAAAAACAACAAAGAAAAAGAATGCATATTAAACGTTGAATTACTAGCCAATTTCCCACGCAATGATATATATGATAACGTTATCGAAATGACACGACGTATTGCAACGGCCAATATATAGAAAGTAATCTGAGATATCTGGATAGTAGATATTCTTTAGGGTATACAAACCTACAAGCAAGATGGAATGCATTATGTGGTGAAATTGATGATGTCATAAGGATGGTGGAGCAAATAAGAGAATCAATATGTATAAGGGATAACAATCATTACATTCAAGAATTTCAAGAATTTAACGATTATATTATTAATATTTGTCTGCATTAGATTGACATATTTGAAATACTGTCATGGAGACTTGCATTAAAAGATCGAATTGTTAGGTAAAGTTGTTGTTATGCTTTCTGTACTATAACTAGTTAGGTGGTCTGTTGTCAACAGACCACCTATTGATTTCGTCAGAATTTTCTTTCTTTATTTATTATTTATTAGGTGGTCTGTTGTCAACAGACCACCTATTAGTTTCGTCAGGATTTTTCTTTCTTTATTTATTTTTATTTATTTCTCCCCATTTGTTTGTGCCTAGGATAACTCAAGATCAGTTTATTCAATTTCGTTCAATTTTGGCACAGTCATAGGTCATTGTCATGACACGTGACAGCAACATTTTCAAGGTCATCAAGTCTTCATGACGTCATCCAGGCGCCATTTTGTAAAATCACATTATCCATCATATCTTCATGATACATCAGCAAAGGTCATTCATATTCATATCACATATACTTCAGGTCAAGGGTCAACAGGTCATGTCATCAAAGGTCAAAGAAAGGTCATGACGCGCGCGTATGTGCGCGTCAAAATTTAAAATTGCTCAAAATCACTTAACTATTAAACGAGAGTACGAATCAGCTCATTTGAAGCATTTCAAATTTTTCCGTCCGTACATGTCCCCGCGCGCGGTGTGCGCGCTCACAGCGCGCGGAAAAGGTCAAATTCAAAATGTTTACATGATTTGGATTCCTCTTAACGTAATTGACAATTTACATTAATTTCAGTTACTCTTCATATTTCATAAGGCCGTGAGCGTGCGTCAAAGTTCAAAATCCGCGTGTGCTGCTATGGGCAATATAATGCAAATTTGATCAAAAACATGCCATTTTAAAAATCGAAATAGCTCTTCAGATAGTCATCGACCCCCAATTTTTATATCATGGTTGGAGAAAGCATGAGTTGGAGATATGATTTTATACCACCCTGACTCGTACAAAGTGAAACAAAGTCATCATATTGGCATCTAAACTCAAACAAATGTATTTTGTTGATGACGTCATTTTTGTCTTTGTTTAATTGAGATTATCTCACTTATCGGAGATCGAATTTTTCCCAGATTTTGATATGTTGTAGCTGAGATAATTTTCTATCAGAAATATGACATTATTTTTCATTTAGATGACGTCATCATAGCGAAATATTCGATTAAAGGCGACAATGCATAATTTGTCATATTTGCGTGTTATGTCTATGGGAGGTCACTTTTTTCAAAACATGAATCTGCATGACAATGTGTTTTGACCAGTATCTCGGTTGTTATTCAACAGTTTTCTCCCAAATTTGAGTATTTTGTCGCTGAGACTATATGTTATCTAAATCACCCCTCATTTTACCGATAAGATGTCAGAATCACGCTCATGTTCATTATCATAATGATGATAATCATCCTCATCATAATCACTACTGTCAAGATCATCATCATCATAATCATCATTGTTTACATGTCTATATAACTTCTCCCTTTTTCAATATAGTAAATATTATAATCTATTATAAGACTTGAAGACAGACCACCTTAATATTCGTCTTCGTGACGAATTAAATTTCTAGTTTATTATATATTTTTATTTATTTCTCCACTTTTTTGTGTATCCGATTTCTCAATATCCATCCACCCAATTTTTCTCAATTTTGACACAGTCATAGGTCATCATTATGAGACGTGACAGAAACATTTTCAAGGTCATCAAATTATCGTGACGTCATCCAGGCGCCATTTTGTGAAATCACATTATCCATCATATCTTCATGACGCGTCATCAAAGGTCATTCATATTCATATCACATATACTTCAGGTAAGGGGTCAACAGGTGATGTCTTCAAAGGTCAAATAAAGGTCATGACAAGCGCGTACGCGTGCGTCAAAATTTTAAAATGCTCAAAATCTCTTAAGTGTTAATTGAGAGTACGAATCAGGTCATTTTAAGCATTTCAACATTTTCCGTCCGTACGTGTTACCGCGCGCGTTGTGCGCGCTTTGAGCGCGCGGAAAAGATCAAATTCAATTTTTTTTTTTCATGATTTAGATTTCTCTTACCGTAATTGACGATTGACATGAATTTCAGTCACTCTTGACCTTTCATAAGGCCGTGAGCGCGCGTCAAAGTTCAAAATCCGCGCGAGCTGCTATGGGCAATATAATGCAAATTTGATCAAAAACATGCCATTTTAAAAATCGAAATAGCTCTTCAGATAGTCCATCGACCCCCAATTTTTATATCATGGTTGGAGAAAGCATGAGTTGGAGATATGATTTCATACCACCCTGACTCGTACAAAGTGTAACAAAGTCAACATATTGACATCTAAACTCAACAAAATGTATTTTGTTGATGACGTCATTTTGGTCTTTGTTTAATTGAGATTATCTCACTTATCAGTGATCGATTTTCTCCCAGATTTTGATATGTTGTAGCTGAGATAATTTTCTATTAAAAATATGTCATTTATTTTTCATTTGGATGACGTCATCATAGTAAAATATTCGATTAAAGGCGACAATGCATAATTTGTCATATTTGTGTGTTATGTCTATGGGAGGTCACATATTTCAAAACATGAATCTGCATGACACTGTGTTTTGACCAGTATCTCGGTTGTTATTCAACAGTTTTCTCCCAAATTTTAGTATGTTGTCGCTGAGACTATATGTTATCTAAATCATCCCTCATTTTACCGATAAGATATCAGAATCACGCTCACGATCATGATCATCATCATTATCATAATGATGATAATCATCCTCATCAACATCATCATGATCATCATCATCATAATCATTACTATCAAGATCATCATCATCATAATCATCATTGTGTACATGTCTATATAACTTCTCCCTTTTTCAATATAGTAAATATTATAATCTATTATAAGACTTGAAGACAGACCACCTTATTCGTCTTCGTAACGAATTAAATTTCTAGTTTAGACTTGGCTTTCGTATAGGTGTCACTTGACATCGCCCCTTCGCGTATCCATTAATAAGTATAATGTAATTCTCAAACCACGAAGATGTTTATAATTTTCTCTGAAGGCGTCACTGTGCATCACCCTCTAGATAAGAAGTAACAATTTAACCCATGTGTCTTTTTTTTTTCCTTTTAAAAATTGACAAATTTTATTTAATGACATACATCAAATTAGTTACACTGAAATCAATCTAAACTTATGCATATGTTATACGCCTAACTTAACCAGACTTGAATAACAATTTATGATTAGTACTTTTTAATTATTTGTCGGTGTAATTTATATTTGAATGTGTCAAATAACGTTTTTCTTTACTCTCGGTTTATAATGTTTATAGTTTTATTTTGTGTTACTATCTTCTTCAGTTGCCTCTCTCCTATAATGTGCATTGTTTTTCTCTCTTGTTATTGAAATAAGAAATGAAGTCAAGACCAATCGTTATACAAGCCAACCGCAATATCTATTTTCATCCACTGGTATATTATAGACCCTATATGAATTTGAGTATACCTAAATGTATTGAAATACATTCAACTATATACCTCTGACATATCTACATCAAAGCGGAGCTTATTTTGTGTATCCATGCTGTGAAGAATTTGGCAAAAACTTAATGTATGACCAGTCAAAACGTTTTTCACCGATTCGACAATGAAACGCAATGAAATGAGCAATGTTCAACTACCTTGATTAAACACAAGCATATTTTGTCCACGGCTTTTTAACTGCTTGGCAAATATTTTGGCATCTATGATTTTTTTGTTTTCACCTTTCGGGCCACTATTTCTACACAAAGCCGTCATGAGTATTGTTATTCGGCTGGCTGAGCTGAAATTCATTGAATATAATTGAAATAGTGGAATGACGTATGAAGGAACTATTGGATTAATGGTCATTATACAAATAATATGTAGTTCCGAATGAATAAGATTTTTTTAAAGACACACACCACCCTTTTTTTCTTAATAATATGATAATAGTAATACTAATAACAACTATTTCTTTTAGAAATAGAGGGAACAATTGAAAGAATTGAGGGTTTGGGAATACCATGTATTGTCATTGACATTCCGGGATGAAAAGTAATGAGGTTACCATTTGCAATGAATCGCTTCACATACAATCAAAAACATTGCACAAAATATCTTTATGTATACTTCTAATGTTATGCAATCACGTAAATAGAAGGTCGATCCAATCTTTCGAAATTTTCCTCCAAAAGGAGGCAAATCTGATTATTATATTTCCATAGTACGCCCCCGAAATTTAACGTTCATTTGCAATCAAGTTCCTAAAACGATTGTAATAATGCATGTTTATCCCAATTTACACAACATGAAAGAAATGCTTCACTTGAAATGCTGTTTTCAATCACAACTCTACAATGTATGTACGTATCTGAACGTAAGATTATTATTTTGAAGCCAATTTTATCAACGATATTGATCAAAATTGTAGTGTTAGAATGAAAATCCATTCAAAACAATATGTGACTTTTTTGTTTAAGACACTTTTAGCTATACATTGCGCTCTCACAAAAGGCGTGCTAGTAAACACATAACAGTGATGATACTATCATTTGTAACATGAAAACAATAAAGATTTCGGTGAAAATTGCCGATTTTGGTTCACCCATTTTAAGATGAAGTTATGGCCAATCCATCCATTTACAAAGTCACATCATACAACTTTTGTTTTAATCAAAATACTGTCATATCCAGATAGACCCGTGTATACTTCCTTTTATTTAGGAATTCGATGTACTCTTATAAATGCGAATCAAATGTTTACAAATATATAAATAATAATAATTCCGCTTTTATATAGCGCTTAATACATCTATGATGTATGTAAGCGCTGTACAGATATACTGATACCCCCAGACATTGGATTTAATATAAACGGAAAACCAAAAATGAGAATATACAAGTTACGCTATTGTGATAGTTTGTTTGACGTCTGACGAGTGTGAGAAGGGTGTTAACGCTTTCTGAAGATATATCCGTTGCACACGAGGCGTCATATTCTGTATACATTTGATATGAATGTATTCATATTATACATTTTGCATAAGTTGTGTAATTTTATGTACACTCTAAATTACAGGGATTTAAATTTAAATCTATAGGATTTATTTTTAAATCTTTCATGTACTGTAGGTAGGGACCAATCGATGTGGATTTAAAATTAATCTTCGCTAGGATTAAAAAGTTTTAATCTGTAAAGGATTAAAAAATAAGTTCAAAAGATTTATATTATAAATCTTTCTAGATTAAAATTAACCCTGATAAAGATTTAAAAGCAATCCTTTTTGGGACTTCTTTTTTTTATATTTGAAACTCGGATTAAGAACCAGTTTAGCAATCTTTTAAGATTAAAAATTAATCTTTATGGATTTAATTTCATTCAAATCCGGCTTAAGATTTATATTTTAAATCCCTGTAATTTAGAGTGTACCCATTTAACACCTGGGTGGAGAGTGGCAAATGTAGATCAATGTCTTGCCAAAGGACATTAGTGCTGCGGCGGGACTTGAACCACGGACCTTGTGATCCACAGTCCGGCGACTTATCCACTCGTCCACAACACCTCTACTTGATGATGTGATAGAGATACACTCTAAATTACAGGGATTTAAATTTAAATCTATAGGATTTATTTTTAAATCTTTCATGTACTGTAGGTAGGGACCAATCGATGTGGATTTAAAATTAATCTTCGCTAGGATTAAAAAGTTTTAATCTGTAAAGGATTAAAAAATAAGTTCAAAAGATCGAAAAGTATTCCCGCTCGCATGATGTCACGTGTCATGTGACAAAATCTTATCGCCAGGATTGGTCAATTTGATTTTTTTTAATCTTTTGGGATTGAAAAAAATATATTTGAAACTCGGATTAAGAACCAGTTTAGCAATCTTTTAAGATTAAAAATCAATCTTTATGGATTTAATTTCATTCAAATCCGGCTTAAGATTTACATTTTAAATCCCTGTAATTTAGAGTGTAATAAGATTCACCTGGATGGAAAGTTTCTTCTTTTGTTTTGGAAGAAGACAATAAATGATATATTATATTAATTGTGTGTCACGTGGTACTGCGTGAGTGACTAGTGCGCTCTTTAAAGTGCAATGTGACTGACTGCACTATGGTGGCCCTGAAGGGACATCGCGAATAGATTAAATCGTGAAAAATATGCGGTAAAATTCACGATATCGTCAATTTTATCGCATATTTTTCACGAAGAAATTCACGAAATTGACGATATCGTGAACTTTATCGTGAACTTTTCACGATGAAATTGACGATATCGTGAATTTTATCGTGAAAAGTTCACGATATAAAGTTCACGATATCGTCAATTTTATCGTGTACTCTATCGTGTACTCTATCGTGTACTCTCCTGACGGGCGCTTCGTAAACAAAACCAGCCCTAGCTGGGGGAGACAGAGAGAAGGAAAAAAGGGAAAGGGAAAGAGAAGATAAAAGGAAAGAAAGAATAATAAGAAGAAAAGAGGGAAACGGGGGGGGGGGCGAAGGGCTCTTGCCTCCTCCTCACTCCCCCCCCCCCCCCCTCCCCGCCAAAAAATAAATCAGAGAGAGAGAGAGAAGGGAAAGGGAAAGGGAAAGAGAAGATAAAAGGAAAGAAAGAAGAGGAAGAAGAAGAAAAGAGGAAAACGAGGGAAGGGCGAAGGACTCTTGCCCCCCCCTCCCCCCCCCCCCCCCGCCAAAAAATAAATCAGAGAGAGAGGGAGAAGGGAAAGGGAAAGGGAAAGAGAAGATAAAAGGAAAGAAAGAAGAGGAAGAAGAAGAAAAGAGGGAAACGGGGGCAAAGGGCTTTTGCCTCGTTCCCCCTCCCCTCGCCAAAAAATAAATAAGAGAGAGAGAGAGAAGGAAAGGGAAAGAGAAGAAAGAAAGAGAAAAACGAAAAAGAGGGAGAATAGGAAAGAAAGGAAAAGAAAGAAAAGAAAGGAGGCAAGAGCCCTTCGCCCCTGTTTCCCTCTTTTCTTATTCTTTTTCCTCTTCTTTCTTTCCTTTTATATTTTCTTTCCCTCTCCCTTCTCTTTCCCTTTATGGCGGGAGGGGGGAGGGGGAGGTAAGAGCCTTTCGCCCTTCCCCCGTTTCCCTCTTTCCGTCTTCTTCTTTCTTTCCTTTTATATTTTCTTTCCCTTTCCCTTTCCCTTCTCTCTATCTCTCTCTCTCTCTCTCCTATTTATTTGTTGGCGCGGGAGGGGGGAGGAGGCAAGAGCCCCTCTTTTCTTCTTATTCTTCTTCCTTTCCTTTTTTATTCTCTTTCCCTTTCCCTTCTCTCTCTCTCTCTCTTATTTATTTTTTGGGCGGGGGGATGCAAGAGCCCTTCGCCCCCGTTTCCCTCTTTTCTTCTTCTTCTTCCTCTTCTTTCTTTCCTTTCATCTTCTCTTTCCCTTTCCCTTTCCCTTCTCTCTCTATCTCTTATTTATTTTTTTGGCGGGGGGTGGGGAGGGAGGAGGCAAGAGCCCTTCGCCCTTCCCCCGTTTCCCTCTTTCCTTCTTATTCCTCTTCTTTCTTTCCTTTTATATTTTCTTTCCCTTTCCCTTCTCTCTCTTATTTATTTTTGGCGGGGGGGGGGGGAGGAGGAGGCAAGAGCCCTTCGCCCTTCCCCTGTTTCCCTCTTATTCCTCTTCTTTCTTTCCCTTTCCCTTCTCTCTCTCTCTCTCTCTCTCTTATTTATTTTTTTGGCGGGGGGGGGGGGGGGGTAAGAGCCTTTCGCCCTTCCCCCGTTTCCCTCTTTCCTTCTTCCTCTTTCTTTCCTTTTATATTTTCTTTCCCTTTCCCTTTCCCTTCTCTCTCTCCTTATTTATTTTTTGGCGGGGGGGGGGGGA
Organism: Strongylocentrotus droebachiensis; assembly: GCA_035222895.1. Taxonomy (NCBI): domain Eukaryota; kingdom Metazoa; phylum Echinodermata; class Echinoidea; order Camarodonta; family Strongylocentrotidae; genus Strongylocentrotus; species Strongylocentrotus droebachiensis. Next base: position 469,667 of record JAVYIG010000200.1, read on the forward strand.
GTGAGGAGGAGGCAAGAGCCCTTCGCCCCCCCCCCCCCCCTGTTTCCCTCTTTTCTTCTTATTATTCTTTCTTTCCTTTTATCTTCTCTTTCCCTTTCCCTTTTTTCCTTCTCTCTGTCTCCCCCAGCTAGGGCTGGTTTTGTTTACGAAGCGCCCGTCAGGAGAGTACACGATAGAGTACACGATAGAGTACACGATAAAATTGACGATATCGTGAACTTTATATCGTGAACTTTTCACGATAAAATTCACGATATCGTCAATTTCATCGTGAAAAGTTCACGATAAAGTTCACGATATCGTCAATTTCGTGAATTTCTTCGTGAAAAATATGCGATAAAATTGACGATATCGTGAATTTTATCGCATATTTTTCACGATTTAGTCTATTCGCGATGTCCCTTCAGGGCCACCATACTGCACACTAAACAAGGCACATCTAACGTTGAAAAAGCGCGCGCATAACTTGAATTGTAGCAATAACAAATTGCCACTGGGCAATTTTGTAACCTTTGTTTTTTCATGTGCTTTTGAATTTTAATCAAATAATGAAAATCAAATGAAAGACTACCTTATCCGTGAGTTCAAAGTTCAGACAAAATATCAAATGGACGTTCATGGATATGATCTTGAATCGACGAATCTGCAGCAACGTGAGAAAACTCTTTAAAGGCAAGTGTCAATATGTGGTTTTCGTAAAAGTGGATATAAAATAATAAATTAAAGGTATACAATATGTTGTTCTATCGATCTATCAACAACGACGAGTTTTGCTCAATAGGTTCATAGCCCGACTATTAAGGAGCAGATATAGGGTGACGTCATGCGCGGATCCACAATGTCGGGCCCGGCACCCCCCTAGCTCCAAACAGGTAAACAATTAAAATGGTTACGTACATTTTACCTTTTTTAAACAACAAAAATTAAGCGGGCTCCCCCCCCCCCTGGTCAATTTTTGTTTTAATTATTAAAAACAAATAGCCTAGTCCTCTAACGCCACTAAATATTTCCTCACGAATTGCCCCCCCCCCCCCCCCCTCTTGTCGCTGGCTTGTTCCGCTCCTGGCTGACGTCATTATGTCTTATGAAAATGTCATCTTTTCAATCCCCGGTGACACCATTCAACTTCAGCAGCACCCTACCTAGGGCGCTGCAACAAAATAGTACATATGATAGAACAAATGATAGTGTTTAAGTTATTCATGATACTTTCCATTTTACACTGGAACGCCCAGGGACTCTTAGGGCACGGCAATGAATTATTAAATTATTTTAACTTACACGATGATTTTAAATATGATATTATTTGCATACAGGAGACCTGGTTTCATAATAACATAATTGTGAATATTCCGGAATAAACATGCTTTCCTAGAAACAGACAAATTAACATTAGAGGAGGCTGTGTGATATATGTCCATGAAAGGATTAAGTACGAGGGTCCTTTCACAGATGCAAACTTAGAATTACAGCAAATGAATGTTTACATAGGGGGACAAAATTGTCAATCATTAATTATTATAACCCTTGTAATAAACTGAATGAAAATATTATGAATAAGTTCATGGAGAACGTCCTTATAATGGGAGATTTTAATGCTCACAATGTGTTATGGGGCAGCAAGAAAACAGACAAAAACGGTGAAGTAATAGAACATTTTTTTGAATAAGAACAGTTTGATTATTTTGAACAATGGATAGGGGACCAGATTAGACCCACGAACGGGGAAAACATCATGTCTGGATCTAAGTATCACATCTCCTTCTTTAGCGTGTAAGTGTAAATGGGGAGTCATGCGGAGTACTTTTGGTAGTGACCACTTCCCAATCTCTCTCCAAATGTCTCTCGAAAAAAATACAGATCCGCATAGAGCAAATGCAGGAATGCTTTATGGAAATGTAATAGAAAAGCCTTTTTCTTTTAGGAATATGAACTGGTCTAACTTTGCAAAGAAATGTGAAGAAGTATTAAATGAACAGATTACATTAAAAAAAAATGTAAAGGAAATGTACACCCAATTTATGAAATACCTAAAAGAAGTTATAAAGGAAACTGTTTCCCAAAAGAGTAAAAAGAAACAAAACCCGGTCCCATGGTGGACAAAATAATGTTCTGCTTAAATTAAAGAAAGAAATAAAGCGAGTAACAAGCTTTCTAAAGGTAGAATGATAACGCTGGAGAATATAGATGATTATCGTAACAAGAAAACAATGGCACAACGAGTTCTCCGCCAAGCAGAACAAAAATATTGGCAAGCCTTTTGCACGAAACTTGATCGTTACATGTCTGAGTCAAAAATCTGGACCTGCATAAAACGACTAAAGAAAAGGTGGATGTTTTTGGACGCTACTTTCAATCTTTAGGAATGAGAGAAGGTAGGGTAAATGAACAGTATTTAGCTTGAGTAAACTATAGTATGAATATTCAGGAGAGTGTAATTATCAATGAACCATTTTTACTCATTGAATTAGAAAAGGCAGTACAGTAAAAAAAAAAAAAAAAAAGCGGACTGCCCCTGGTAAAGATAACATTCCTTATGAGGTGTATGAAAACTTTCCTAAAGGAAGCACTCTATTTTTATACCAATTTTGAAACCTTGAAAAGATCCCCGGAAAGCGTCATCATATAAACCCATTTCACTCACATCATGCTTCGCCAAAATAATCGAGCGTTGGTTAAAAGTAACATGAGTTACTGCCTAATTGTATGAGCGGGTTTAGAAAAGGGCGGAGTGCCATAGACAACATAGTTCTCCTAGAAAACGATATTAAAACAAGTATAAATTGTTATGAACACATAATAGTTGTGTTCCTAGATACTGAGAAAGCTTATGATAAATTATGGATAAATGGACTCCTATTCAAACTCGCCCAAAAAGGAATAGAAAGAAATTTGTTACAATATCTACAAAATTATTTGACAGGACGTACCTTTCAGGTGAGAATTTATAATACTGAATCAAAAACATAATACATAATGGACTCCTAAAAGGAAGTATTTTGAGTCCACTGCTATTTAATTTAATGATTAGTGATCCTTCAGTGCCTTTAGCTGTATGCTGATGATGTTGTCATATGGGCATCAGGTAGGGATATCCTTCAAATATCAAACAAACTACAGGAATACCTGAATAGGCTCCAGACTTGGTTTCGCAGATGGGGATTTCGGCTTTCGGCTGATAAGACAGTCCCTATATTTTTTACAAAAAGTACAATGTATCTCTCACCATCGCAAGTAGAATTAGAGGGGAATAAAGTGCCCTTTCAGAATACTCATCATTTTCTGGGGGTAACTTTTGATAAGAAATTGACCTGGAAGCCACACGTGGAAAATGTTGTAAAGACATGTAAAAGAAAATTGAATATCCTGAGACGTTTAACGGGAACTAAATGGGGGAGCTCTTCTAAATCCCTCGTAAAGGTTTACAGGGCACTCATAAGATCCTTACTCGACTATGGATGTGAGGCTTACGATAGCGCTACTACCACTAAAAAAAAGCACTTGATTGGGTGCAATACCAGGCGCTACGGATTTGTGCGGGAGGACTACCTCTCACTTCCCTACAAAACTTACAAGTGGAAATGGGTGAATTTTCCCTGGATCTAAGGAGAAAAATTGTGTCAAATAAAAATATAGACAAAGTATCGAAAGATCCCCAAACCACCCATTATCACAAAACATAGGGCCATGTTGGCAATTTGAATATCTCAAGGGAAAAGACTTTCTTAATAAACCTTTCGGATATAGAACCCAGAGTAAAATACAAAACTTCATGACAGAAACTGTCGTACCTTCCCCATTACCGCCATGGCTTTTTGAACCCCCACTGGTTTCGACCGAGTTGAGCTCTCGGATCTCAAAAGCCGACCATCCGAATGAACTACAGCAACAAAGCTTAGAATTAATTAATTCAAAATGGTCGAACCAGTTGCATATATATCAGATGGATCTAAGTTTCCGGAGAAGGGCAAATGCTCGGCTGCATTCTATATCCCACACTTTTCTGTACACCAATGTTAAAGATTAGCGAATTTTACCTCATCGTATAAAGCCGAGTTGGCTGCCATTGTTCTTGCCCTTCAATAGATCGAAGAAACAAATATCTATACAGGTGCAGTCATTTTTAGCGACTGCTTAAGTGCCCACACAGCCTTGAAACATTTCAGTGACGAATCCTTTGTCACAGAAATATTTATAATAACGACCCGATTGAAATATAGAGTGATCGAAATCTCTTTGGAATGGATTCCAGGTCACTGTGGGATAGTGGGAAATGAAAAGGCAGACTTCTACGCAAAGAAAGCTCTAACTCAGGAAATTGAAATGCATAATAAATTGACGTTATTTGAAAAGACAAGTTTTATTTTGTACAGTTCAAAGTTACTTTGGCAAAAAAGGTGGAATGATACCCAATCGGCATTAAAAATCCTTCAGCCAAATGTTATCTCACAATATTCTTGTAAATTGGGAAGAAAAACTGAAACTATTCTTAGGCGACTACGCCTGGGAGTCTGGACTCAACCAGGACCTCCTACGTTTGGGCATCCACTCCACAGGTTTCTGTGACAGCTGTCACAGAAACAATATAAACGGTCAGACATTTTTTGATAGAATGTCCAAAGTATATAATAGAAAGGGCCATGTTAATGTCAGAAGTTAATATTTCCAAGGAAGAGGACATTATGATATGTTTACGAAAAAGTGACTCTCGTGTACACATGGCAATTGCTCGTGTCGTTTTTAGAACGAGGCGATTATGTAAAGAGTAAAATCAACGACAACAACAAAACAAAAAATGAAAAAAATGAAAAAAGAAAAGAAAGACAAAAACCGCAATCAATTTAAACTGAATAGAAGAGAAAATGGGTATTGTGTGTATAACTATATATAGTCCTATCAGCGTACTGATTATTTGAAGTTTTGATTCTATAGGCCTATCTCTTATTTAGGCATCTTTTAATTTATTTGAAAAAAATGAAATAAAAATAAAAAAAACAGATATTTAAAACAAATGAAATAATTATAGTAGTTAAAAGTCATGCACTATATAAATAATCTCATGTACTAACTCATATAAACTAATAAAGCCCACAAGCGTTTTGCCTTTACCTGTTTTTGCAGTTGTTTTTCTCCTAATATATGTTAACAAATTAATAAATAAACCCTCTAAACATACAGGTACACGACGCCCCCTTGTCTATGCCAGAGTGACCTAGGTTGAGTTTATCAACCGAGAAGCGTACGGCGTAACATAACTCGCTGGGCTGGTAAGAAGGCATCATAGAAAGGACAGGGCCAGCGTGAGTTGGAACTGTGTGCGGATCGTGGTTTAATTTGAAATAATGTTTTGTTTTTGTTTTTTGTTACATAACACTGGGTAGACTATGACTAAAATGAGATTGGGAATTTTTTTTTTCTTTCTTATTTTACCAAGACATTAAAAGAAAGAGATGCGATGAAATAGACAACAATAGTCAAATTTGACTAATAGCCATTATAATACCAAACGAAGAAGAAGAAGATTAGAGCAGCCGTTCAAATCGGAGCACCTGGGGAAAATGACATGTATCAATGAATAACGTTGAGCAACGTGCAGTCGTCTGTTTCATGGGGCTCCTGAAGGAACCGAATGATATCCATGAGGAGCTGGTGGCAGTATTAAGGGTTAATGCTCTTGCCTACTTCACGGTAAAGACATGGGTAACTGCGGGGTAACTCTTTTCAAAGCTGTTTGGAAAAGCGTTTACGAGTACAATCCACACATGAAAATAATGAAATCGTGATGATCATCATTCTTACAAACCTATCTTATAAGTTTACCACAATGTCCCCTGTGGAGAACGTAGACATTTTTTCTAAATACAATTATATTAAAATGATATTTAACTAACTAGGCAACTTTCCCTACGTTCGCTGCCCGCTGCCTCTGGGTGAAATGAGATACAATATGATCCTCTTGCACGCTTCGTATTGTTATTCCAACGGTATTACACTTTCAAGAACTGGGGATTTCCACTCACTCATATTTTCATTAGGTGGGTGGGAAACTATTGTGTATGACAAAAGCATAGAGGAGCTTCTATCACAGTCCCAGTCGATCAAAGTCTCACTTACACCACAGTCAGTCTGACGAGACCGCTTACGAACTGATAACAGGGCCCCGTATTATCAAGAGTAATCGCAATTCCTTTGGTCCATCGTAAGGTTGCACTCTCCTATTTATTATGTATATAGTTCCGATCAATATAGTTGCGATTAATAGGCAGAGTTTAGGGCGTTTGGTCTTCCGACGGAAGAATTTGTGGCAAGGACCCAAAACAGGAACTTCATCAACTTCAAAGAAGATTTGACAAAACTTGCATAAAAAACATGATGTGTACTAAAGCAATCTTACCTGGTTGAAGCAGTCTACGAAAAATCTTCAACTGCACCATTTCTCCATGAAATATCTCTAATAGGACATTTTATATGCAGTTTTAAGGGATATATTGGCCTTTTTCTTATTTTCTGTCTTTATTTAACAGATATTTTCTTACATAGCTATGAAATTATATTTCCTGCATGTCTATATGTAATAATTGTTTAATACCTGGTCTTTTTGAGAATTCTGAAGAGAGTATTTTGCATACTCAATCATCTTTAACAGTTGATGACAACTTTCATGTAGTGTTTTGAACAGATACATTGTACTTCGATTTTAATTTGACAATTTAATAATATGATCGTTGATGTTCGATATTCTAGCAAAGTTTCATTTGTTCAAATGAATTGTAGAGGCGTGAATAGGAACGATTAAACTATATATTTGTACCCTCAGTGGTTGAAATTTGAATTTGATGTTATTGCTTTACTTAACAGGTAACCTGAATTCCTCGGAAACATTTCCTAATAACACATTTTATGGCAAAAACAGAGAGAGTCGTGGTGTTGGAGTTGGTGTACTCTTTAATTATAAGCTCATTGTAAAAGAACACCTTGCTTTATATGTCTTTAATGGTGATATAAAGTTTCATTGTATAGAAATCTTACAAAAGGTTTAACAAATCATTATTGCTTTTGTTTGTAAACCAACAAACCAGAGTCACAGTATATCTCTTCAAAATTTACAAATCATTGTTCAATATTTAGCAAAAAAGTGGGAAATTAAATTTCACGTCTCTTAAGCATTTTCTCATTTCTTTAAAGGTCAGAATGAAATTCACTACTCTTTTTCAATTTATCAAAGCTTACGTTTATATAATTTTAGCTAATATGTTTAATTTGTTTATTTAAAAAAAAACTCACTCGGACAGGTTTTCTTTATCTTCACAATTGTAATAATTGGAAATGCAAAACAATATAGTCACTCAATGGAACGCAATATATCACATTGATATATATATGTGTGTATATAATGTAAAAGATAGTATTTACTTTTTCCAATCAGGTCAGATCATTTTATCTTTGTCAAGTCGGGGCGATTACATTATCTTCTTCAAGTCAGGTCGGATAAAATTATCTTTGTCAAATTAAAACTCTGTATTACTACAAAGCTTTAACAAAAAAAAATTAAAAAAATATGCAATTCTCTTCGTAGCTCAGCAATGGTAATACTTGTATTCCAATGACCAACCCCCCCCCCCTTCCCTTCATTGTTCAACTATATTATTTTGGGGAAACCTTGAAGAGCAGCTTGTGTTTTGTTTTCCCCCTCTGCATACTGGTGTATCATCTTATCCCCCCCCCCCCTTAGTCACGTACCTGTTTTTCCCGTTATGTACTATTCCTTAGTATTTTAAAATGCACATTATTTTTGTATTTGCATGTATGTATTTATTTCATATAACTGGAATGTGGAAAATATTTTAAATGAAAATTAAATGAAACATAAGGCCCCTATCAATTTTAATACAACGTCAAATTATATTACACCAATAAGTATAACTTACAAGGTATATTTATACATATTTTGTTAATAGCGAAAGAAAAAGAAATGAACTTCATCTACAGAGGTATCATTTTATTTGTGCACACACCCTTCAAGGCACATTACATTGTCTCAAATAGTCAGGAATCAGTCGGTGCGGAGTCGGCATGGTGTCAGTTTGGGGGTGCGACGGTGGTAGGAACGGCGATCCCGGGGGACAGGGGGGGGGGGCAATTCCCTCTCAATTTGTTTAGAGGGGATCGTCTTCATTCCCCCCCCCCCCCCCTCCCGAAAAAATTGAAAAAGTGGGAAAGAAAAAATGAATAGCAAATACTGACTAAGGGATTGCAACGCACTTTTAGGTTCTGAAGGGCCCAAGAGTGAAACGTTTAGGCTAATAAGAATGCAAAAACCCTTCTCGCTCGGTCGCTACACTTCCTCGCACGATAGCCTTCAAACTGTACGAGTAAATATTGTAGAAAATCTATATTCCGTTGGTATCACGAAAGCACAGTTTACACTATGCTCCCTCGTCGCTTGCATTTCTTTCCCCCCCCCCTTATGTTTTTTGTTTTCTTAAGAATGCAAAAAACCTTCTCGCTCGGTCGCTACACTCCCTCGCACGATAGCCTTCAAACTGTACAAGTAAGTATTGTAGAAAATCTATATTCCGTTGGTATCACGTAAGCACAGTTTACACTATGCTCCCTCGTCGCTCGCATTTCTTCCCCCCCCCTTATGTTTTTTTGTTTTCTTTTTCACGAATAAAAGATCATGGGTTAGACAAAAGGGGGCAATTCCTTTGGTAATTGTAATTATCATTTTCGGCTTTGAACTTTTGAGTCTGTTGGTTTGGGTTTTCAATTTCATTAGACTGAGAAAACAGGTAAGGAATAGGTTTTTAATTGTTCACATATTCCTTCTCCGAATAAATGATCATAGTTAATACTTGGAAGATTTGTTTTGGTACATTTTTTTTGCACAAGAAAAGATAAGGGAAAAGGAGAAGGGGAATATGACGAGAAAAGAAGACGAATGGGCCATCTATCGCACCGCCCTAGTTCAGTATGGTTGTACAAGTTCAAACGCTTTTCATTATAGTAGTTAAACTGGTCACCCCCCCCCCCCCCCCCCCCCATCGTATCGTTTTAGGGCCTCAAATGGAAAGTATTACGCAACTGGTAATTGTTTAGGAAATGTTAGTATCTTTCTATTTTCAAGATAATTCGCACTACGCAAAAGTATTTGCCTCACTATTAAACTCCATGCTACAAATTATAGCTTATATTCTGTGAGACAAAAAGTCCGACTCGTCCCTGATGACTGAACACGATTTATTACCTGAAACAAGCACCATCAGTATTAATCAATTCCTTTTGTTTTCCTTTCAAAGATTGACAGATTTTATTAAATAACATACTTCAATTAAACAGACTGAATAAATTATTGTCATTTGTCAGTGTGTGATATGTGTTTTATAGTTTCTCTTACCTCTTCCTTTATGAAACCTATAAGTTATCCATATGAATACCGAAGGCCGATGTTGAAACATTCACTACATAAATCCTTACTCTCAAATTATACCTTTTATATTTTATAATTGTAGTTACTATATTCCTAGTAACCTTTCTCCCGTTAAAGTTTATTGTTTCTGGCTCTTTCTATTGAAATGAGAAATAAAGTCAACAGCAAATTTTAGACAAGCCAACCAAAAAGTATATTCTCATTCACTGGCTTACAACTAGCACTAAATGATTTGGTGCATACCTAATTGTATTGAAATACATTTTAAACCATAAACCTTCGACAAATGTACATCAGAGCGGAGCTTATGTGTATATCCATCCTGCATAGTATCTGGCAAAACAATATTTGAGCAGCCGATACGCTTTAGACCGTTTCCACAATGAAACACAAGTAAATGAGCAAAGATCAACTACTATATTTAGACACAGTCGTGTTTTTGACGTTATCATGTATATTTTAGATGGTGGGAAAATATTTTCGCAGCTACGATTTTTAATTGATCACTATTCTGGTCATTATATCTACACAAAGCCTTTTAAGAGTATTGTTATTCGGCTGGCTGCGCAGACAGTATTTGAAAATATTTGAGCTAGTGGAATGACAAATGAAAGAACTATCGGGTCAAAGGTCATTTTACAAATAATGTATTGTTCCGAATGCATGAGATCAAAACATACGCACACCGCCCCCTTTGCTTTAATAATTTGATGACAGTAATAATAATAACTATTTCGTTGGGAAAGGGAGGAAATATTTTTGGGGAAAGAATTCAGGGTTTTGTGATGCCATGTATTATTTTTATCTACAGTCCAGGATGAAAAGTTATGAGGTTATAATTTCCCAAGAATTGCTTCACGTACAATCAATATCGTTTCGTTAAGTAAATATCTTTATTTCTTATACTTCCAATTTTACGCAATCATGTAATAAGTCGATTCATTCTCTCCAAATTTTCCTCCAAAAGGTAGCAATTTTAATTATTACATTTTCTTAGTACGCACATACAGAAAAAAAAATCATTTACAATCGAGTACCTAAAGTAATCGTACAAACACATGTGCATCCCAATTTACATAAAATGAAAGACATTTTCACTTAAAATACTGTTATTATTTTTCTCATCCTCCACTTCTTTCTTCTCTGGAGCATCCTCCTCATTTCTCTTCATAAGACCTCTGGGGGGTGTTTCACAAAGATTCTAAGTCGGACTTAACTCTAAGTTCGACTTAAATATTATGGAGAGCCATTTGTAGCCTTATAATGAAATATATTCAAAATAAAAAAAAAAGTATTTTAGACTCTTCATAAATTTCACATCAAGAACATGAAATCTCCTATTGTAATAGAAAATAGGAATGCTTTGAATTAACATGTTATGCCTTTTAAAATAACTTTTACCAAAAAAAATCATCTATGCCAACAGCTTTCCATAATTGTTAAGTCCAACTTAGAGATAAGTTCAACTTAGGATCTTTGTGAAACACCCCCCTGGTCTTCCTTCTCCTCTTATGCCATCCACTTCCAATTCACATACTGTTTTTACAGGTTCATTAGCATCCCTTTCCTACACATGATCCATCCACCTCCACTTCGATTAACCAATTCCACTACAGTTTATTCCACACCCAACCTTTTCAATAGTTCATTTGTGTTCTGTTTATCGGACACTTTCATACAACAAATGTTCTTTGCATTATCGATGTAAATTTGGCAACAGCTCTCGAGGCCAACATCTCACGAGCATGATGGGACTATATGGACGAGGTCTTAACTGACGAACGTCTTTGATACGGCCGATTTCTCTTTCACACGAAGAATACCAAATAAAATTATATTGGTTATAAACTCTTTAGATAGTATTAGCGTCTTATAAGGAATTTATTTGTTTTTCCTTTCTAATGACAGCAATAAATATGAAATCTAACCGAAGTGCATTAAAACTAAATAACGAGATCTGATGGCTTTCAAATTTGTTCATGAACTATTTTAAAACTCTTCTATTTAACATAACTAGTATGCGATAACGACACATGGGATGGGACAAAATACGAACGAAATCGTAACGTCTAGGAACATGGTCAATCAATGTCCAGAGGGACGTGAAAAGCACGCTCCCCCTCCCCCCCCCCCCCCCCACCGCCTATAAAATGAAAAATGAGAGAAACATAGGGGGAAGGGGGAATGAAGAAGGGGAAACGGGTGAGAAGAAGATGAGTCAGTTGCGATAACATCCCGCTCTCGGTCTCTGTGTTGATTTGCAACTGTATTTTATCCTGTGCAGACCTGCCCCCCCCCCCATCATTCCGTCAATGGACACACGATCTGCCACTTGGTATTTTAGATCTAAAAGTTCTTGACCCCCCCCCCCCCCCCCCTCAAGGGCACGTTGCCCCCAGCGTGAAATACATAGTAATTATCATTGACGCGACGTTATTTTGTTCTTATTTACACAAACTTTCCATTGAGATGTATATATATATATATAAATTCCATAAATCCTCCTTTGGGATGGGTGGGGTGGGAGGGAAGAGGGGGCGGACGATGTACCATTCAACGACAAAAAAAAACAGAGGGTAAAACGTATGGAAAATCGACTTGCGCAAAAGTATTCAGGTGAGAGAATGAATTGAATGTATCTGTATCAAAGGAGATGCATTGGATATGTTTGTTGCAGAAGCATATTGACACACACACACACACACGCACACACACACGCACACACACACACACACACATCCACACACACACACACGCACAATTAGGGATGTTATTTGGATATGCAAAGACCGAATAATACCCAAATCCCAATCGTTTTATTCAAACATCACATAAGCAACTTTGGCGCAAGTCGATTTATGCACTCTCTCAAACAATGCCTCCTGTTCATCCAAGCGTGAACACATACCACACAAAAATGATACTAAATGATTTGGGATAAAAACCCTCTTTCATGAGATTTATGATATAATTTACTGTTCAAAGATGATTTTTAAAATAATTAGCAACTTTCTAGGTATAAACTTTTTATTGACTCACACTGTGTTGTCTATGTTCTATACAGTATGAGTATCATGTATTGAACTTTGAAACGTTAATTATATCACACTGATGAACATCATGTATGTTTAAAATATGTATGTTTCAAATATGATATAGAAATTAATAAATCAAATCAAATCAAATCAATTCAACTCAAATCAAAATGAGGTACGGGCTTAACAAAGAATAATGGAGTTACGTCCACAGAAAAAAAAAAAAAATTCAGAACTTTACAAGGCACTATTTCTATCATGCATATTTAATGGAACGGGAAATTTGTCTGGGCTGAGTGCAATAATAAGATAAAGATACTGTACAAATGTAAGAACAAATTGAATCGGTGTGAGAAAGTTGTGGCAAATTACGTTTAGAGATCAATATTTTAAAGAATTTTAGCGACTTTTTACGGATTCGATTTCGGATTTGAATTTCGAGAACGAAAATTGCACCTTGAAGGGCAAATTGTACATCGCAGATGAAAGAAAATCTCTTGGACTATTTAGAGGAGTTTGTTAGAAGTCTGTAGGATCTAGAATAGTGTCGATTCGGCACTAAATATTTTCTCACGAATTTGGAAGAAAACAAAAATTAGTGCTCCTTACCCCCTTATACAAAGGAAATGTAATGCATGCATTCGTACATAGCTGAGATATGGACGAGCGGTATGATATAGAAAGCGAGGACGGGAGGTATAGGGTGAGAGGGAGGGACAGAGAGAGAAGGGGAAGAGGGAAGCAAGCACGTAGCCATACATGTAATCGATCGAGGTAAAAAAAATAACCGATCCTGGAAAATTTGGGCCCCCCCCCCCCGTGCCCCCATATATATATATATATATATATATAATTATCCAAAAGTTCAAAGCCCGAAATATGAAGGAACAGTTAAGTGTACGGTGAAGTAATAATGAATGTCTTATGAATATTTCATCTTTCCCATCACATGAGAGACGATTCAATTTTAGCGGCACCCCCACATAGTAATTAGAGCAGCCGTTTCAAATCGGAGTACCCGAGCCTTTAACACATGACTATATCAACGGATGTCGTTCAGCAACATGCAGTCATCTGTTTCATTGAGTTCCAGAATGAACCAAATGATATCCATGAGTAGTTGACAATATTATAGTAATAATTACTGTTTTGAGAGACATAGTTGTTTTTATACGCTCAAGGGGAGGTTACAATCGTGCTATTGCCCGAGGCGTGCCGAGGGCAATAGCATGATGTAACCTCCCCGAGCGTATAAAAACAACTATGTCTCGAATATTAAAGGAACTTGGTATCATTGTTCAGATGAGACAAAGTGGTGCTAAGGTAGTGACTTCAATGCTAGATGAACAATTAAAGATAATCTGAACATTTGAAATTATTAATGATACAAATTGGGAAAAACTGATCTGATCGATTCCTTTATTCTCCCAACTATATTATTACAATTTAATTACACTTTAGGTGAATGTAGATCGTCACAAAGCAATTAATTGGCTCTACATACCATTCCAGACATTTAAGTGTTAAAAGATTTGTAATAGCCTGTTTTATGTATTTTCTCCATGGAAAAACAGTGGGGAAAATTCAAAAATGGTTGGGAGAATTTATAGTTAATCACTTATAGTTAATTACACACACCTTGAGTGGTGGAAAGGGCATTGTAAAAATAAAATACAAGAAGTGACAAGGGGAAGGGAGAAGGGGAATGTGACGAAAAACGTATAGGCACAGACCAAATCCCGTAACGCCCCAAATCAGTAACCTTCAACGTGTATACTCGCTTATCATATTCCGAGTATAATTGTTGATCCCCCCCCAAAAAAAAAAAAAAAAAAATATATATATATATATATATACATTTCAAAAAGAATTTTAAAAGGCATCGTTGTAGGGCCCCTCATTGGGTGGAATCATGCTATGCCATTGGTTATGGTTGTGTAAATATTGCTATATTTCTCTTTTCACGATGCTTTGCACTACTGTCTTGGCAATTGTATTTGCCTCACTAATAAAGTTATAAATGATAGCTTATCTTTTGTAACAAAAAAGTACGGCTCGGCTGTGCTGACTGAAAAGGATTTATTACCTTTAAAGTGACTCGGTAACATTGTTGTAAGGTTGATGAAAAATTGTGTAATTTTTGTATGGAATGTTACTTATTATATTCATTCTACTGTACTAACTCTCTAACCTGCAACAAATCTTGCAAAAATTCTCAAACCACGAAGATGTGTATAGTTTTCTCTGAAAGCGTCACTGTGCATCACCCTCTAGATAAGAAGTAAAAATTTAACCCATGTGTCTTTTGTTTTCCTTTTACAAATTGACAAATTTTATTTAATGACATACATCAAATTAGTTCCACTGAAATCAATCTAAACTTTTGCATATGTTATACGCCTAACTTAACCAGACTTGAATAACAATTTATGATTAGTACTTTTTAATTATTTGTCGGTGTAATTTATATTTGAATGTGTCAAATAACGTTTTTCTTTACTCTCGGTTTATAATGTTTATAGTTTTATTTTGTGTTACTATCTTCTTAGTTGCCTCTCTCCTATAATGTGCATTATTTTTCTCTCTTGTTATTGAAATAAGAAATTAAGTCAAGACCAATCTTTATACAAGCCAACCGCAAGATCTATTTTCATCCACTGGTATATTATTGACCCTATATGAATTGGAGTATACCTAAATGTATTGAAATACATTCAACTATATACCTCAGACATATCTACATCAAAGCGGAGCTTATTTTGTGTATCCATGCTGTGAAGAATTTGGCAAAAACTTAATGTATGACCAGTCAAAACCTTTTTTTACCGATTCGACAATGAAACGCAATGAAATGAGCAATGTTCAACTACCTTGATTAAACACAAGCATGTTTTTTATTTGTCCACGGCTTTTCAACTGCTTGGCAAATATTTTTGCAACTATGATTTTTTTGTTTTCACTATTCGGGCCACTATTTCTATACAAAGCCGTCATGAGTATTGTTATTCGGCTGGCTGAGCTGAAATTCATTGAATATAATTGAAATAGTGGAATGACGTATGAAGGAACTATTGGATTAATGGTCATTATACAAATAATATGTGGTTCCGAATGAATAAGATTTTTTTAAAGACACACACCACCCTTTTTGTCTTAATAATATGATAATAGTAATAGTAATAACAACTATTTCTTTTAAAAAGAGAGGGAACAATTGAAAGAATTGAGGGTTTGGGAATACCATGTATTATCATTGACATTCCGGGATGAAAAGTAATGAGGTTACCATTTGCAATGAATCGCTTCACATACAATAAAAAACATTACACAAAATATCTTTATGTATACTTCTAATGTTATGCAATCACGAAAATAGAAGGTCGATCCAATCTTTCAAAATTTTCCTCCAAAAGGAGGCAAATCTGATTATTATATTTCCATAGTACGCCCCCGAAATTTAACGTTTATTTGCAATCAAGTTCCTAAAACGATTGTAAAAATGGATGTTTATCCCAATTTACACAACATGAAAGAAATGCTTCACTTGAAATTCTGTTTTCAATCACAACTCTACAATGTATATACATATCTAAACGTAAGATTATTATTTTGAAGCCAATTTTATCAACGATATTGATCAATATTGTAGTGTTAGAATTAAAATCCATTCAAAACAATATGTGACTTTTTTGGTTTAAGACACTTTTAGCTATACATTGCGCTCTCACAAAAGGCGTGCTAGTAAACACATAACAGTCACGATACTATCATTTGTAACATGAAAACAATAAAGATTTCGGTGAAAATTGCCAATTTCGGTTCACCCATTTTAAGATGAAGTTATGGCCAATCCATCCATTTTCATAGTCCCATTATACAACTTTTGTTTTAATCAAAATACTGTCATATCCAGATAGACCCGTGCACTGTAAAAAAGAATTTGTTCATTGGTAATTTTTACGTATTTTTTCCATGTAGAATTTACTTGAAAACATT
Organism: Strongylocentrotus droebachiensis; assembly: GCA_035222895.1. NCBI lineage: Eukaryota > Metazoa > Echinodermata > Echinoidea > Camarodonta > Strongylocentrotidae > Strongylocentrotus > Strongylocentrotus droebachiensis. Next base: position 486,128 of record JAVYIG010000200.1, read on the forward strand.
AGTTTTGCCACTTACGCACTAAATTTAAGTCTTGCTAACTCAAACTTTCAATTTAGTAGAACATACGTGGAATATTTAAGTAAAATCAAATACATAAGAACTTTAAGTAATTTCAGCTTGTATTAATTTAGTAATTTTAACTCAAAATCAGAAATTATACGTATTACTCAACCAATTTATGTTGATTATTCTTATCTTTTTAAAGTAAGGACCGATGCAGTGCGTAGTAGAAATATTTACATAATTTATGAATATTCATTAAGACCAAATTAAACTCTTTTTTAAATAAAACAATTCTTTTTTGTGGTTGAATGAACATTTAAGGACTTTAAAACATTTACGAATTCATTTAACATGGCTAAGCAAAGACAAGACAATTTTTAATTGCTACCCAGTTCAAAACAAATCAAAACTTGATATTTCAGGAAATTGTCAACCAATTTTCCTTTTAAGATGCTACGATCAAGTATATATAGAATTTGGAGCCTTTCAATATGTGTCGAATTAAAGCGTATGTAATAGTTTGTGATGGTGGTAGATATAATACGGTTAAATCTTATATAGAAGTAGTGAATGATTAATGGATGTTACTTTTTAGATTAGATGGGTACCAAATCGTGCAATATTTAATCCTATCATAGCTTTTTTTTTTAATTATCTAAAATGATTACAATACTTAAATTATTTACGTTAATGTAACTCGATTTAACTGAGTAAAAATGTATTCAGCAAAATAAGTAAATTCTACTTAAGATGCCGTAGGTAATATTTACTTAATAAAAATAAGGCAATTCTTTTCCTCAATTTTGTTGAGTTATTTCGACTAATATTTTTTTACAGTGTGTATACTTCCTTTTATTTAGGAATTCGATGTACTCTTATAAATGCGAATCAAATGTTTACAAATATATAAATAATAATAATTCCGCTTTTATATAGCGCTTAATACATCTATGATGTATGTAAGCGCTGTACAGATATACTGATACCCCCAGACGTTGGATTCAATATAAACGGAAAACCAAAAATGAGAATATACAAGTTACGCTATTGTGATAGTTTGTTTGACGTCTGACGAGTGTGAGAAGGGTGTTAACGCTTTCTGAAGATATATCCGTTGCACACGAGGCGTCATATTCTGTATACATTTGATATGAATGTATTCATATTATACATTTTGCATAAGTTGTGTAATTTTATGTAATAAGATTCACCTGGATGGAAAGTTTCTTCTTTTGTTTTGGAAGAAGACAATGAATGATATATTATATTAATTTTGTGTGACGTGGTACTGCGTGAGTGACTAGTGCGCTCTTTAAAGTGCAATGTCACTGACTGCACACTAAACAAGGCACATCTAACGTTGAAAAAGCGCGCGCATAACTTGAATTGTTGCAAAAACAAATCAGAAAGAAAAAGAAGGGAAAAAACAATCAAATGCAATGAGAATATGAAAATTTAATTGCTGGCCCATTTGCCACTGGGCAATTTTGTAACCTTTGTTCTTTCATGTGCTTTTGAATTTCAATCAAATAATGAAAATCAAATGAAAGACTACCTTATTCGTGAATTCAAAGTTCAGACAAAATATCAAGTGGACGTTCATGGATATGATCTTGAATCGACGAATCTGCAGCAACGTGAGAAAACTCTTTAAAGGCAATAGTCAATTTGTGGTTTTCGTAAAAGTGGATATAAAATAATAAATTAAAGGTATACAATATGTTGTTCTATCGATCTATCAACAACTACGAGTTTTGCTCAATAAGTTCATAGCCCGACTATTAAGGAGCAGATATAGGGTGACGTCATGCGCGGATCCACAATGTCGGGCCCGGCATCCCCCCTAGCTCCAAACAGGTAAATAATTAAAATGGTTACGTACATTTTACCTTTTTTAAACAACAAATATTAAGCGGTCTCCCCCCCCCCCCCCCCTGGTCAATTTTGTTTTAATTCTTCAAAACAAATAGCCTAGTCCTCTAACGCCACTAAATATTTCCTCACGAATTGCCCCCCCCCCCCCCCTCTCTTGTCGCTAGCTTGTTCCGCTCCTGGCTGACGTTATTATGTCTTATGAAAATGTCATCTTTTCAATTCGCGGTGACACCATTCAACTTCAGCAGCACCCTACCTAGGGCGCTGCAACAAAATAGTACATATGATAGAACAAATGATAGTGTTTAAGTTATTCATGATACTTTCCATTTTACACTAGAACGCCCAGGGACTCTTAGGACACGGCAATGAATTATTAAATTAATTTAACTTACACGATGATTTTAAATATGATATTATTTGCATACAGGAAACTTGGTTTCATAATAACATAATTTTGAATGTTCCAGAATAAATATGCTTTCCTAGAAACAGACAAAATAACATTAGAGGAGGCTGTGCTATAAATGTCCATGATAGGATTAAGTACGAGGGTCCTTTCACATATGCAAACTTAGAATTGCAGCAAATGAATGTTTACATAGGGGGAAAAAATTGTCAATCATTAATTATTATAACTCTTGTAATAAACTGAATGAAAATATTACGAATAAGTTAAGGAAAACGTCCTAATTATGGGAGATTTTAATGCTCACAATGTGTTATGGGGCAGCGAGAAAACAGACAAAAACGGGGAAGTAATATAACTTTTTTTGAATAAGAACAGTTTGATTATTTTAAACAATGGAGAGGGGACCAGATTAGACCCACGAACGGGGAAAACATCATGTCTGGATCTAAGTATCACATCTCCTTCTTTAGCGTGTAAGTGTACATGGGGAGTCATGCGGAGAACTTTTGGTAGTGACCACTTCCCAATCTCTCTCCAAGTGTCTCTTGACAAAAATACAGATCCACATAGAGCAAATGCAGGAATGCCTAATGGAAATGTGGTAGAAAAGACTTTTTCTTTTAAAGGTGAAATTCAAAGAAGATCACAAATATGTCAAGTAATGTATCACTAGAAACTGGTAAGCTAACAGATGGCCATCATACAAGTTTTAGGTCAACTACATATCGGGTGATTTATAAACATACAAATACAACCACCTCCATAGCAGCTGGGATATACGAGAGATTCGCCGGAAAAATAACGATGTTTTAATGACGTCACTTTATGGACCAACACTGCCCAAGCAGACGACATCCCATAGAGAATGAACATAATTGCAAAGATATTATTTTTCAAATTATAATGAGTTTAGTGTATATGCATGTAATGGTATGTCAAACCATTCAAAAGGGGGTATGACCCGATTCTGATAACTAAAATCGTTTGCTTATAAATGCTCAGGATAGGGGTTAATTAACAATCAAAGAAACCAGACTTTCAAATTTAAAAAACCCGGAATGATAAAGGACGGCATTTGTTCCCCCTTGAAACGCCGAACATACACCGATGTGGGCAGCTGAATATACAATGGCGTCTTATTTTGTTTACAAGCGTCAGATTCCTTTATTTTTGTATCGCTGCATTTTTCATCAAAATAAAACCATGCGCGGGGTATAGAGTGAGGCAATAGATTATACATTTAGCCTGACGGTAGTGAAGTAAGAGAAAGAACTCAAGAGAAGATGAAAACACAGACACTGAAAATGTGTGAGATGTCATGGGACATCGTCTGCTTGTGCAAGTCATGTCCATACTGTGATCTCACACATCTCAGTAGCGTTCGGAGGGTTCCATGACACATGCTCCGCCGACGATTGCTCCGCCGACATTTACTCCGCAAAACGCGACAATTGCTCCGCGACATTTGCTCCGCGACATTTGCTCCGACGTCAAATGCTCCGCCGACACTTGCTCCGCCGACATTTGCTCCGCCGACATTTGCTCCGTTGACATTTGCTCCGCCGACAGATGCTCCGCCGACAATTGCTCCGCCGACATTTGCTCTGCAAAACGCGACAATTGCTCCAGTGACAAATGCTCCTCGAACGACAGTTGCTCCGCCGACATTTGCTCCGCATGAAGCGACACTTGCTCCGGTGATATTTGCTCCGACGACATTTGCTCCGCCGACAATTGCTCCGCCGACAGATGCTCCGCCGACAATTGCACCGCCGACAATTGCTCCTCCTACATTTGCTCCGCATGAAGCGACACTTGCTCCGGTGACATTTGCTCCGACGACATTTGCTCCCCATGAAGCGACATTTGTTCCGGTGACATTTGCTCCGCCCAAAAAGTGTCCCATAAAATACAAATGATACTAGTACTACGACAAATGATTCGCCGACAATATTTGTTATCACGGGTTATTTTTGTGTCTTTTTTTCTTCATTTTCTGAATGCATTTCATGAAATAATGTAGATGAAATGAAATGAATGAATGTTGATGATGTGGGAGGAAAAAGGAGTTACCTAAAAGTCATTTCAAATATACTTAAATAACTTTCCATCTATCACTATACGTCCCATATAATGTACACTAAACACTCATTACATGTCATGGGAAGTTTTTAAAAAAAAGTAGAGCAGCAAGCCACATTCCCCAATACGCGCATACCTCCTAGTTAATTTCAAACAGCTCATCAATATGTAAGACCTGACCTCAATGCATGCAAGCACATGCATCTTACTAGGTAAACCATCTGCAAGTAAAGCATTATACAATGTACTAGGTCATCATGGAAGTTCTAGAAAACAACAGGGTAGGGATCAAAATAAGCTTTGGAGGACACTTATATGTAAAGAAGAGAACTCATTCAGACGGGAAAATTAGATGGCAGCCTCTCTGCTTATTCCCATTTATACAAATCATTTTGTTGCAGTTTGATGTTAGTTCTTCATGATAAGCCCATTGCTCTTCTTCCGGTGGTTCCGTGAGTCCCTTAAAGTCAGTGAAAACAAAGTACTCGAATGAGACGGGGTGTTTTACACACTAATATATATATATATTTAGTAAAGCACTTAACTGAAGGAAAGGAACCTATAGAAAACGGACTGGATATTATTGAAAATACTATTCTAAAAAAAAATGTACTTCATGTACTACACGACGTAAAAAATTCACGAGAGAAATAGAACTCGAGAGGGGGAGAAGAGAAGAAGTGATGAAAATGAAAGAAGACTAATAGCATGAAAGGAAAGCAAAGAGCTAAGAAAACAAGAAAGGGTGTGAAAAGGAAAAGGAGGAGCAAGAGAGAGAGAGAGAGAAAGATAGCCTTGAGCTTTGGATCAGCTAATGAGTAATACATGAAACAGATTTTGAGCGGAGTAATTATCTTTCGCCGGCGAACTTGCTTAAGGAGCTATAACTTGATTTTTTTTTTTAAATCAAACATTATGGGGAAAAGCAAAAAACGGCTGAGCATTTATTGCACTCATTGCCAGAGGAGCATTCATGTCTTCCACGAGGCCGCACTTTTGGATCAGAGAGCAATTTTATTGTCGGCGGAGCACTGTCTTTTACGGGGTACTTTTGGGGAGGAGCAACAATTATTGTCGTAGTAGCCTTTGTATTTTACGGGGCACTTTTTGAGCGGAGCAAATGTCGGCGGAGCAATTGTCGGCGGAGCAAATGTCGGCGGAGCAAATGTCGGCGGAGCAATTGTCGGCGGAGCAAATGTCGGCGGAGCAATTGTCGGCGGAGCAAATGTCACCGGAGCAAGTGTCGCTTCAAGCGGAGCAAATGTCGGCGGAGCAACTGTCGGCGGAGCAACTGTCGTTCGAGGAGCATTTGTCACCGGAGCAATTGTCCCGTTTTTCGGAGCAATTATCGGCGGAGCAATTGTCGGTGGAGCAATTGTCGGCGGAGCAAATGTCGGCGGAGCAATTGTCGGCGGAGCAATTGTCGGCGGAGCAATTGTCGGCGGAGCGAATGTCGGCGGGGCAAATGTCGGCGGAGCAATTGTCGGCGGAGCAAATGTCGCGGAGCAAATGTCGCGGAGCAATTGTCGCGTTTTGCGACGTAAATGTCGGCGGAGCAATCGTCGGCGGAGCATGTGTCGGGTTACCCGTTCGGAGAGCTATTCAGGCGCTATGCCGGGGCTGTATTTAAGCGTTTTGTAATTTATAATAATCATAACTTCTAATGTTTCCAAGCATTTAATTGTGATAACCTTGTCGAATCAAAGTTTCAACTTTGCAATAATGAAAATAAAGTTAGTTTTTAAAATCAATGAACATCTTCTTTAAGAATATGAACTGGTCTAACTTTGCAAAGAAATGTGAAGAAGTATTAAACGAACAGATTACATTAAAAAACACAAATGTAAAGGAAATGTACACCTGATTTATGGAGTACCTAAAAGGAGTTATAAAGGAAACTGTTCCCCAAAAGAGTAAAAAGAAACAAAACCCGGTCCTTTTACCCGGTAAATTAAAGAAAGAAATAAAGCGAGTAACAAGCTTTCTAAAGGTAGAATGATAACGCTGAAGAATATAGATGATTATCGTAACAAGAAAACAATGGCACAACGAGTTCTCCGCCAAGCAGAACAAAAATATTGGCAAGCCTTTTGCACGAAACTGGATCGTTACATGCCTGAATAAAAAATCTGGACCTGCATAAAACGACTAAATGGTGTTTCAGGTGTGAGGACAAAAAATATGTCATCATTGACAGAAAATGACTAAAGAAATAACTCGGGAGGATGAAAAGGTGGATGTTTTTGGACGCTACTTTCAATCTTTAGGAATGAAAGAAGATAGGGTAAATGAACAGTATTTAGCTTTAGTAAAGAATAGCATGAATATTCAGGAGAGTGTAATTATCAATGAACCCTTTTTACTCATTGAATTAGAAAAGGCAGTACAGTCAAAAAAGCGGACTGCCCCTGGTCAAGATAACATTCCTTATGAGGTGTATGAAAACTTTCCTAAAGGAACTTAAAAAGGTTATGTTAGATATAATAAACAGGATTTGGGGAACAGGGGAAATACCCCTCCCACTGATGCACTCTACTATGATACCAATTTTGAAACCTGGAAAAGATCCCCGGAAAGCCTCATCATATAGACCCATTTCACTTACATCATGCTTCGCCAAAATAATCGAGCGTTGGATAAAAGTAACATGAGTTACTGCCTAATTTTATTAGCGGGCTTAGAAAAGGGCGGAGTGCCATAGACAACATAATTCTCCTAGAAAACGATATTCAAAAAATTATAAATTGTAATGAACACATAATAGTTGTGTTCCTAGATATTGAGAAAGCTAACGATAAATTATGAATAAATGGACTCCTATACAAACTCGCCCAAAAAGGAATAGAAGGAAATTTGTTACAATATCTACAAAATTATTTGACAGGACGTACCTTTCAGGTGAGAATTTATAATACTGAATCCAAAACATAATACATAATGGACTCCCACAAGGAAGTATTTTGAGTCCACTGCTATTTAATTTAATGATTAGTGATATCCCTATAGATCCTTCAGCGCCTTTAGCTGTATATGCTGATGATTTTGTCATATGGGCATCAGGTAGGGATATCCTTCAAATATCAAACAAACTACAGGAATACCTAAATAGGCTCAAGACTTGGTTTCGCAGATGGGGATTTCGGCTTTCGGCTGATAAGACAGTCCCTATATTTTTTACAAAAAATTCAATGAATCTCTCACCACCGCAAGTAGAATAAGAAGGGAATAAAGTGCCCTTTCAGAATACTCATCATTTTCTGGGGGTAACTTTTGATAAGAAATTGACCTGGAAGCCACACGTGGAAAATGTTGTAAAGCGATGTAAAAGAAAATTGAATATCCTTAGACGTTTAACGGGAACTAAATGGGGGAGCTCTTCTAAATCCCTCGTAAAGGTTTACAGGAGACCCATAAGATCCTTACTCGACTATGGATGTGAGGCTAACGATAGCGCTACTACCACTACAAAAAAGGGCACTTGATTCGGTGCAATACCAGGCGCTACGGATTTGTGCGGGAGGACTACCTCTCACTTCCCTAAAATCATTACAAGTGGAAATGGGTGAATTTCCCTTGGATCTAAGGAGACAAATTGTGTCAAGTAAATATAGACAAAGTATCGAAAGATCCCCAAACCACTCATTATCACAAAACATAGGGCCATGTTGGCAATTTGATTATCTCAAGGGAAAAGACTTTCTTAATAAACCTTTCGGGTATAGAACCCAGAGTAAAATACAAAACTTCATGACAGAAACTGCCGTATCTTCCCCATTCCTGCCATGGCTTTTTGAACCCCCACTTGTTTCGACCGAGCTGAGCTCTCGGATCTCAAAAGCCGACCATCCGAATGAACTACAGCAACAAAGCTTAGAATTGATTAATTCAAAATGGTCGAACCAGTTGCATATATATACAGATGGATCTAAGTTTCCGGAGAAGGGCCAATGCTCGGCTGCTTTCTATATCCCACACTTTTCTGTACACCAATGTCAAATATTAGCGAATTTCACCTCATCGTATAAAGCCGAGTTGGCTGACATTGTTCTTGCCCTTACAAATATCTATACAGATGCAGTCATTTTTAGCGACTGCTTAAGTGCCCACACAGCCTTGAAACATTTCAGTGACGAATCCTTTGTCACAGAAATATTTATAATAACAACCCGATTGAAATATAGAGGGATCGAAATCTCTTTGGAATGGATTCCAGGTCACTGTGGAATAGCCACTATGAATATGACGGACAAAGAAAGCGGACAAAATATACAGTTCCTCAGGTAGACAAAGGAACATCCCTTCACTGCTATTATGTAAAAAGGTGAATGTGCATGTGACACCTGTTCTACACATTTTTACATAATAGCAGTGAAGTATGGTGGCCCTGAAGGGACATCGCGAAAAGACTAAATCGTGAACTTTTCACGATAAAGTTCACGATTTCGTGAATTTTATCGCCAATTTTTCACGACGAAGTTCACGAAATTCACGATATCGTCAATTTCTTCGTGAAAAATTGGCGATAAAATTCACGATATCGTGAACTTTATCGTGAAAAGTGTACGATATAAAGTTCACGATATCGTGAATTTTATCGTGTACTCTATCGTGTACTCTCCTGACGGGCGCTTCGTGAACAAAACCAGCCCTCTAACTTTAGGCCTAGCTGATTATTATGACGAGACGTTTTTACGATGATTTCTGTGAAAATGGTAGGTTTAACTTCATATTATGCTCTAGATCTATTTGTATTTTATGTTTGACAAGATAGGGATAAAAGTAATTGCACAGCGGAAAAATTACCCGGTAGACTAGACTCTAGACCTCTATGCAATTAATGGTCTAACTTTAGATGCACTCAATGCATTTTCCCATACATTCATTTCCATGTTGTAATATCTATTGAGTAATGTAATTGATCTAGATGATAGATCTAGGCCTACTTTTATTAGTAGGCCTACGTACTAGCACACTCAATTTCTCAAACTGAGTCAACAAAGACTGACAGAGTCGATGTAGAACGATCTAGTAGGCCTAGTAGCATTCTACTAGTGCACTAGCTGCATGCCTAGTACATGTAGGATAGTGTCTAGAATAATGCATGATTGTATGAATACACCAGTTTACGGTTGTGTACGTGCGCCATTTTAATCAAAGCCAATGGCCTAGAGGTCATGTATTTATGCGTAAATTAAGATTGCGCCCATGCTAATTATGATGACATACTGCCTACGCGCTGCGTTGTGCGCGCACATCATCATTTGCATGGGCGCAATCTTAATTTACGCAGAAATACCACTGATCTCGGGTCATTGGCTTTGTTTCAAAGCCAATGACCCGAGGTCAACTGTCTGCGCATGCGCACTGATACAACCGTAAACTGGTGTATTGTATTGAAGATGATTTAGTCGTAGGCTCTTTGGCTCCAGTGACTATTGCATTGGCAGACATTTTATTTTTAATATTTTTTTCAATGCTTGCAACAACATGAATAATTAATTAAGCTAGGGCCTAGCCAAGGTCACTCAAGTAAAGCATAGTAGTAGACAATGCTAATGCGTATTGACCTCTATAGCGCTGTATACGTGCTGAGAGATTACCAGACAACTCGCCATAAAGACAACCCGCCCCAAGACAACCCGCCACAATACCCTGGACAACTTGCCACAGGCGAGTTGTCCAGGGTGGGGTGCCTTTTCGGACAACTCGCCAAACTTTTTCCCCCTCATGATTTCTAGATCTAGATCTTTTTGGTTACTAAATAGTAATCAATAATACTGCTATTTTTTTTTTTAGGGGGGGGGGGGGGGAGTGGAAATTCGTTTTGACCCCCCCCCCCCCCCCCCCCCCCCCACACACACACACACAATTTTTCGTTGGGAGGAGGGCGAGTCCCCTGTCCCCACTTCTGGCGCCTATGATTGCAAGAATTGCTGGATTTCTTAAAAAAGGGGCACCTACAAAGGGACACATCAACAATAATAAAAAACATTTTTAGATATTTGTCTATAGGCCTACGCCTTCATCAAGATTGTGAATACACTACCACGAATGACATCAATATTTGTTTATTTCTTTACGTGGAACAACATATTGTTTAAGCAACGTACTCCGCAATTTGGTGTGATGGATTGAATATCGATTTTCGAGCAAGCAAGGAAAAAGTATAAGTTCCCATTTGAAAAATTACATGATGAATATAAAAGACAATCTAATGAAGAAAGACAGAAAAGTTCTTTTATGTAATTATGAGTAACATTATAATTAAAACATCTGAGAAAGAAAAGTAGGTACTTATCAGAAGGGAAAAGGACATGTACAAATGATAAGGGGGCACTTTAGGGGAACCTGAAAAAGTGGAGGCACAGTGCCCCCCCCCCCCCCAACCAAGAATGCCGCCTGTGACTGTGGGCAAAAGTGCGAAACTAACCCAGAAAATCTAGAAATAAATCACATTTCAATTTTATTTCACGGGTCAACTGCCCCCTCTCCCATTAGTACGCCAGTGCTTCCAGTAGGCCTATCCTTCCATGAATTCCTACCATTAAAAATTATCAGAAGGGAAAAGGACATGTACAAAGGATAAGGGGGCACTTTAGGGGAACCTGGAAAAGTGGGGGCACAGTGTCCCCCCCCCCCCCAACAAAGAATGCAGCCTCTGACGAAACTAACCCAGAAAATCTAGAAATAAACCACATTCCAATTTTATTTCGCGGGTCAACTGCCCACCCCCCCCCCCCCTATCAGTACGCCAGTGCTTCCAGTATCCTACCATTAAAAAATTTCTGGGACAGAAAAATGCAGCTGTTATAGACCTATCTAAATACCGAGAAGTTATCCCAATGATCTGGCGATCGTACGCCCTTTGGTTTGTCAAAAGTATACTATTGTTGCAAGGGAAATCAGCTTTATTCTTTGTAATGACTGTGTTTATAGAAAATCATGAAAAATGACAATTTCATATCATTTTAGATCTAAAAATCATGAGGGGGAAAAAAGTGTGGCGAGTTGTCCGAAAAGTCACCCTACCCTGGACAACTCGCCTGTGGCGAGTTGTCCAGGGTATTGTGGCGAGATGTCCAGGGTATTGTGGCGGGTTGTCTTGGGGCGGGTTGTCTTTGTGGCGAGTTGTCTGGACCCCGTGCTGATTGGGCAATCGATTGCACACAATTACACACTCGTGAACACAATGAGTACGAAGTGGCTGATATGATCAGCAAGTTTGACAGTAGACTCACGATTTGATTTTTCAAAGAATTTTTTCTAACATCGGTTAGTTGAAAAGACTATTTTACTGCTATAGGTGTCATGAATTGTCACTTAAGTACCAATTTATTTTGAGTGATCTCAGTTGAGTTTTGTACAGTGTTGTTTAAAATGTTGAGAATCAATAGAGGTAATTAATACAAAAAAGTACACTAATGCTGCTATGTGTGGCCTAGGTTGGATATTGTTTCCAGAGTGATGGTACTGCAACTGCAGAGCAGGGTTTGAAAGATATTCATTTAAAAAAATTAAAAAAAATTGTACATGGCCAGGCCCATGCATGCAGACACGGACTGTTAACCGTGGTAACACTAACAATATGTAAAACTGTATCGGAGCTTGGAGATAATTGATAATTTATGACACAGATGCAGTGATAGATCTAAACTTCTGAAGCAAAATCAAACTTGTATTCAATCCTGAAAATCTCTCTGCCAAATAATTTTCTAAAGTCTGTTTCTCTGTGTATTCATAAATGTATTCTTTATGTTATTATTGCAGGAGCTACTGACTACAAGCATGAAATAGATGTGACGAACACGAGATTGTCCCACACGTGTTGGATGAACCACCACCCGCCATCTTGAGAGTGGAATGGAACGATGACGTCAGATGCATGCTTGGTAATGAACTTACTCCAACTCAAGTAAGTAGTAGTAGCAGTATAGTATCAGTAGTTGTATAAGTACGGAAGTAGTAGTAGTAGTAGTAGTAGTAGAAGTAGTAGTATAGTAGGAGGAGTAGGAGTAGTAGTAGAAGTAGGAGTAGTAGTATAGTAGGAGGAGTAGGAGTAGTAGTAGTAGTAGTACAGTAGTAGTAGTACGGTAGTATTAGTAGTAAATATAGTAGTAGTAGTAGTAGTAGTAGTAGTAGTAGATGTGACGAACACGAGATTGTCCCACACGTGTGGGATGAACCACCACCCGCCATCTTGAGAGTGGAATGGAACGATGACGTCAGATGCAAGGCCACCAAGGCCATGGCCGTGGATGCCCCTTTGATTGGCCTCAATGCCCCTCTCATTGGCCTTGGAGATTTTGTGTGCCCTTTCCAATTCTTCCTATTGGTGCTGTAATATAGGAATGTGCCCTACAGAAAAGTGGCCTTGCCCTAAAAATGCTGAAATTTAAGGCCTGGTAGTAGTACGTAGTAGTAGTAGTAGTAGTAGTAGAGGTATTAGTAGTTGTAGTAGTAGTAGTAGTAGGAGGAGGAGGAGGAGGAGTAGTAGTAGTAGTAATAGTAGTAGTAGCAGCAGTATAGAAGTATTACGGTAGTAATAATAATAGTAGTAGAACTAATAGTAGTAGTTGTAGTACTATAGTAGAAAAATATCTTGCCAAAGGACGTGAGTGCCGTGACTGGGACTCAAACCGCGAACCATTATTTTGATCCACAATATCACCTGTAAAGATGTATCCGAACATTCATTCTATCTTTGATAACCACTCGTTTTGATAAGGTGATGCAATTTTTATCTATGGGTAATGACAATTTAAATGAAGTTATTGATAGGCCTAGGTCGTTGCATTATTCATCATACATGTGTCCACCCCCCTCTCTCCCCCTCTCTCTCTCTCCCCCTCTCTCTCTCTCCCTCTCTCTCTCTATATATATGTACCGGTATATATATATATATCTCTCTCACACATGTTTTCTCTTTCCCCTCTATTTCTCTCTATCTCTTTCTCTTTCCTTTTTTATCCCTCTATCAACAAACCAAAATGTCAAAGAATTTTTGTGATTTTGTGAAATTCAGCTTTTTTAAGTTGTCATAAATATACAATAACACTTGTCTGCATTAATGACTTGAAATGACCAGATTTTTTGTTTATATGTGTGTGTTTTTTTCTTTTCAATAATTGTTAATTGCAAGCATACTTTTCATTAAATGTTGTGGACCCTTATGAAGAACAGTTCTGTCATATTAACAAAGCTGAGTGGGCTATCCAGCCATTCACTATATTCTTGATTTTAAATGTACTTTTCTATTTTGTTTGTATTGGAGTTTTTTATATCGTAATTTGGAAAATAAAATACCTTTACCTACCATACCATATTTTTTAATATCCAAAGGTACAAAAGCAACCGTCGGTTTTGGAATGGGAGGCGGAGGAGGACGCCCTCTATACCATTCTCTTCACAGATCCTGATTCGCCTACTCGAACCGATCCGAACCGAGTCGAGGTCGTTCATTGGCTGGTTTTCAATATACCTGGTTGTGACGTCAGCAAGGGACTTGTCCACGCTGCTTACATTAAATCAGGACCCAGGGAAGGATCAGGTAAATACAGGGCGGATCCAGGGGGCACATGGGGGCTGGGGCACGTGCTCCTTTTTTTTTTTAACCCTAAAAGGGCCGAGGGCTTATTATTTTCCAGGTGCATTATAAATCACATAAGATTTAATATCTTTTATGATTTTGATTCCTAATTCTTTTTTGAAATACATTTCTTTATAACCATATGAAATGAAATATTTTGTAGCATTGTTGCAATGACCATAACTGGTCTTTATCTTTAAAAAGGTCCCAAAAGTAATAAGAAACACGTACCTTGTCTACAAATTTACCTCATTTAGGTATGCCAACTCTCCTTAAAACAAGCGCGATCGCAAAGACTTGAGAAATCAACCGAAGTGCAATTTCATGACCTTAATATTGCAATCTAATATTCCATCTGCTCATTAGGTGCTGGAGGCAAAATTGTTGAAATTGTCTTAAATTGATTTTCCCAACAGTCTTCGCGATCGTGTTAAACTGTCAAATCCCCACCTACCCCCCCCCCCCCCCCCGAGATATATTTGAACTCCATGACAGAAGTAATTCTAGAGGGGAAGGGTTATGGGTTCAGGCCCCCCCCCCAAACAAAAATATATATATAATAATAATAATTTAAATAAATACATAAAATAAAATGAAAAAATCTTCCAGCTCCCCCTTTTCTCTTGATTACAAAAAGATTTTATGTAAATGTGACCCCCCCCCCCCCCAAGAAAAAACTTCTATAACCCTGCCTTCTCCTTCTTTAATTCTTCTCTCGGCACAGGAATCCATAGGTACGTTTACCTCATCTACAAGCAGTCTCAACCCATCACCCCTAATGATTCCTACCGCCCCCGTAGCCCGGAGAGACGCAAGCCCTGGAACACCAGAAAATTCGCCGAGGAGTACGGACTAGGGGCGTCCATCGCGGGGAACTTTTATATTGCTCAGTTTGACGATTATGTGACCGAGTTCCGAGCGGAGATGATTGCTGCTGGAGCAAAGTAAAGCGTGTCCTCTCAAAATGTTTGTGTACAACCTTATAGCCTGCCATAAGGCTTCATGCACGCTATCGCTATGCTGCTTCGCACATGCGCGAGAGAGCTACCTAGCTATTGAGGCCATGTAGGCGTGCAAGGACGCTTTGGTAAAAGCAGTTATTGTTCATGCTCATTGGACTGTGCTGTGTGTTTTGCACTCGCCATTCATAGAACCATCGCGTTAATCAGATTATCTCCAAAACAACCTGGCACGGGGGGGGATTTGGGGCTTGGCACACTGGGGATTGTGGCATGATAAGAGTTAGGGGTCATTATTTTGTAGACCTCGGTAAAATGAGTTTGGCAGAAAGACTGTGTTGTTTTGGGTGTGTGTTGTGGGGGGGGGGGGCATAATCAAGACGACTGCTTGTAACACTCAAAGGCAGAGTATTCAACTGACACTATATCAGATTTATATATACTGCCATCTGTTGCTCCCAGTGTCCGTTGTGTCGACCGTCTTGCCCCACAATGCCCCACCAACTTTATGACGCTTGGGTAACAGGCAGGCAGGGCACAGAACTGTAAAATACAGGGACCTTGAACATTTCTGATGGGGGCTGAAGGGGGGGGGGGGGGGGTTGTCGGACCCAACTTGACAAGACTTCATTCATATTCATCAGTATCTTTTGTGTCTTGTACCATCGGATACTGTTTGTATCCTCTATCTGGAAACTGAATTTATTAAAAAAGTTATTCAAGAACCCTGTTTGTTACAGAGGTTTATTTTTTAAAGTTTTAGTTAAGGCTTAAGTATAATCCGTGTGAATGTATAGGGTGTTCTTTCAATTGAAAGTTTCCATTGAGTATGCAAACAGTTTTGTACCTAACCAATAGTATTTTTTTGTGTGGAAACAATATCATTTTTTTCCTTCATTTTTGCTTGCCAAATATATGATTAATTAATAGACACATCAAAGATGAGTAAAATGTTGTTTTTATTACTTGGCTGTGTTTTTCCTAATGTGTGCCCCCTTCGCTCGAGAATCCTGGATTATCTTACATGTATTTCTTGAGTAATGCTGTGTCACTGACTCACTGTGATAAATTAGCATCTACAGCTCTCGATACGCTTCCAGATCACCTGACCAACCATACACGTGCTGGGTTCGTGATGCTCACCAAGTAAAACCGGATACATCATGTGATATCATTTGTGTCCTACGCATTCATGCACTGCAAAAATGGAGTGACTGTGGAGAATCCAGTACATAAGACTGAAGAGGTGCAGACCACCCCCCCCCCCCCCCCAACCCGGTCTTTCGCTTTATAAATAGACTACCTTAATTGTTAACATGTGACTGTTGAAATATTTCCCAGCTAGATTTTAGCACGGATTTGAATAAACGCTCATGGTTTAAATGATATATCTTGTGTCCACTATTTATTATTATAGCTGTCTGGTCTCTTGTGAATCACAGTAGAAAGAAAAGGAAGAATTAAATTAGGAATTAATTGGGATGTTGACCAAGTTACGATCATCAATCATGATCATTCAACTCGAATCCAGTTCTTGCCAAAACTCTATATGCAGCAACATCATTTCAAAAAGCCACAAACATGCTCTGAAGCACTCATTTTTTATGGTAATTTGATCCAATTATTTGATTGTGTTTGTTACAAGGACACGTCTGTATAATTTCTGAACGTATTTTACACCGTATCAAAGATTGCAGTAACTTCTTCCTTTTCAATATACTGCTCTAAGGATAAGCCATGTTGGGAGAGCCACAGCCTTCTGAAGTCTTAATAAATGCATATTCCACATTACTCTTTTTCTTCCTGTTTCTTGATCCCCTCCTTTTCTTCCTTTCTTCTCTTTTCTCCCTTCTTTTTATTCTCTTTCTTCTCTTTTCTCCCTTCTTTTTATTCTCTTTCTGTCTATTTTTCTTCTTCTCTTTCTTCTCCTATATACCCCTTTTCCTCTCTCATTCTTTTTTTCTTCTTCTCTTCTTCTCCTTCTGCTTCTTATCATTCCTCTTGGTCCCGTTTCTTGTTATGCTTAATTCATCATTCATACTTGTTCTACAGCTTTCGTATGAATGTCGAGTAAATCAGATAAAATCAATTTGTTTTCTCTCTCTATAATGTAATTTACACATATCAGTCACATATATTGTTTCTAAATTCTATTTATTCATTTTGAATGCATGTAACATTGTCTGTTTGGAGTCACAGTGGCATTGATCTGTATTACTTTGACATGGAGTCAGGGCCCTTGTGACCCCAAACAGACGATATGTTAAACGTGTCTGTTAATATTTGTCTACATTATGCATCACAAATTCCATTATGAATAATATGAAGTATTAGCCCTGCATTGTTAATAATAAAACATCACCTGGGCTTCTTCTCTTTTCTACTTGTAGTATCTATACAAGTGTATGTAATATAATCATGATTGTTAATAAAGTGATATTGAAACAAAAACTGCTGCAAAATTTAAAAAACTGAAATTGGGGTTTTCTGCCTACAACAGTAAACTCAAATAGGGCATTCTGTCATCAATATTCATCTTCAAACATATTTGTTTTAAAAATATTTGCAGAAATGTGTGTTAATTTTTGCCACAAAATTTGGGCTGCTAACACTTTACATTTCTTGAAACCTCTCAAAAACTGATTACACTTGAAACGTATAGTGTTTGTTGACACATGAAGTAATAACCAACACCAAACATGATTATGGTAACATTTGTTAGGTTATTTTAATATAAACTGTATAAACAAGTATGAACATAGGAAAATAGATCTGTAGTTGATACACACAGCTTTTGTAATAGATTTTCAAGAACATTTAAAAAATGTGCTTAAAACGCCCATCTATTCAGTGTGAAAGACAAAACAGAAGAAGTACATTTAATAACATAATTGGCAGTAATGCTTATTTGCAGGGGCGGCGATTTCTTTTCATGACCGGGGGGACGAAATGCGAGGGACGGGGGAGAAGTGGCGTATATTGAACAAAAACGTTGGGGGGGGGGGGGAGAAAAAAATCTGCATCCCCACTCTAACATTGTACATGCAGGCCTCGCGGAACGTTTTTCATAGAGGGGGAGGCTAAAGTATTTTATTAGGTAGAGCAAAGCGAGCATAGCAAGTGGAGCGTAAATTGGCGTGTGGTCCAGGGGCGTAGGCCCATGAAGCTCAGGGGTTTTAGGCATTTAATACGGTCAGATGAGCATCCAGGGGCTCGTCTTAGAGCCCCTGGTGGGGTCCAGAGGGCAGACCCCCCGGAAGCTCAGGGAAAAACCATGCCATTTCAGCAACATTTGTAAATCACTGGTATCGAGTTAGAAATAAATCAAGTTTGAATTTTATTAGGGGGGCAACTGCCCCCAAGCCCCCCCCCCCCTCATCATTACGCCAAGGCGAGAGAGCAAAGTGAACGAGAGGGGTAGAGGTTACGGAAGTGACTATCCCCTCACAGGTTTTTGAAGTTTGTTGTATTAACAAATTACATACTTTAATTAGCAAAAGAATAGTATAAAACAAGCAATATACCTTTTTCACACTTCACTTTTCCAAAATATTTACTGTACACTTCGAGGAATATTATGCGGGGGAGCGTAGCTCCGGAGTGAGAAGATTTTTGCATTTTTATTTGTCTAAACGCTGCACTCTAGGGCCCTCCAGAGCCTAAAAGTTTGTTGCAGTCTTTAGTCAGTATTTGCTATACACTTTTTTTCTCAAAAAAACCCTAAAAAAATTGAGGGGGGGGGGGACATGTCCCCCCCTCGTCCCCAAGGGATCGCCGCCCCTGCTTATTTGAGAATGGAAAATTGCAAACATATGAGTATCTTATATAGCATCAAATGACCATTTGCTTCAGCAATGTGAGAGCTGAACAATTGCTAAACAATTTACATGTATAAATAGTGGAGAGAAAACTTTGGAATGAATGCAAATATTTTTTCCCCTTAAACCATAATTGCGTATCAATATCATTTCAATACCTTCATTACAACATACATGTATAACAAGAGATCAATGGACCTTGTATTTAACAGAGCCTGTGAAATTAGTGGCCACATCAATTACTATACTATATTACTATATTATCACTTGTGCCCTTTGGTAACTACATCGAAAATGTACCACAGATGATTATTTTTGTAATATACCCCCCCCCCCATACATAAACATCTGGCAACAGCCGCAACACTACGTACAAGAGACCTAAAAGTAATAATTTTCCACAATTGAGACCCTTAGGGGAGCACTGCCCCTGAGTCCTCATGAGGGGCAAGGTAATTAATGCAAACAAATTCAGATCCCCTCTCAAATGTCAAATCTTATTGAGTGCCAGCATTAAGTTTTAGAATCAAAGTAAAGAAATTGCTATATACATGTATGGACATTTTCGGGGTTTCCGTTGAGGGGCAAGGTACCTCAACAACCTATCATTTCTCATGAATGATCCCTGCCAAATTTGATTAAATTCTGTTGTGTAGTTTTTCAAAGAAAAATTGAACAATTAACCTTAATGCTTCCTGCTGTAATATGTGCCAGAGGTATAAAAGTAAAGTTAATCTTTACTAAAGACCCCCCCCCCCCCACCAAAAAATGAATATATATATATTATATATATATATAAAAATAAACAAAAATATAAAAAAATCCTCATATTAAAGGTACTATGTCCCTTTTGCAGCCAACCTCAAATTCTGTAGAACTTTGCAGGAATTATGAATATGTCATGTATGTCCTCTCTGTAAAATATAAACGTTAGCAGTGTCCTAATATTCAAATTATGCAAGGAAACCCGTTTACTTGCTAGACTTCACTGTCAGACACTATTGAGTGACTGACTGGCTTTTTTTTCTTCTCTGGTAATAACATACATGAAATGAGCTGTAAAGGGTACATGAGCATTTGTCTACGTCAATAACCCACTTCTTGTGATGGCCAAAATTAAACTGATTGAATCTTTGCGCAGCATAAAACATATGACCATTCGGTACAATGGTCTGAAAATCAAGACTGTTACTTATTGGCCCATTTGAAGACTTTTTCAAGCCCCACTTTCTTTAGGGCAATTTTAAATTAGTATTATCTTTCAAATGCCGTTGGAATTTAACCTTTTCATTTGTTTTGGCCTGCAAATGGGACATAATACCTTTAAAGGTAATACAAAGTTTGGGGGAATTTTGAAAATTGGGTGGATAGTGATTCTTTACAATTTTGATATATTTGGATGCCCATGTGGATGTATTATAAGCATAAGCACTATCAAATTTAGCCCCTAAAACATTTCTGTTTTCGAGAAAAATTGAATATAAAAATTTACCGGTGCTCCCGGAAAATTTCGATAAATTTCAAATAGCGCCTACGGCCGTACAATGGTAACTGCGACCATGAAATCTTAGAATATGTCGTTGTGATATATAATTTCCAAACCGAAATAGCTAATTGGTCGATTTTAGTCAAGAAACATTGTTTTATAGCTTAATTAATATGTTGACCTTGAGAGGGAGTTATACAACATAAAAAGTTAATTATTTACAATTTCATAACTTTAGAATCGATTTCAACCGCGACAACGTTCACTGAATATTGTAGGATAGTATATGCTTCCAATATGTTTATTTGAACCAAATTCATGACCCCATACCAAAACTTTGTAATACCTTTAATAAGAAGCTCTGAATGTACACTATTTATTGAGCTGCTTAACAGTTAAATAAGGGCATTACAAGGACACAATTTTGGTAAGGCAAACAGCAATTTGCATTCCTAAAATTGAATTGGTAGTACAAATTGCATATTACAAAAATGACAAGATCTTTTCTGTTCTGAAATTGTTTCCTCAATTGTTTTGCATGTTTCATATTATTGTACTCTGTTTCTCGTATTATTGTAATGCTGGTGGGAAGCATATGTCCACATTGTGGACAAATACATCAAATCAATCAATCATGAGTGTCCCATTTGAGATTGGACTGCATAAACACTCTGAGCAGCTTGATGACATTGCAGTGTTGGACAGTGTGATCAGCAAGGATAAGGCGAGAGGGCATCGGACAAATAGCTCAGGCAATGTCCTGCTCAGATGATTCTGGGCAGTGGCGTTGAAGTCTGAGGCTTCTACAAATGCGCTTCACCTGCCGAACACTATAAAGGGAAAGATAAATATATCACAGTTTAAACCCTAAATACACTAAACATATACTATAATAATATTCCACCCAGCAACGTTTACATGTGCAAAACAATCATATAATGATACATAAACAGGAGCCCCCAACAGTTGATTTAAAATTATGCAATAGCATTATCAGATATTTTATGAGCATGCCATTCAAAGCAATGATACATGAGGGTTGGTTTTATGTTATTAAGAAATGTTCCAGGTTTTTGAAAGATTTATATTTTGGGTTAGGTACATCCATGAATAAAATTAGAACAAATACAAAAACATTACGTATACAAAAATTGTTTCTTAGTTCATACCTCTCTTCCTGATGCCATCTCGATAATGCTCCATGAATACCCTGCTACCGTAAGAGGCAATCTGGTAAAGTACTGTGCATTATAGAATTTGTGAAATCAAGGAGCAAAACAATTTTTGTTTTAACTTAGAAAAGCATCCACATATACACTGTTTTCACATCTATTATATCAAGTGGTTAGCTTTGAAATACTAGTTACTCATGTGTTAAGATCCTACTGATGGTTTACACATAAAGTGAAGTATTGCAGAATGAATTGCACATTTACAGGGGCGAAGCTCCCAGAAGCTCAGAGGTTTTGGGCAATAAATTACGGTCAGATGAGCATATTTTGATACCTTATTTGTGACACTGGCAGGACATGAATTGGCGTGGGGTCCACGGGACGGAGCCTCCAGAAGTTCAGGGGTTTTAGGCATTTTATAACGGTCACATAAGCATGCAGGGGCCCGCCTTAGGGCCCCTGGTGGGGTCGATGGGTGGAGCCCCCGAAGCTCAGGGGTTTTAGGCATTTAATAAAGGTCAGATGAGCAAATTTTGACACCTTATTATTTTGTGACAAAGGCAGGTCACTATTCTTTCTTTCTTTTTTCATGAATTTGCCATTTTCCAACAAACGCATAAAAAAGTATAATTTACTAGACATTGAGGAAAAAATCTCTGAAAACTATATCATTTCAGCAGCATTTGTAAATCACCGGTATCAAATTAGAAATAAACCATGTTTAAAATATATTTGGGGGGCATCTGTCACCCCCCAAGCCCCCCCCCCCCCCGATCTACACCTTATTGGCTGGAAAAATCGTAACTGTTCTCCCCTTCTTTTTTGTTCCCTTTTAGCTCTCCTATTTCCCTTTCCCTTCCTCCCCCCCCCCCACCCGGGGGCGGGGGAGGGGGAAGGGGGGGGGGAGGCAAGGGCTTTTTGCCCCCCCCCCCGAACTACAACTTGTTAGCGGGAAAATTGCAACTCTTCTTCCTCTTCTTTCTATCCCTTTCTCTTCTTTTTTTTGAGGGGGGGAGGGGGGGGGGGAGGGGCAAGGCCCGCTGGCTCCCCCCCCTGGATCCGCGCCAGGTTATATATCTTTTCATAAATTATACACAATATAGCAAGATATATTTTCCATATAAGTAAGGAAGTTAGATTTTCAAGATTTTAAGCCATTAAGATATGATTGTGACCGTTAGGCGTTACGCGAACGATGGCGTACCCTGTATTACCGGTATGTCTTTTTTAAAAGTATATTGTACCTTTTATCTTTGATGATTATATAGAGACATCCCCATTACGTTCATGTAGCTTATGAATCTGCCCCGCTACCTTCAATATAATTTTGTTTGCTTATTTAATTTCTATGAATAGCGACCCTTTCTGTATTATGAATAGCGACCCTCTTATTGTATTATGAATAGCCACCCTCTTCTCGTATTATGAATAGCGACCCCCTTCTCGTATTATGAATAGCCACCCTCTTCTCCTTTATGAATAGCGACCCCCTTCTTCGATTATGAATAGCGGTTCTTACATGTATGAATAATGACCCTAATGAATAATGACCCTTTTCTCAAATTATGAAAAGTGGTCCTTATGAATAGCGGTCCTTATGAATAGTAAGCAGATCTCATTTTAACAGACCTTTAGATGAGCATACATGTGGTATGTACATTGCATTTCAATTTTTAAACAAAAAGGGTAACTGCCCAATTCTCCATTGACAAATCTAACAGGTCTTCAAAATAAAGTAGTCCTTTTTATATTTAGACTGGTGTCTATTGGACATTTCTAGTTCATACCTTTACAAATAAAAGTATTTCTTGTGCAAGCTTCATTTAAGGTTCTTGTTAACATTGTTCAGATGAGAGAAAATGGTGATAAGGTAGTGACTTCAATGCTCGATATACATTTAAAGATAATCTGAATGTTTGAGTGAAAACAGGCCATCATTAATGATCAAAATTTGAAAAAAATTATCTGATTAATTCCGAAATTCTCCCAACTATATTATCGTATGTATAATGTATCAACTAGGTTTTTAGCAAGGACAATTTTTAAAAAAGTATTACAAGCCGTTCGACTGTAGTAACACTCCTTCATAAAGAAAACAACATATTAGGCCAGCCCCCAGGGGTTGTTAAAGAGAAGGGAAACAACATCAGTGTCTGTAACAGCAGCTTAGCAATCTATAACCCATCATTATCTAAGATAATTTTTATTTTGTTATCATTTCAACGCATACACTCAATAAGGATACATTCAGCTTAGTTGCTATCATCCTGAGCTGGTTTGTATGGAGTGTTGATACATGGCAGTTGTACTACAAGTTGTAGGGCTTGCTTGCATGAATGCCAACCAGGTAATCTGTTGAATGAATAATAAAAGAAACATATGCAAACAACATCTAGTGATAAACTTTGCACATTATAAAACAAAAAGAAAAACATCAAAACATTTTTTTTTTACTCCAATAGATGAATTTTTGTAAGATAATCACACTGTGAGTGGATTACCCTTTAGCGTTTACGGTTAGACTTCATGCATCGTAGGACTCTACGAGTTCGCTGCCCATTGACTAAAAAGTTATGAGTCTTATGTTTTTATCAAGTTTATGACAGAGATATAACCGTGTCAGAGGCATCATAAATACATACGGTAGTACTTAGTCAGGATGTTGTCCTTAAAGGTAAAGACCAGTAATGGTCATGCGATTGCATTGTGAAAGAAACGTTGTGGAATCGATCAGAAAAGGTTGATCATCTAGTATCTAGCATCTGCAAGGTTCTGGAATCATCAAAATGATAAGAAATTTGGCCCATTCTTCGTAAAGTTACAAGCACTATACACAGAAAGATGTATATGGGACTACCCTATCTCTCTCACCAGACCATGAGAGAGATAAATTTACCAAATATATGAATTAGTAGGCGGTTTCCCGGCAAATTTTTTATCATCATGTATTAGTCAAAACATATTCTTTCACATGATTGGTAATGAGAGCTTCCATTTCATTTTTTGAAATTGGGGCCTTGCCAATACTGGTCTTTACCTTTAATCTTGGCAAAGAGGTCTTCGTGAAACATGTAGCGGACAAGTAGCTTACTAAAGCTGATTTGGTCAATAAGTTAGACTTATGACGGTTTCGAGAAACTGGCCCCTGGCCTGGGTGCTAGCCGTAATTTGCTAATTAGACTAGTAAATACCTAATAGTAATATAGATCTAACTTAAAGTGACTCAGTAACATTGCCTCAGATTCTGAAACAAAATCATGGATTTAGCTCATGCTGCAATCATAATTTTAAACCTTTAAACCTTTAGCTTAGCCTCTGTTAGGTCAGTCAGGAATCCCGTGATTTTTACAAGCCAATCGTCTGTCTGATTATCAAGTTATTTATGATTGGAAAATCAAAATCAAAATCAAAACGGTTTTTATAAACTAGGGCCTAAGCCTAGTCTATTCAGGAAAATAAGTATGGTAAAACCGGTCACTCAAAGATTATTACTTTTTTGAGCCACTTCATGATCATTTTCAAGCGAAATTTGTTTAGGGCTTCAATATTCAGTAGGGAAGCTGGTACAAGAATAAGGATCATCTGCATTTCCAATTTTCCAATTTCCAATCCACGCGTTGGTGATGCGAAAAACGGTTTCCGCGATGTTTTTATTGATTCATTTTACATTGACTTATATAAGTTTGTACAGAGACCTTCACATAATAATATAAATCCTCGAGAAGACGCACAACCCATAAAAGAAGATGGAGCTTGTTTAGAAACCTATCCAAAATTTGAACGTAACTCTGGCATGGAGATACCATACTAAAACATACCCAAAATGAAGTAAATATTCATTAAATGTCCAAATAAAAATCATGAGTTAAAAGTTGTTATGTTTATTACCTGTTTCGTGTCAATTTTCTTGCTATTTTTGGAGTATTTTTCGGAAAAACGATGATATCAGTACTATACCTACACTTTTTCATGGC
This sequence comes from Strongylocentrotus droebachiensis, assembly GCA_035222895.1. Lineage (NCBI taxonomy): Eukaryota > Metazoa > Echinodermata > Echinoidea > Camarodonta > Strongylocentrotidae > Strongylocentrotus > Strongylocentrotus droebachiensis. Next base: position 511,495 of record JAVYIG010000200.1, read on the forward strand.
AAACCGCTGCACAATACAAGTACAAACCGATGGTAGGTTGCGGGCGGATGCGCGCCTGTGTGAAGTAATGTCTCGGATCCTCATTACGGTAGATAACTTCACACAGGCGTGCGCCCGCCCGCAACTCACCATCGATATGCACTTGTATTGTGCAGCGGTTTGCCGTGAAACCTGAGAAAAAGTGTATACTAATATCATTGTTTTTCCGAAAAATACTCCAAAAATAACAAAAAAATTGACACGAAACAGGTAATAAACATAACTTTTAACTCATGATTTTTATTTGGACATTTAATGAATATTTACTTCATTTTGGGTCTAGACTATGTTATAGTAGGGTATCTCCACGCCGGAGTTACTGGTCAAATTTTAGATACGTTTCTGAACAAACGCCAAGGAGACTGGGGTTATTTTCTTACAAGGAATCTGTTTTTTGCATGCCCTGAAACCCGCAGAGTGCCGATGAAAAAAAGACGTTCGCGAACGCAATTTGTCAGTTTTTATGACTAGGATATCCTTGTTTATGCAGAAGATCCTCATTCTCGGACCAGCGCCCCTAATCATGTCATAAAATAATCACAGACATAGTTATAAATAACACGTAGATCTAGGGCCATGCATGATTGCATCTCAGAGTCAGACTTAACATTGTTAAACGATCCCTTTCCTTGGATTTAAGTAATAGATCTATCATGATTTGTAGATCTAACTTTAGATCTGGTGCTTGCCTACGGGGGTCCAGACAACTCGCCACAAAGACAACCCGCCCCAAGACAACCCGCCACAATACCCTGGACATCCCGCCACAATACCCTGGACAACCCGCCACAATACCCTGGACAACTCGCCACAGCCTTTTCGGACAACTCGCCACACTTTTTCCCATCATGATTTCTAGATCTAAAATGAAATGAAATTGTAATTTTTCATGATTTTCGTGCTTTTATAAACACAGACATTACAAAGAATAAAGAATAAAGTTGATTTCCCTAATTGTAACAATAATATATATTGAAATGAAATTGTCATTTTTCATGATTTTCGCGCTTTTATAAACACAGTCATTACAAAGAATAAAGTTGATTTCCCTTGTAACAATAATATACTTTTGATCTAGAGGTCTATAACAGCTGCATTTTTCTGTCCCAGAATTTTTTTAATGGTAGGATACTGGAAGCACTGGCGTACTGATGGGGGAGGGGGCAGTTGACCCGCGAAATAAAATTGAAATGTGGTTTATTTCTAGATTTTCTGGGTTAGTTTCGCATTTTTGCCCACAGTCAGAGGCGGCATTCTTGGTTGGGGGGGGGGGCACTGTGCCTCCACTTTTTCAGGTTCCCCTAAAGTGCCCCTTATCATTTTGTACATGTCCTTTTCCCTTCTGATAAGTGCCTACTTTTCTTTCTCAGATGTTTTAATTATAATGTTACTCATAATTTCATAAAAGAACTTGTTAGTCTTTCTTCATTAGATTGTCTTTAATATTCATCATGTAATTTTTCAAATGGGACCTTATACTTTTAGCTCGCTTGCTCGAAAATCGATATTCAGTCCATCACACCAAATTGCGAAGTACGTTGCTTAAACAATATGTTGTTCCACGTAAAGAAATAAACAAATATTGATGTCATTCGTGGTAATGTATTCACAATCTTGACGAAGGCGTAGGCCTTTATACAAATATCTAAAAATGTTTTTTATTATTGTTGATGTGTCCCTTTGTAGGTGCCCCTTTTTCAGAAATCCAGCCATTCTTACGATCATAGGCGCCGGAAGTGGGGGCAGGGGACTCGCCCTCCTCCCAACGAAAAAGTGTGTGTATGTGTGGGGGGGAGGGGGTGGGGGTCAAAACGAATTTCCACTCCCCCCCCCCCCCCTCCCCCCCCCCCCCAAAAAAAAAAAAAAAAAAAAAAAACAGCAATAAAGGAGTATAATTGATTATTATTTAGTAACCAAAAATAACATACAAAAATAATAAAACCTAAATTGAATCAAATTAAAATGATATTCCATTCAAAGAAAAGGAAAGTGAACTGGCATTAAAATTTAAACATTCCGCATGCCCCTATATTCATCAATGGAGGATTTTATAATAGCGATACGCGCATATGTATCCTGGAATTTATTGTGAGAGGATGGGAAAGCGTGTGTGTATTTTTTAAAAAATAATTATACCTTTTTATGCGTTTGTTGGAAAAATTACAATCAGGCAACCAACAAATATGCTTATTTTGAAGCCTTTATGTCAGGGCCTGCACTTTTCGAAAAAGTATGTTAAAGAGAAAGAGGAAGAAAGAACGAGTGGCCTGCTAGTTTCACAAATGATATATCAAAGTATGCTCATCTTGGCGTAATTAAATGCCTAAATCCCCTGAGCTTACAGGGGCTCCGTCCTCTGGACCCCACTAAGGGCCCTAACGTGGGCCCATGGATGCTCATCGGACCGTAAGTATACATACCTAAAACCCAACCCAATCCCAAAGTGCTTCCGGCGCGCCAAACTGGTTGCGATGTCAGGAATGCTCGTCCCGGCCTCTTTGGTAATCCTGGCAGTGACAACAATTATATTCCCCACTGAAATATAGTACTACTCTACTATACTGCTACTATACTAATACTACTACTACTTCACTACTAACTACTACTACTACTACTAATAATAATAATAATGATGATGATGATTACAATTTAACGACGACGGTGATGATGATGACGACAACAATAATAAAAAGTACTAATAAAAACTGCAAGAATCCAGACATTGTCTTCAGGGACAACAACAAAGTAAATATCATCGAGGTCATCGTTCCCCATGACATTAACATCGCCGTCAAAGAAAGAGACGTCTCAAGTATGAAGACCTCAGGATAGATATCGAGAGGATATGGAACGTTCCATTCAATTCAATTCATTTGATATCATTCTCCATTAAAAAAACATTAAAACATACAAACATGGTATATCTAGCGTTAAGCAATTAAGAAAACTCGTAAAATTCATAACAGTTATAATACAATTCTTTTTGTTGGATCATAATGCTGAAAGGCGTGGTCGTATTTTTGTTACTAAAAGTATAGGCCTACTCGTAGTGGTAGACAAACCAAACCACGTGATATTTTAGACTTATAACTTTAAACTGTATGTAGGGTATACTTAGTCTTTAGCTCATGTTTATTGTGTTTTAGAAATATAAAAATGTATATATCATGTCTATGTATTTTATTATCATATCTTACTTTGTTTTATATATTTTTATGTATTGTGTTGTAAATATGTTGTGCTATCATACCCTGAAGGGGGTCCATAGAGTCAAATGAAATGTTATCTTATCAGATAAAAGATTGATTACAAGAAAAATGTGGGGTTAACAAAAAGGGCAATTAGCCTTATTAGCGTCAATCCCTTAGCAAGTATATACGGTATTGTTGAGAAAAGAAGAAAAAAAAGGGAAAGGGAAAGCAAAGGGAACCTGAACACCAAGAAGAAGAAAAAAAAAAGGAAGGAGAAGTGCATTAACTTAAACGTAATGTCATTTATTTTGGCTGGAATACAATGATAGAATATGGGATTTATACAATCGTTTAAAAATACTAGTTTAATTAGAGTTTTTCATATTAAACGGGATATTTTTCCATGAAACTGGCCCTTTAAAACATTAATTTGTACGGGATTTTTGGAAAATGAAAATTACCAACATTACGAGTTTCATGAGAATGTATAAATTAAATTTCAATTTACATGACATGGACCTTTGCAATAAACCCTTGCCACATAAACAGAAATATAGCAATATTAAATTATTTATATCATAAACATTTAGATGCTTTAATTGTTGAAAAAGTGGGAGTGTTTTGGCATTGATCTGAACAAAGCGGATTCGTGGGTTCGTCCAAAATAGATTCTTGTTGCAAGCGCAAGGAAAATCATCTTTATTCTTTAGAACAGCTCTCAAAATACTCACAATTTCCATGTTTCCTGTCATAACTGTGTTTATAAAAGCACGAAAATCATGAAAAATGACAATTTCATTTCATTTTAGATCTAGGAATCATGATGGGAAAAAGTGTGGCGAGTTGTCCGAAAAGGCTGTGGCGAGTTGTCCAGGGTATTGTGGCGGGTTGTCCAGGGTATTGTGGCGGGATGTCCAGGGTATTGTGGCGGGTTGTCTTGGGGCGGGTTGTCTTTGTGGCGAGTTGTCTGGGATTCTTTGCCTACAATCAAATTGAATCAGCTCAGCTCAGCTCATCTCAGCTCAGTTTGCGTCTAGAATCTAGTCAGTAGTCGACGATTACGAGTGTGCTATTGCAATGGACTCTGTCATGCAGTCTTTGTTGACTCAGTTTGAGAAATTGAGTGTGCTAGTACGTAGGCCTACTAATAAAAGTAGGCCTAGATCATCATGATCATCTATCATCTAGATCAATTACATTACTCAATAGATATTACAACATGGAAATGAATGTAGACTATGGGAAAATGCATTGAGTGCATCTAAAGTTAGACCATGATTATTTATTAATTGCATAGTCTACCAGGTAATTTTTCCGCTGTGCAATTACTTTTATCCCTATCTTGTCAAACATAAAATACAAATAGATCTAGAGCATAATATGAAGTTAAACCTACCATTTTCACAGAAATCATCGTAAAAACGTCTCGTCATAATAATCAGCTAGGCCTAAAGTTAGAGGGCTGGTTTTGTTCACGTAGCGCCCGTCAGGAGAGTACACGATAGAGTACACAGAGTACACGATAGAGTACACGATAAAATTCACGATATCGTGAACTTTATATCGTACACTTTTCACGATAAAGTTCACGATATCGTGAATTTTATCGCCAATTTTTCACGAAGAAATTGACGATATCGTGAATTTCGTGAACTTCGTCGTGAAAAATTGGCGATAAAATTCACGAAATCGTGAACTTTATCGTGAAAAGTTCACGATTTAGTCTTTTCGCGATGTCCCTTCAGAGCCACCATAGTGAAGGGATGTTCCTTTGTGTACCTGAGGAACTGTATATTTTGTCCGCTTTCTTTGTCAGTCATATTCATAGTGAGTGGGAAATGAAAAGGCAGACTTTTACGCAAAAAAGCTCTAACTCAGGAAATTGAAATGCATAATAAATTGACGTTATTTGAAAAGACAAGTTTAATTTTGTACAGTTCAAAGTTACTTTGGCAAAAAAGGTGGAATGATACCCAATCGGCATTAAAAATCCTTCAGCCAAATGTGATCTCACAATATTCTTGTATATTGGGAAGAAAAACTGAAACTATTCTTAGACGACTACGCCTGGGAGTGTCTGGACTCAACCAGGACCTCCTCAATTTGGGCATCCACTCTACAGGTTTCTGTGACAGCTGTGCATCAATAGAAATGGTCAGACATTTTTTGATAGAATGTCCAAAGTATATAATAGAAAGGGCCATGTTAATGTCAGAAGTTAATATTTCCAAGAAAGAGGACATTATGATATGTTTACGAAAAAGTGACTCTCGTGTACAAATGGCAATTGCTCTTGTCGTTTTTAGAACGAAGCGATTATGTAAAGAGTAAAATCAACGACAACAACAAAACTAAAAATTTAACAAATGAAAAAAGAAGAGAAAAACAAAAACCGCAATCAATTTGAACTGAATAGACGAGAAAATAGGTATTGTGTGTATAACTATATATAGGCCTATCAGCGTATTGATTATTTGAAGTTTTGATTCTATAGGCCTATCTCTTATTTAGGCATCTTTTAATTTATTTGAAAAAACTAAAATAAAAATAAAACAAACAAATATTTAAAACAAACGAAATACTTATAGTAGTTTTAAAGTCATGCACTATATAAAAAAATCTCATGTACTAACTCATATAAACTAATAAAGCCCACAAGCGTTTTGCCTTTACCTGTTTTGCAGTTTTTTTTCTCCTAATATACGTTAACAAATAAATAAATAAACCCTCTAAACATACTGGTACACGACGCCCCCTTGTCTATGCCAGAGTGACCTAGGTTGAGTTTATCAACCGAGAAGCGTACGGCGTAACGTAACTCGCTGGGCTGGTAAGAAGGCATCATAGAAAGGACAGGGTCAGCGTGAGTTGGAACTGTGTGCGGATCGTGGTTTAATTTGAAATAATGTTTTGTTTTTGTTTTTTGTAGGTAGACTGGGTAGACTATGACTAAAATGAGATTGGGAAAAAAAAAATTATTTTCTTATTTTACCAAGACATTAAAAGAAAGAGATGCGATGACATAGACAACAATAGTCAAATTTGACTAATAGCCATTATCATACCAAACAAAGAAGAAGAAGATTAGAGCAGCCGTTCAAATCGGAGCACCTGGGGTAAATGACATATATCAATGGATACCGTTGAGCAACGTGCAGTCGTCTGTTTCATGGGGCTCCTGAAGCTGAAGGAACCGAATGATATCCACGAGGAGCTGGTGGCAGTATTAAGGGTTAATGCTCTTGCCTACTTCACGGTAAAGGCATGGGTAACTGCGGGGTAACTCTTTTCAAAGCTGTTTGGAAAAGCGAGTACAATCCACACATGAAAATAATGAAATCGTGATGATCATCATTCTTACAAACCTATCTTATAAGTTTACCACAATGTCCCCTATGGAGACCGTAGACATTTTTTCTAAATACAATTAGATTAAAAGATAATTAACTAACTAGGCAACTTACCCTATGTTCACTGCCTGTTGCCTCTAGGTGAAATGAGATATAATATGTTCCTCTTGCACGCTTCGTATTGTTATCCCAACAGTATTACACGTTCAAGAACTGGGGATTTCCACTCACTCATATTTTCATTAGGTGGGTGGGAAACTATTGTGTATGACAAAAGCATAGAGGAGCTTTTATCAGAGTCTCAGTCGATCAAAGTCTCACTTACACCACAGACAGTCTGACGAGGACGCTTACGGACTGATTAAAGGGCCCCGTATTATCAGGAGTAATCGCAATTCCTGTGATCAATCGTAAGGTTGCACTTTCCCATTTATTATGTATACAGTTCCAATCAATATAGTTGCGATTAATAGGCAGAGTTTAGGGCGCTTGGTCTTCCGATGAAAGAATTTGTGGTTCGGTCCCAAACAATGCCAGGACTCAAAACAGGAACTTCATTAACTTCAAAGAAGATTTGACAAAACTTGCATAAAAAGCGTGATTTGTACTAAAGCAATGAAACTGAGTTATCTTACCTGGTTGATGCAGTCTACGAGTAATCTTCAACTGCACCATTTCTCCAAGAAATATCTCTAATAGGACATTTTACTTGCAGTTTTAAAGGATATATTGGCCTTTTCCTTGTTTTCTATTTTTTTACATAAATTTGTTTGTCTTTGGAATTATATTTCCTGCATATCTATATGTAATAATTGATAAATATCTGGTCTTTTTTAGAACTGTTAAGAGAGTGTTTTGCATGCTCAATCATCTTTAACAGTTGATGACAACTTTCATGTAGTGTGTGAAACAGATACATTGTACCTCAATTTTAATTTGACAATTTAATTATATGATCGTTGATGTCCGAAATTCTAGCAAAGTTTTCATCTGTTCAAATGAATTGTAGACCCTTGAATAGGAACCATTAAGCTATATCTTTGTACCTTCAGTGGTTGAAAGTTGAATTTGATGTTATTGCCTTACTTAATAGGTAACCTGAATTCCTTGGAAACATTTCCTAATTACACATTGTATGGCAAAAGCAGAGAGAGTCGTGGTGTTGGAGTTGGTGTACTCTCAAATTACAAGCTCATTGTAAAAGAACACGTTGATTTAGATGTTTGTAATGGTGATATAGACTTTCATTGTATAAAAATATTACAAAAGGTAAAACAAATCATTATTGCTCTTGTGTGTAAACCAACAAACCAGAGTCACAGTATATCTTTTTCAAAATGAACCATGAGCAAAAAATTGGGAAAGCAAATTTCACGTCTCTTAAGCATTATTTTCATTTCTTTAAAGGTTTGAATAAAATTCACTACTCTTTTTCAATTTATCCAAGCTAACGTTTATATATTTTCAGCTAATTTGTTTCTTTTTCTAATTTAAAAAAAATCCCTCATTCGGACAGGTTTTCTTTATCTTCAAAATTGTAATACCTGGAAATGCAAAACAACATAGTCACTCAACGGAACGCAATATATCACATTGATATAGCCTATATATCGTCGCTGTTTTCTCGAAGTGACGGTAGTGAACAAAAATTGCATTCACTTTGCGTTACGACTTCGTGAAAATAGGGACAATATGTGTGTATATAATGTAACAGATAGTATTATTGTTTTACAAATCAGGTCAGATCATTTTATCCTTGTCAAGTCGGGGTGATTACATTATCTTGTTCAAGTCAGGTAAGATAAAATTATCTTTGTCAATTCAAAACTGTATTACTACGAAGCATTAAAACAAAATTCAAAAAACACTTGTTAAATATGCAATTCTCTTCGTAGCTCAGCAATGGTAATACCTGTAATCCAATGACCCCCCCCCCCCCCCTCCCCTTCATTGCTGTACTATTTCTACAATGTGCTATGATTATTTTGGGGGTTAACACTGACAAGCAGCTTCTTTTTCGTCCCCCCCCCCCCCCCTCTGCATACTGGTCTATCATTCTACCCCCCCCCCCCCTTGTCACGTACTTGTTTTTCTCGTTATGTTTGTATTCCTTTATATTTTAACATGCAAATTGTTTTGTATTTGCATGTTTATATTTATTTGATATGACTGTAATGTGTAAAATATATTAAATGCAATTGAAATGACAGAAGAGGCCCCTAACAATTCGAATACAATGTAAAATCAAGTTAAAAATAACTTTAAAAACTTACAAGGTATATGTATACACATTTGTTGTTATAACGGGAAAATAAACTTCAACTACACAGGTATCATTTTATTTGTGAACACACCCTTCATGACACATAACATTGTCCCAAATAGTCAGGAATCAGTCGGTGGGGAGTCGTCATGGTGTAAATTTGGGGTGTGACGGTGGCAGGGGCGGCGATCCCGCGGGACGGGGGGGGGGACATGTCCCTCTCAATTTGTTTAGGGGGGATCGTCCCCCTCCCTAGACTGCAACACAATTTTAGGCTCTGGAGTGACGAAGAGTGAAATGTTTAGACTAAGAAAAATGAAGAAAAGACAACCTTCTCGCTCCCTCGCACCCTTCAAACTGTAGAAAATCTGTATTCCGTTGGTATCACGTAACCACAATTAAAACTATGCTTACTCGTCCATCGCATCACCCCCCCCCCCCCCACCCCAAATGTAATTTTTTACGAATAAAAGGCCATGGGTTAGACATAAGGGTGGCAATAAACCTTTGGTAATTGTTTGTATCATTTTCGGCTTTGAACTTTTGAATCTGTTGCTTTGGGTATTCAATTGCATTAGACTGGGAAAACAGGTAAGGAATAGGTTTTTAAATAATGTTAACATATTCCTTCTCCGAATGAAGGATCATAGTTAATACCCGGATGATTTGGGGGCACATTTTTCTGAACAGTTCTGACAGAACCAAAGCATACAGAAAACAATTATCATTTGTAAATGTCAACTAACGAGGAATGTTTCAATTTACTTCAATGGTTGTGACTTATTGCTCCCCTCCCCCTCCCCCTTCAGAACTCTGGAACCCCGTCCAACATGACCCTCCCCTCTCCCCATCGAATAGTAACAAGGAAATACAGAACACATTAAAACAAGAAAAGATAAAGGAAAAGGAGAAGGGGAATATGACGAGAAAAGAAGACGAATGGACCACCTATCGCACCGCCCCCAATTCAGTATTCTTATACAAGTACAAACGCTATTCATTGTTCTAGTAAAACTGGTTTCCCCCCCCCCCCTCACTCCCATCGTATCGTATCGTTCCAGGGCCCCTAATGAATAGTATCACGTTATGCAACTGGTAATCATTGAGAAAATATTAATATCTTTTTAATTTCACGATAATTTGCACTTGGCAATAACATTTGCTTCACTAACAAAATCCATGCTAAAAATGATAGACAGAAAGTCCGGCTCGTCCGTGCAGACTTAATACCATTTATAACCTTTAAAAATAGATACAAAACAAAATTTATCTCATGTTTTAATTTTGTTTTCCTTTTAAAGATTGACAGATTTTTGTTAAATAACATACTTCAATTAAACAGACTAGAAAAATTATTGTCATTTGTCAGTGTGTGATTTGTGTTTCATAGTTTATCTTAACTCTTCCTTTATGAAACCTATTAGTTATCCATACGAATACCGAAGGCCCATGTTGAAACATTTACTACATAAATCCTTACTCTCAGATTATACCGTTTATATTTTTCGATTTTAGTTACTATATTCCTAGTAACCTTTCTCCCGTTAAAGTTCATTGTTTCTGGCTCTTTCTATTGAATTGCGAAATAAAGTCAACAGCAAATTTTATGCAAGCCAACCAAAAAATATATTCTCATTCACTTGCTTACAACTAGCCCTAAATGATTTGGTGCATAACCTAAATGTATTGAAATACATTAAACTATAAACCTCTGACATATGTACATCAAAGCTGAGCTTACTTTTATATCCATCCTGCATAGTATCTGGCAAAACAACATTTGAGCAGTCGATACACTTTTCACCGTTTCCACAATGAAATACAATTAAATGAGCAAAGATCAACTACTATATTTAGACACAGTCATGTTTTTGACGTTATCATGTACATTTCAACTGGTGGGAAAATATTTTCGCAGCTACGATTTTCAATTGATCACTATTGGGGCCACTATTTCTACACAAAGCCTTTCAAGAGTATTGTTATTCGGCTGGCTGCGCAGGTATTTGAAAAGAATCGAGATAGTGGAATGACGAATGAAAGAACTATTGGGTCAAAGGTCATTATACAAATAATGTATTTTTCCGAAAGTATAAGATCAAAATAGACACATACCGCCCTCTTTGCTTCAATAATTTAATGACAGTAATAATAATATCTATTTCGTTAGGAAAGGGAGGAAATCTTTTGGGGAAAGAATTCAGGGTTTGGTGATGCCATGTATTATCTTTATCTACAGTCCAGGATGAAAAGTCATGAGGTTATAATTTCCCAAGAATTGCTTCACGTACCATCAATATCTTTTCGTAAAGTAAATATCTTTATTTCTAATACTTCTTATTTTTTGCACAAGCATGTAATAAGTCGATTCATTCTCTCCAAATTTTCCTCCAAAACAAGGCAATTTTAATTATTACTTTTCCATAGTACGCACAAACACTCAACATTTAATTTCCAATCGAGTACCTAAAATAATTGTACAAACACATGTACATCCCAATTTACATAAAATGAAAGACATTTTCACTTAAAATACTGTTATTATTTTTCCCACCCTCCACTTCTTCTCATCTGGAGCATCCTCCTCATTTCGCTTCATAATATCTCGGGTCTTCCTTCCCCTCTTATGCCATCCACTTCCAATTCCCATGCTCTTTTTGACAGGTTCATTAACATCGCTTTCCTACACATGACCCATCCACCTCCACTTCGATTAACCAATTCCACTACAGTTTCTTCCAGACCCAACCTTTCCAAAAGTTCATTTGTGTTCTTTCTATCGGACACTTTCACACCACAAATCTTCTTTACATTATCGATGTAAATTTGGCAACAGCTCTCGAGGCCAACATCTCACGAGCATGATGAGACTATATGGACGAGGTCTTAACTGGCGAACGTCTTTGATACGGCCCAGTTACAGAGTGAAATGATTTCGCCACTTCTCTTTCACACGAAGAAGACCAAATAAAATTATATTAGTTATAAACTCGTTATATGATATTAGCGTCTTATAGGGAATTCATGAACTTTCTTTCCTTTTTAATGACAGTAATAAATATGACATCTAACCGAAGTGCATTTAAACTAAATAACGAGATCTGAGGGCTTTCAATTTTTTGTTATGAACTATTATTTTAAAACTCTTCTATTTAACATGACTATATAGTATGCTATAACGTCACCTGGGATGGGACAAAATACGAACGAAATCATGACGTCTAGGAACATGGTCAAGCAATGTCCAGAGGGGCGTGATAAGCACGCCCCCCCCCCCCCTCCCTACCCCGCTTATTTTACATTGTTCTACCCAGCCTGTTACATATACATATTTCGAAAGTTTCTTAGTTATTTTACGTACATTATATTTGACTTGAAATCTCTATTTCTTTTTTTCTTTTTTCTTGTGTGAAATCTATTCTTATAATAATATTCGCCTGTATAAATAAAGAGAATATAAAATGTTTTTCTTTGTAAAATGTGGAATAAATAAACCTTTAAACTTCAAACTTCAAAATAAAATTGAAAAATGACAGAAATAGAGGGGGAGGGGTAATGAAGAAGGGGAAATGGGTGAGACGAAGAGGAGTCAATTGCGATAACATCCCGCCCTCGGTCTCTGTGGTGATTTGCAACTGTATTTTATCCTGTCCAGACCTGACCCCCCCCCCAATCATTCCATCAATGGACACACGATCTGCCACTTGGTATTAAGATCTAAAACTTCTTGACCCCTCCCCCCCCCCCCCCAAGGGGGACATTGTCCCCAGGGTGAAATACATAGTAATTACCATTGACACGACGTTATTTTGTTCTTATTTACACAAACTTTCCATTGAAATGTATATATATAAATTCCATAAATCCTCCTTTAGTAATGCATTGACATATGCTTATGTAAGTAAAGCATTTTGTTCTTTAATACAACACACAAATAAAATATACTAAATATACTGAGAACTGTAAGCCAGTTAAGCACAACTATTCTATAAAAACAGGAAGTTGGGGAGTATTGATAATAAAAAAATTACTGTAAAGTATATACATACATGTAAAAGCAATCAAATATATGCAAAATATGGAAAATGTGAGCTGTAACATTTCAAACAACGTTTGATTTATCGTTTTATATGTGTTTTTTTTTTAGTTCCTTGATCCTGGAACTAAATTGATTATATTGTACGTTTCTCAGGGGTCGTATTTCAAGAAATGCTGCTCAGCCCATCTACATACCAATATACAATTTTCAAATCATTGGTATTATATCAGCCTATTGATCTTTGCCTAACTTAAAGTTTTCAAGAAAGAAAAAAAATATCTTCCAAATTACCATTGCAATTACCATTACTATTCAAACACAGCTTTGGAAAAACTCAGTACAAGTAAATACTTGGGAAACAGAAAACAACACACATTATATGTATCGCCCTTACAGTTCCATGTCTAGTAATTTGTCAAATGTATGGGAAATCATCTACAGTCAAATACATTTTTGTTTTAAGAATTACTGCTGTGGACACGTTTATTTCATATGTTTGCAATTTGGAAGTTATTTCTAAATGACCAATTCTTCAGGGTTTTTAAAATAGTTTACCCACATCAACATTGCGTTGACTTTGAAAGGATTCCCCCATGTATTTTATACAAACTGTTTTGAATTGAACGTTGAGGGCTCTCAATTCACTGCACGTTATTCGCAGTTTTCCAAGTATTCCTCTGTACTCGGTTTTCTCAAGTTGTGTCTGGGTGATGTCCATTACTCCAAGCCTCTTTAGCCAAGTACGTCTTGAATTGTATCATTAGAGATTTGTTTTATTATTCTATTTGTAATGTTCGTGAAATAATTGTCATAACAAATCGTTACTTATGATCGCATCATTGATGCACGCATTTGTACCAACGGCGGTGAAAAAAATTAGAAATGGAAACTTGTTATGACCAAAAAAAGTTTCAATAAATAAAGTTAAAACTGTTCTCAGGATATCTTCGCTTCACTTCAAATTCTGTCCTCACTCTAAAGTATTTTCAGGCACCACACGTACGTTTGACGGGATTTTATCAGAATATGTCCACTGAGTATAATGGTGAATGTTCATGACTCCATTTTGGCAATATTACAACCTGAAAATTCCTTGTTCCCATGGTGATGACGAGGACCAATACTGGTTTTGCTCTGCTCGGGATCCTGTAGAGAAGAAATAATAAAAGCACACCCTGGAATGTTAGCAAGCATTGATCAAAAAACGGACTATCACAGAACTTAACTTTTTTGGTAAAGGCAAATGTAAAAATGTAAAACAACAAAAATGAGATTCGTAGATATTTTATTTTGTTCTAATACAGATTTCTTTTGTTTCATCTTGAGATCTTCTTCCGAATTTCGGCCATCTATCCCAAATTTGTTTTTTCTTTTTTAATTGTTGGGTGAGTTGTATATGTTTGTATGCATTTCCCTCGCAATATTAAAACGTTATTACTGTAATAAATAAAGAAACGAAACACCAACAATGCAATGGCAGAATCTGTCGTGTAAGAATAGTTTTCTCACAGTGTATATTATTATACCAGTACTTTTATTTTTGTTCAATATCTTGATAATCGGACAGGCTATCGGCTTGTAAAAATCATGGGGTTCCTGACTGACCTGAAGGTTTACACTTATCAAGATATGAATGATTCGAAATCGAAATTGAAAAATTCGTTTACCTAACGGTTTTTCACGACACTACAGTCAATTGGGAAAAATGAGTTTGGTAAAACCGGTCACTCAAAGATGTTTACTTTTTTAGGCACTTCTTGATCAGTTTGAAGCGCAAATATGCTAGGGCTTCAATATTACGCTATATTACAGACACTGATTACACGCAGGGCCGTGCTTCTCAGATTTAACGTTGTTAAGCGATGCATTTAAATGGTGATTGAGCATATTTAGTTTTTAGAATGTGATCATTGAAGTGCATTACACTTTTGGCACAATATTTTGTTTAATCACAGAGCGACGGTTCACCGAACAAGGCTTTAGAATGACCTTAGAAGTGTATCCTGGCGTACTTACATGGAATACTTGGTGTTGTAGTCATCGTGTCTCCTGAACCGTCTGAACTTTCCCCAATGCCCAAATAAACTGCAAAGAGAGGAAATGAGAGGAAACTGTATCAGCATTGAAGACATAACTTTCCCTGTAGAAATATGGTATGGCAGCAGAGCAAGAAATAATATGTTTTACGCTACCATACAAATCTTTTTCTTAGGAGCAATGCAGAATGCAGAAACATTCAAAGTTGTAGGGCAGAGAAGGATACAGAACATATCAGAAAGAGTAAGGTGATGTTTTAAAGAAGACGAAATAGTAATGTTATCCCCCGGGATTTTCTGGGCGAGAAGGGCTTTTATAAGGCGGGCCATTTTTTAATCGTGCCCTATGCTGTACCGTATACCGTGAATAAAGACGTTGCAATAGAGGTAATTAGCTACAATCAAATACATTTTTTAAATACTGGATTTTGTTAACATAGTCGTATTTTTTTTTAAAGTTAAGTATAATTTGGGTCCTTTGGGGAGACGGGTTATTCATGTTGATTGAAACTTGTCGATGCACTAACACCAATTATTGGAGGGATTCAGTGCAATATGTCTGTTACGACATTTGCCACTTTATTTTATCCATTTTTGTCATCCAAAAATGAAACCACCTGATCTGACCTTCGAATAATTGTTCTTTCTTGTAACACTAACATTAAATGGTCATATCAATATTATTTAATATTTTCAAATTTACTTCTTGATTTGATTTTGTTTGGCAATCAGTCACAATATATTGTTATATCAATAGACTTTTATATTCACCAACAACGTAGAAGACAAGAGCAATAACCGTAACGGCCACCACGACGAAACACATGACGAAACAGATCAATCTGGCCTTCGTCGACGACGTCTTGTCATCGGAGTACATCATAATGATTGGATCCTGATCGCCATTCATGCCGTGACCATTGGTAACTTCATCGTCCAGACTTGTGATGCCATCCGGGTCATCAGCGACCATGCCGTTCTGATAAACTGGTGAAGTCTTCTCAGTCTCAGCTGCTTCGTCATACAT
The DNA here is from genome assembly GCA_035222895.1 of Strongylocentrotus droebachiensis. Taxonomy (NCBI): domain Eukaryota; kingdom Metazoa; phylum Echinodermata; class Echinoidea; order Camarodonta; family Strongylocentrotidae; genus Strongylocentrotus; species Strongylocentrotus droebachiensis. The sequence goes on from JAVYIG010000200.1 coordinate 527,440, forward strand.
CGGTGGAGGCGTGCTTTCTCCGTTGGCTAACTCTGGAGAATCGAGCTCAGATTGTTCTGTGACTTCAGAAGTTGGTTGAATCTCCTCGTCTAGCGGATTAACCTCGTTTTCAGTCGTAGTAGGTTCGACGGTGTCATCTACTTCCGGTTCAACAGCACTGTCTATAAGGTCGGTGACGTCATTGACTTCGTGGTCAACTTCGTCGCTGGGGTCGGGTTCTGGTGGGGAGGTTACGTCTTCTGGAGGTGGAGGAAAGTCGCTTTCACCAGCTATTGTGTCATCAGCGGGCGGACTATCCATGTTTTGTTCAACGCCTTCGGTTTCGTCAGTTGCTGGCGCTGTATCGGGCTGTTCTGGGGTGTCTTGTTCAACTCCTCCTGTCACGTCCGTTGGTGGCGCTGTGTCGGGGTGTTCTGGGGTGTCTTGTTCAACTCCTCCTGTCACGTCCGTTGGTGGCGCTGTGTCGGGCTGTTCTGGGGTGTCTTGTTCAACTCCTCCTGTCACGTCCGTTGGTGGCGCTGTGTCGGGCTGTTCTGGGGTGTCTTGTTCAACTCCTCCTGTCACGTCCGTTGGTGGCGCTGTGTCGGGCTGTTCTGGAGGAATACTCTCTTCAGCCGAAACGGGATTATGCACTTCTACTTCCTGTTAATGAAAGAATATAACGACATGGATATAAGAATGCCTTATTTAAAGAAGATTGAATTCACTTTAACCACACACAATGAAATAAACAAAAGGACAATTTCAGTATCCTGTAATAGTGATAATGATGATGACAATAGTATTATTATTAATAATAACAATAGTAACCATAATCATAGTAATATTAATGATAATAATAGTAATAAAAGAAAATAAGGATAATATTATTATGTTTCGTTTTTCCAGGGTAACCTCAGCAGTAAAATACTCTTCTCAATGGGGGCTTTGTAATCATAATGCTTCACCAGCTCTAGCCGAGCAACCATGATAAGGTGATCAAGCATTCAAGGAAATATTTCTATCGGTTAGCCATTTACTACACCAGGGTGGAAAGTGGCATATGTAGATTAACGTCTTGCTAAAGAACATAAGTGTCGCAGTGGGACTCGAATCGCGAGCCATGAGAGTTAAAGTCCATCAACGTATCCACTAGACAACGGCACCTCCTAAATATTATATTGGCTATTACAAATCATGTTAAAATCTGCGGTACTGGAAATGTGCAAATATGTCAGTGTCATATTCGCACGTTTCATTAGGTGACGATCAAGGCTGTTGCAATGAACAGGTTGATATTTTGACAACCTTGCCATCCATAATGTTATCTGAAAAGACAGCACGACCAAAGTTTGAAATATTTCCGTTAAAGGTAAAGACCAGTATTGGAAACGCCCCAATTTCAAAAAATGAAATGGAAGCTCTCATTACCAATCATGTGAAAGAATATCTTTTGACTAATACATGATGATAAAAAATTTGCCGGGAAACCGCCTACTAATTCATATATTTGGTAAATGTGTTTCTCTCATGGTCTGTGAGAGATATAGGGTAGTCCCATATACATCTTTCTGTGTATAGTGCTTGTAACTTTACAAAGAAAGGGCCGAATTTCTTATCATTTTGATGATTCCAGAACCTTGCAGATGCTAGATGCTAGATGATCAACCTTTTCTGATCGATTCCACAACGTTTCTTTCACAATGCAATCGCATGACCATAACTGGTCTTTACCTTTAAACAGAAGTACTTTGTTATGTTGTTTTTTTATAGAGTAAAGTGAAATCAGTACTATGCAGTTATATTATTCATACCCTTTATACCAAGTTGTGTACTTTTTTAAGTATGTGACAAATTAATTTGTCCCGATTTATGTTTCTTGAGAATGTGACACTTTAAAGTTGATTATCTAAAAGTATTTGAAAAAAGCCCTTATTCAACCAGTCCACCTTTCCTTCTTGAGAAATATGGAACATATATTAAAAAACGTCAAAATTACAAGTGGTATGAATAATGTTGGTGTTAACTGTATCATTAGTTGTAGAACGTAGTATAACTTCATTATTAGTTTTGACGAAATATTTCCCTTCCCAACTCCAAATCGCTAGAAGATTGCATGCCAGGCATATAGTTAACAACTAGATTTGTAATATCCTTACCAAAAAAAATTATAACTTTTTTAAGAATGTGAAAATTTATTTGTTTCGATTTATGCTTCTTGAGAATGTGACATATAAAGCTTTCATCTACAAGCATTCAAAAAAGGCCCTAAGGTTGAATCAACCTTTTCGCTATACAGTGCTTATCAATAAAATGTGTACCCACATTTGATGGCTTCTAATTAAAACGTTATAACAAAGCTTGGAACGTATTTCACGATAAAGAGTAACTAATATCCTGTCTAATACAACCATATTCGTATTTGTGCTGCCATGGATGACTGAGTAACATGCTTTTCAAGAAGTACTGTCAAAATCTACTTGAACCACGTTTGGGCTGAAGCATTCCAAAAGTAATTGTTCACTTATTTACATGTGAAAAGTTAAGTGTTAATATAGACTCAAATGTTTAAAAAATGCTTATTACAAACACATTTCATGATAATCTCTTCATTATGATGATTAAAATCTTTACTTCGTTCGCATCCCTTGTTTAAGGTTACCCTTTTCAAGGAGTGATACAAAATGGATAATTATTGTGTGGATGTTGTCTATTTTATGAAAGTCTACTGTCAATTTCTTTGATGATTATCATCAAAGAGGTGTCTTTATTGAGTGGATACATCACCGGACTGTCGATCACAAAGTCCGTGGTTCGAGTCCCACCGCGACACTAATTTCCTTTGGCAAGACATTGATCTACATTTGCCACTTTCAACCCAGGGTGATTTAAATAGGTACCTGGTAGGAATTAATTCCTTGAAATGCTAGAGGGCCGTATTTTCAGCACAGCTAAAGCCGGGGTAATAATTTCCTAAATTTGTTGAGGCGCCTTGAGCCTCCATTGGGTTGGATGTGTGCGGATTTTAAATGTTGTTGCCATTATTATTATCACTGTTATTATAATTATTACTATCATTATTATTAACACTATTATTATCACTTTTATTATCACTATTATTATCATTATGATTATTATGATTATTATTATTATTGTTATTATATGCGTTCTTGCTTGCATTTTAGTTTTCATTCGCCATTCGAGATAACCACCCGATGCTCCTTTTGCATGAAACGGCGCAGCGGACAAGTGAGCAGAGAGAACTTAGATATCGTGAGACAAGAGGTTAGTAGGCTGTTCAAATTAATTAAAGGTTATCCTATAAATTGAGACAAGGTTCTGTGAAAGCCTTGTGAAGACCAATTTAGCACTGAAGCACGGGACATAATTTAATTTTGAAATGGGTTTAAGAACAAAAAAGCATATGCAGATGGTCTGACCCGAATTAGTTCCATTAGCCCATACGTGGTGCAAGGCGATTTTGATCAAACTGTTGTAAAGCCCTAGTGTCCAGACACACATGGCAGAAATATCATAACAAGAAAATCATAGAACGGAAAACAAGTTATTTTAAATCATTATGTAGATTCCAAGGTCATATTGATAGTAATTTATTAATCAGGAGCCTCCAAAGTACACTTTTATGTATACGCTCTGCATGATCAAGTATTCAACAAAGGCCCTAAGTCAACCAGTTCACCTTTCATTTTTCAATAACATTTAAACAAACAAAACACATCAAATTTACTAGTAGTCTAGTTGTAAACCGTACCAACAAATAATGTTTGCAAAGAGGAATAAATGTATAGACGTGCCTTTAGTAATAGCAGTTCATATTTCGTAGCCAGGGTTTCTGGTGAAAAGGCATGCTTAAATTAAAGGGATCGTTTAACAATGTTAAATCTCAGATGCACGGCCCTATTTGTTATCAATTTGTGTGATATGGTGTAATATTGAAGCCCTAGAAAAGAAATTGCGCTTCAAAATGATCAAGAAGTGCCTCAAAAGAGTAAAAACTTTTGAGTGACCGGTTTTACCATACTAGATTTCCCCGGTAGACTGCAGTTATGGAAATCATTATGAAAACGCAAATTTGGTTTCGATTTCCAATCATAAATATCTTGATAATTAGAAAGTCATGGGGTTCCTGACTGATCTAAAGGTTTATAATTATCATTGCAGCATGATTTAAATCCAGAATTTTGTTTCAGAATCTGAGACAAAGTCATTTGTATACTGCCCCCATACACTGACATGATTGATGGTGGATGATCATATTAGGATCCAGACAGAGCGACTAAATCTCAGCATGTATTCATACATGAATGAAAGAAGAAGGATTTCTCATTGACAACTGGATTACATCTCAATAGGATACACCTGACTGGTTACCGCATACTAGACAACAATCAGTCGAGCAATATTAAAGTGACTCGGTAACATTGCCTCAGATTCTGAAACAAAATCCTGCTCATGCTGCAATCATAATTAGAAACCTTTAGGTCAGTCAGGAACCCCATGACTTGTACAAGCCGATCGCCTTTCTCATTATCAAGATATTTGTTATTGGAAATCGAAATTTCAAAAAACGTTTACCTTTTTACGGATTTTTAAATACTGCTGTCTATTGGGGAAAATGAGTATGGTAAAACCGGTCACTCAAATATGTTTACTTTTGTGAGGCACTTCATGATCCTTTCTCATTATCAAGATATTTGTGATTGGAAATCGAAATTTCAAAAAAAGGTTACCTTTTTACGGATTTTTTTTTGTTACTGCTGTCTATTGGGGAAAATGAGTATGGAAAAACCGGTCACTCAAATATGTTTTACAGGCACTGATGACACGTAGAGCCATGCATCTCATATTTAACGCTGTTAAACAAAGCCTTTAAGCAACGTCTAGTCATGTTTCTATACATAGAACCGACGTAAGGAAAAAGAAAGTTGAGTTCTGAGAAAGGTCAAATAATACATTGTGGGATTTCTCATCCTTTTGTATGGTAGTGTTGAAGAAAATTGTAGAATATGTCACCTAGAGAGGACTGCTCTACAAATGCCGTCATGTCCGAATATGATTGGACATTTCTTGAGTTTGTAGAACACAATTTCATGTCACACGTTTGTGTAGTCCTTTGTAGATGTTTAGGACTGTGTACAGTTCTTGAGAGTTAACGAAACTGAGTTAATTCCTTAACTAAATCACGGAAAAGCCCAACAATATACACACAGTCGTATCTTCTACATAATAGCCCGCTTCCAAATGATTGCAAACAGTGTCTTTCACACTGCAATCGCAAGACCAGAACTCAACATTATCTTTGGCAAGGGAAAATAACAGTTAATTATTCTATTCCTGCTCTACATGTACCACATTGTATTATAATTTTAAAGAGGATGTATTGTCGGACAATGCAGTCTACCGATGAAGTCCTGTTTATAAAAACATATAGACTCGACGATATTAAAACAAAAGTTTCCTAAAACATATACCATTATCCCCCCCCCCCCAAAAAAAAAAGAAGATTATTACAGAACTGTTTCATTGGTACTCATTATAATTTACTACTTAGTATGTTTCCTTAACCAGAAAGCGAGGCTCTGCCTTGATTTGTAAAAAATATAAAACTTCATGAAATTTACTTAGTTTATGCTATATGCATGGTGCCATAAATCCTCAGACGTTAACCAGTGCACCTTCACACGAATGTTAGTCGTGCTTTAACTTTAATATCTGGAAATTTCTCGACGATTAACACATTAGAATTGTAGGCATATCGAAAAGATTACAGTATTGAAATTATTTTGCTAATGTTTTCCTTAACGAGAATGTTAAAACATAAAGTGACGTGTTTTATGGGAGATGATCGTTTGTCTGGATATGTAGAATGATTATAATAAAAAGCTGTCTGAGATAACAAAAAAACGCATTCATCGCTCATTATTTGAGCAAGAATATAGCATTGCGATGTCAAAACCTGACATGATGTCACCTTTAAGAATAAATCCCTTCAATGCGCAAATGAAGAAATAGTTTACATATTTATATGAAGCGTCTTTCAAAGTCTATGTTTACATGTGCTCACATCTCCCCCGACATGTATTCCATTTCTAGAACACGTTTTGAAAAGAATGGGTTTAGGATGGATTAGTGTCAACAAAATATTTTCTGAAAAAGCATATAAAATACATTTTATAGACGACGCAGGTCTAAAGTAAATACAACATATCTTAAATCTTTTCCAATATGGCTTGTGATGTAATTGGTTCGTGTTTTTTGTTAAGGTTTGTTGGTTGGTTTGGTGGTTGGTAGGTCGATTGGATTGTACGTTGGTTTGTATCTTTGTTTATCTGCATGTTTATATATTTATATGTATCTGTGTGTTACCTTACTTGCTCTTTTTTCCAGAGAGGATGAACAATAGGCTGTTTGGGACAATAAATGTTTTTAACACGATTTAATGTAATATAGACCTACATAAGATGTGAGGTTGAAACTTGGCTTTTCACAGGTCATTAAAGATAAACTTGAGTACTGGTAATGCGATTGCATTGTGAAAGAAAAGGTGAGGAATGGATCAGAAAAGTTGATCATATAGCATGTAAGTAATGGTGTGTAATGCAAGGTTCTAGAGTCATCAAAATCATCATAAATTTGGCAGAGTCTTGGTTAAGTAACAATCACTTACACAGATAGATGTATATGGGACAACACACATGGTGTCGGGGCTAGTACTACCCTGATTTCCTTATCTTTCTGTGCTCATTACTCAGCCAGTATACATTTTCTTCCAAAATTGTTTGGCACACGACATTTATTTGTAATCTTGAACATTCAGTGTAAGTTTCGTTAGATTCTGTGAGAATTCATTTTCTTTTTTTACCAGAACTCAAGTTTATCTTTAAACATGGGTTAGGCTTTAAACACACGTGGTCACGGTGTATATAGAAGTTGTTACTAAATATTTCACGCTCTAAATCACAAGATATAAATCCAACTCCAAGGAAAGGCTGGAAATGCATCCTTATTTCGTGAATCCTTTCATCTCTTTTGTGTATGAAATGATTATAATCTACATTGGTTGTTTATTTGAGGTAGGAAACGAAGGATATAATGCGATATGTGTCTTTGTTTGATTTAAAAAGTACACTGTTCAATCATTTATTGTACATTTAACAGTTGGGCGATCCAACTTCACAGGTTCTCGCAACCTTCATGGAAAGCCCCGCATATAACCTTTGTAAACATAGTTAAAATTTACTGTTACTTTGTATATTTTGATTTTTATATTGCGAAATAAAATTGAATTGAATTGAATTGAACAGTGCAGAATTATGTATAATTGATCACCATAGGTTGGATCTTCTTTGCACCGATCTGTTCCAAGTCTAGGGTTCGAACCAATGACCTTTGGTAAGGTAGACACTAAGGTAATTCCATTGATGTCTGATCGATCACTCCTCCCGAAAGCACTTTTTAAATTAGATGTCTAATTTTTTTTTTTTGGGTTTCTATTCTTATTTTTTTGTGTTTCCATTTTGTTTCTGTTAATACCAATTGTTTGGGAATAGAAATGACCTCA